>VXAD01011332.1:1274069-1345797 GCA_013399195.1 Dicrurus megarhynchus | reverse complement strand
AAAAAAAAAAAAAAAAAAAAAGCAAAAGAAAAGGCAAATTAAAATTAGTTCTTATATATACCAACATCAACTAAAAATACGTAATGCTGGTTATTATGAAGGTTTTTAGAAGTGGAATTAAAGGGTTGTTTTCTAAATGTGCATATTAGTTCTTGGAAGATGTCAGTCAGACATGCACAGAATACCTCTAGTCTTTCTTCCATAGGTGGCCACATGAAAACCTCAAAGCTTAACTTCTGAAAAAGTAATTTAAAGGAAAAAAACCCAACCTTATTTTGAAGGAAATGGAAAGGGAAGAGAAGAGATCTGCTCAAGATTGAAACCTCACATCAGCATCCCCGTGCTTGTGGGGTGGTTCCTGGGGACACTGAGCCACGCTCTCACCACGGTGAAAGGTGGGAGCAGGAGACACAAGGGGCAGATGCTGAAACAAAAGAGGTTCAGACAAGAGAAGGAGAAGCTTTTCCCCCAAGCAGGACAGGTGGGCAATGGCCCAGGCTGCCCAGAGAGACTGTGTAATCTCAGTCCTCAGAGGTTTAACCTCAGCCAGAAAAGGTCCTGAACAACCTTGTCTGACCTCGTAGCTCTCTTTGTTTTGAGCCAGAGTTTGGTCTCAAGGTCTCTCGAGGTCTGTTCCAGCCTGAGTTGTTCTCTGATACAACAAATATATGGCAAGCGACTTAGAAACAAACAAAACCTAGATGCTCTGTTTATGAGTTTTCTGTGAAAAGCAAGAACACAATCAGAAAGAATGTGCATTTACATTTAGACAATGGTGGAAATTATCAAGTTAGCAAGCAGAATATTTTGCTTGCATAACCTAGCAGGCTTAAAATTGCCATAGTTCAGTCATAATCAAGAAATTGATTTTTAGTTCTGTGGGAACAGATGAACATTGAGAACAGTCTGTTTCAAAAGCAGAACACCAAAAGAACCCTTCCCCCGACACTCCCTGTGAAGTGAATTTTAAGGAAAAGGGAGAATACCAGACGATCTAAAAACATTTTTTTTTTCATAAACTTTTCATTTTGACATACATGCATATTTAATATAATACAGAAATCTGCCTGTGATGCTTATTTTTAAAATGTCATTGAAGCTGACATGAGGCTTATTTTGTCCTCTTTTCCACAGAGAAATTCTCGCTAGGATGAAAAGATTCTCACCGAACAAATGTGGACCGTGCCTCAGAGAGCTGTGCAAGCTCTGCAGCAGCTGCAGTGGGAGGCAGGCACTCCAAGGTAGGTGCCCCGTGCAAGCAAGTGGAGCAGAAAACAGCAAACATCCAGTAACCCACAGCAGAAATACCACAACAGTAACTAAAACACGCAATTCCCTTTCCCCTCAAGTTTCAGTGGAGCAAGCCAGATGAACATTAGTGTAAGTAGATTCCAACCCCCCGGTGTTACAGATACAGCCTATAACACACACCACACTCGTGCTGTGCTGCTCCTGGAGTGTGACAACAGGGATGAGCCGAGGGGCTACACGGCCAGCAGTGCATCAGGGACATGGCACTGCTATTTATAGAGGCATCTCTGAATGCAACTTACACATTTCACTAGGAGGACAAAAGTGCAATGTATTGATCTAACACAGGCTCTTCTGGAACTGAGAAGGTTAAACACTATTGTTTTCCTAGACTTTTTTGAGTAGCATTTTATTTCCTGTGTTTTCTTCTGCTCACCTGTTTTTTTTTTCCCTGAGAGCTTTGAAATTTTATCGCTGACCCTATTTCCATTCAAAGGAAATTTAGTGCCAATGAAATCCCAAAATGTTCCAGTAATCCATTCATAAAAGACAATTTGATAGAATTTTTCTCTGCCTTGGCCTTCTATTACCATCTTTCCTTCCCACCTTACCTACATGTATGTCAAAACAGGTTCTCTTAAGGAAAATAAAATCAGGATAAAGACAAATTACTTGTTTTCAAAGTTGTGTAGAGGAAAACAGTTACTGAGTTAGTATTTATCACCAAGAAAAATAACCTATTTATCACCAGTCCAAATTACCTATGCCCTGAGAATCTAACAGTGGAACAAATGGAGCAACCAGATAAGAAATCCTGGAATCCCGGTGCTGGTGGTTTACAGGAATTAAAACAAAACTTAAAATAATGACTGTCTGATTTAGAGAGCAACAAATAAGAACAAAAGAGCTGCAAAGCAGAATTATGTCCCAAGTGACTCCAAGAGCTAAACAGAGACACTGCTATCAACTTCAGTGTCACACAGTGTCCAAACTGGTGTCTTTACAGCTTTTGTATACCTGAATAATACCAAATAGAAGAAATAACTCCTTAAAAGAGTGACCAGTTTTCACATCAGTGGCAGATATTTCTGAATTTGTATTATTCTCCAAGTCCTTCTTCTCAACCAAAATAAGTTATCATTTAAATCAAAATAAAAGGAATATAAAACAAACAAACAAACAAAGAAAATGGTGACGGTACATGACACACACACAGGAGTCTGATAAAAACTAAAACTTGTTTAAAAGTCGTGTTTGAGTTGTTCTAGAAAGAAATTTTGTCTTATAATCATCTAAACCTGGAATAAAACACTTTTGAAATACTTTTGTTAACATTTTTGCCACTTGCAATAAGAAAACAGAAAGCAGATGACCTAGAAGTCAGCATTGGTGTGCTTCCTCCTTTAAACTCATCGTTACTTTATCACTTAAGATCACATTGCTTTTAACTCCCTAATTTTTATCACCAACCATGAAAGAACCAGAAGTTCAAACATCAACTTTGAAAGTTTCATTCTTAGCTGAAGGAAACTTGGGATACAAAGTTTAGTGCCGAAGTTTCAACTGTAAGGAGATTTCAATAATAAGAACAATGTTTCGTTAATAATGGACAAAAACTCTGTAAGATGGTTGGACATCTAATAGTTTCTTTGGTTTTGGGTTTTTTTTTTTTGGGGGGGGGGGGAAGAAGGGGGAACTGTATAAGGGGTATTTTGATGTTTTTTTTGTTGTTGTTAAGCCTAAAATTAGAAGTTACTCATCAAGAAGCCTTATCAAGGAGAACATTTCAGCCACAAGTGAAATTAATTATGCAGCAGTGCTGGTAGAGCAAGGTTCCATTTAAAGTAATTATAACCCCAATTAGAAATCAAAGAGAATTAATGTCAGGATTTTATTTGCATCAGGTAACTTTTGTAAAGGTGTTTAGATCCCATTATAAATTTTAATTTGTAGGGCAAAATTCCAGCCCATTTGTACAATATTTATATGTAAAAAACCCCACGAACAACAAACAAAATCCCTCCACCTATGCAAACTAAACATAAAGGGAAACCTGTTCCTATTTTTGTTCTCAACCTTTTTGATTACTCCCCAGCTCCTACAATGCTCAGTATAAAATGCTTTGAGAGAAGACCTATGAGGCTCTTAAATCACTCCATCCTCTGAAAGATTCACCAACCCCATTTAGTCAGTCAAGGTGATTATTACAATCCTTCCCTGCCCTACTGGTGCACCTACTGCAACAAAAGGGGTTCTGCAGCCCTGCAGATACAGAAGTCTTAAATAGGATTACTTATTTCTGCCAAGCTAACCCTTCTTCCAATTAATCTTCTCCAAATTTTTTCCTACTCTGGCATTTTGCTACCTGTAACCACCTGTTTCATCATTTTAGTAGCCAGCAGTTTTTAATGTCTTGACAATAATATTATTTTCATGTACAAATCAACAGCCAAATTCAACCAGCATACTTACTTATCTTGAAGAACTGCCAGATACTGCTTAAGCTCGCCTTATAAGCTGAATTTTCTTGTCAGAGAGCAAACAGGGAACACAGGTGATGGATGTGCCTTTAGCTGGTAAGATTAGTTGTTTATAAAACCACACAATGTGCTCTTAAATTATCTCCTCTTGGTATTTAGGATAGAAAGAATATTGAGCTAAAAGATAATGCTTCTGTCATAATGTTACCAGAGATAATTGCTAACTGATTTTTGGTTATGTGCCTGAGTTTCTTCAGTTCTGCTCAAAGGTGTCAAGGGATATTTGCTGCTGTGCATTTGATAAAGTTGATTACTCAGTAATGCTTTTTTAATTGTTCTCTGTTCTTTCCTTACATTATTTTTCTATAAATAAGTATTAGACATTCTCTCTCTGAAGTCCTGTTTTAATCTGGATTAGTCCTCAGTCCAAATCAAAATGTGTTTGTAGCACTACGGTCAGAACAAGCAATTCTGGTTTAATATTGTCCATCCCCATATATCTAACAGCTTGGTAATATAAATATAAAAGATTATTGGGGGTGGTTACAATTAAATAAAGACTTTCCCATCCTATTTTTAAGCAGTTTATATTTCTACCAAACAAACTATTTAATCAGTCTGTTTTGGTGGATATGTTAGAATTTTCTTTACTGGAGAAGTTCAGTTAAAATAAGCTCATCTATCCAAGAGTGAGTGACAATATCAAAACAATATTTTAATGTGTTTTGAAGGTTAAATATGCAAATCCATTGCCTCATGTATCCTTCAGACTTTTCAGTGTGGTATAGTAACCGATTTCAAATAAGAACATAATTTTTGCTAGGGTTGGAAACGAAGTTAGCATTGTTGTTACCAAATAGATCTGCATTTACAATTGTTTTTATTGTTCACATTGCTTTTATTGAGTTTTAACCCGTGATTAATTAGTATTGGGTGACCTGCTTATTTTGACAGGAATTTTACTTCAAATGAATCAGCTCCACTGACAGGATCCACTCCATGTAAAAGAAATCTAATGGATGATCCAAAAATGGAAGTGGAGCTACAGGCACCACAAAGGTCTGAAAAGTGAAAGGAGAAAAGCAACTATAATATGCTGTAGAGATGAAGTGTGTTAGAACCTCAATATTTCAGCACATACTTCAAAGGCTACTGTCTCAGAGTAAAACAGAGCTGTTTTCCTCATATTGTAAGAGCACAGAATGAATTTATTTTGAAACTTTGATGTCTTTTTTTTTAAGCTGAGAAACCAGACATTTCTATTTTAATATTTTTTTAAATCTCTCATTCATACTTAAAATCATATTCACCAATTGATACAATAATTCAGCATTGTTTTAAATAACATGCCATCTTCCTTGTCTTTAATCTGCTGCCTGTATCTTTCACAGACTCTTCTTTCTCTAATACAATATCTTTATTTCCTCCTCAGGAACAAATGTATTGGAGTGTCGTAGCAGGTTCTGGAAACATTCAACATACACAACCACATAAATCTATTTTAAAATGGGATGGGTTTGGTTTTGTTTATTTTTTTTGAGAAACAGAACTATACACTACTTGTATTTATTGTGAGAATGATTCTTAAATTGACAGAGAAAAAAAGCTATAATATAACAGAGACAACATAGCTTTGATATTGCATTCAGTGATTCTTTTCACATTATTAAAAAAAAATTGAATTCCCTATTTCCCTCTTATTTTCTATATTTAGTAAGCTACCAACCAACAGGAAAACTTACTGCTCTATATGGTACCAAAAGACTGAGAGAAGAATGCCTTAAACTTTTGGGTTTGGGTCTTTTTTTTTTTAGATTTTAGAAAATATAACTGGACTGTTATCTTTAATTTCTGGCAATATGGCCTCAGGGGTGGGAAGGCAAGGAACACAGTGACAGACAAACAGACTGTCCCATGGTGAGAAAGGAAACAAGTGACAATCTGCTGGAAAAAAAACCCAAAACACAAACTCCCTAAAGGTCTGTGCTATTCCAAGGTAAACCAGGGTTCAGAGTGACTTGCCATTGGGAATGGGGCTCTGCTCAGCCTTAATTATTGTATTTACTTTTTTCCTATCTTTCAACTTCATTCAGTTTCCCCATTTATTGTTTCCTTTTTTTTTCAATGTTAGCTTCTCAATTGCTCCAGAATTCTATATATTCTGCTGGAAAGCTACAAGACCAGTGTGAGGCTAAGTTTCTTCCACACATTTTATTTTGGCAAGATCCAGAAAAAGCCCTTTCACTAAGTTTAAGGATTGTCAGAAAGGAGTATAGGTTATGTGCCACACACTAGGGCTCTCCTATTTTAAACTGGTGTTTTACAGATGCTCTTAAACTTCATGGTTTTAATGCTTCAACTTGTTCAGTTTGCTTTTTGAGCAATCTAGCACTTTTTAGACATGAAAAAAAGATATATTCTTGAGTCAAACAGGTATTTAGTCTGCAAAATAAATCCATTCTTGTCTGAAACAGAATAGTTGGCCGTTCGGACAAAAGAAATAGACATTAAAAAGAAGACAAGAGTGAATTGGGTCTCTTAACTTTTCAGACAGAGTAGTTATATGTTGAATTGTTATTTGCAAGCATTGCCCTTTTCTATCATATGTGCCTAGAAACAATATATGTTTGTAAGGCAGAGAGAAGGGTCAAATCAAATATATGATTAGTTTTTCTTCCTTTGCAAAAAGATTTTGGATCTGTTTGAGGAGTGGTTTGATTGTTTTTGTTGTTGTTTCCGTTGATTTGTGTCTGGGATTTTTTTCTGTTCATCAGCTCAATCAAGAAAACAAGTCATTTTCACAGCCCTATAAAGGTATCCCAAATCAATTGCATACAAAAAAAAAAAAAAAAATCAATGTTAGAAGTTTTAAATTAAAATAAATCCTTAAATCAAGACATATTCTTTTCTTCAGGAATGGTAAAGGTGACCACACTTCTGTTCTACAACTTCTCAACAGCATTAGGTCATTGTGAAGCATTTACAAATATTGGGAAATGGGAGGCTGCTCTTAAGGGGGTAAGATTTAACATGGAAATATTTATTAAAAAAACTGATCTTTTAGAAATTGGAAATAGGTCTCAGCTACTCTTGGTTATTTCAGTTGACAATTTAGATAATGAAAAGTCTAACAAGGTGGATTTTATATTTGTGGGAGAACCACATCCAGCCATTTCAGATAAGAAAATAAAAACATGGGAAGCAGACAACAAATTAATTCAGTATGAAGCTAAATCACACTCTCAGAGATCACCTATTTTATAGATACATGGAAAGATGCTGAAACATTGTGGAAAAGATACTCTGCTTTTGAGACCTGGGTTTTCTATATATTTTTGTCACCTAATCTGAGATAAATGGTGTCTGCCAACAGTCAGTAGGAATCAGCAAGATGCTGCTTTTACCGAGTTATTTCAGGTTTTCAAGGATGTAGCAGCAGATACGGAGAGCTAAGACATTTTCTTGATCCAGAGGAATGGAAGTGCAGATGCACTGATAGACAGATGTGGGGCTTTTTGCACCAGCAGGTTTGTGGAGTGAAACAGCTGCTGCTTACACTCCCAGGATAGAGGCTTTAAGGGAGGTTTATTTCAAAGTGCCTCTTGCCAGGTGCCACTGCCAGGACACTCAGCAGCAGCTGGAGCTGCTCTCCGTGCACGCCCGGAGCTCATCACCTGCCACACTTAAATCAGGAAGGAGCCACGGGACAGCAAGGGGGTGATTTGCTTTAAAAAGCTCATGGCTGATCTGTGCAAGCAGGCACTTCAGAGACAGGGGTGGGTAAGGTTTGTCTGAGTTAAAAGACCGACTCCCTAGGCCTGGAAGGGCTCTGCTGAAATGAGTTAGTTGCACATCCAAGGAAAATGTAATCAGAGGAGGTACTTCATGTCAAAGCCACTTGGGCTCCAGAATCCCTTCCTGCAGATCCTATAAATTTATATGCATTCAATGAGACATTGAAAATATTAATAAGAAATCCAGTATATTTCTAAATAAGAGAAATATACAGATTGAGAAGTTCTCTGTGAGCTGGAAACAGCAGGGCTGGAGAGACAGAACAGATCACTCTTTGGCTAGACATGGTAAGGCCACTCATATTCTGTGTTGCCATTTTCATTGTAGATTCCTTCCAGTGAAAAAGGAAATATCAGGTTAAAAATATAGAAAAATGTAGAAAATACAGAAAAACAAATCTTGCTACAAGTCTAATGAAAGCCTAATGTGCAGCCAATGTGGGATAATACTTTCAGACATGAACATGCTTAACAGGTACTTCTGAAAAAAAATGTGTGAAGACTACAACAAAAAATACCAGAAATGAACAAGTCTGCTGCTTTTCCCAAAGCAAACAGGACAATTTCTTTAATTTGGATGAAAAGAAGCAGGTATCTATGTTTGCTTCAATAAGAACAAACGCTAAGTCTAATTAGTTTCTTGCTCTGGCAAACCTGTTTGACTTTCATTCTTCAGTGTGACTGCCCAGAAGATCTGGGAACAGGTAACTCATCTCAATCTACTCTGCTAGTCAGCAAGAAACCAGTTCAGAAGTTAAACACTTATAGCTGTGAAGGCCTACACCTGTATAACAAAGACTAGATTTTTAATAAGGCAAATTGATAAATATGGGGCAAAAAAAGGTGAGCTTTCCAATGTGGGAGGTTTTTTTTGGGGGGTAGAAATAAATCTCTTTACATGGAAAAAAGTCTTCAGTGCTGAGAAATATGCTGTTTTTCAAAAGTCAGACATTATTCTAGTAAATAGTACAGGGAGTTGGCTTTTTTCCCCCTCCCAAGATAGGTATGTCGGTCTAACAATGGCACTTACAACAAACAGTCTTCCTCTACAGTTTTAACTGGATGAAAGTAAGTAATTTTAAATTAAACCTGTCAAATAGTGGATAAGTAAGAAAATCAGTTATGCTAGTTATGGTTAGATGTAGGGAGATGTCAGTTTTATGTCAGGTATGAAAGACTAGATTGAGAATTCTACAGATATTTAATAATTAAACAGCACCCCCCAAGAACTATATAATAAAAATAAAATAAAAAGTGACACTGAGTACAGACAGACTCATTGCAAACGTTAAAGACAGACTTCACCACTCTGACACACCAAATTCAGTGCTGAAAGTCATTAGTGCTGCAAGTCACTGCAAGTGGTTGTCAAGTTTTAAAATAACTTTAGCTATTTAGAATTTCACTTGGCCTACAAGTTATTCTCCCATATTGCAGTTAGCATTTTTTTCTTGTTAATTTCCAGTTAAGACATTAAGAAAAGTAATTTACAATAACTAGAAAAGTAATTTTCTGTGTGATAATGTAAAACAAAAAAAAAAAAGGACGTGGTAAATCAGTTACCTAGAAGCTGCTCAAAGTGACCTATAATAGGAAAGACTTGACTTGTTTACAACAGAAATAAAAAATACCAAGATTTAAGAAGGAAGGAGCAAGGATCTGTCACAGAAGACACTGAAAGAAGGTTGTATTGAAAATGTGACAGCTAAATCCTTTTTTTACAATACAGCGTTATCACTTTCGTTGCAAGAAGCTTAAAAGTAGTGATTCATTTAAAAGAAATACATATATGGGAAATCTTTTCTTGTGTATCCACAAAGATAATACAAGACATATAATTAAACTGCTTTTCTCAAACATGATAACAGTGATGATTTCACCACATACATGGGGCTCATTCTCTGTAATCCACTAGAATTCCTTAGTATCACCTTTTCTTGGACATTCGTACTGTATTTCTTTGAGGAGTTTGGTTAATTTCAGTCATTCCATATTGACCAATATACAGATGTCACATTAATTATAGTGTCACTTTGAAGCATTTTTTTGTAGATATTTTTCAGCACATAATTTGGAGGACAAAATAATGGCAGAAATTATATTTTACCTCATATTGTTTGAGTTACTCTTCATGGGCTCTATTTTTTATCGAAATAAAATTTTAATATCAGTGTACATTAAAACATGGTACACATTCAGTTTAGGTGTTTGCACAGACTCCTTCTGACATAAGTGTTCCTACAACTAACTGAAGGTGAAAAAGTCTGTGTAATGGCTGCATAAATAATTGCAGGTGCAAAAAGAAGTCCTGTTTAAGCACAGGTGTTAAAAAGAACTGTAAAATACTGACAATGAAGAGCCAAGAAAGATTAATCATGTGTTTAGAAGCACCATCAAAATTCAAATCAAACCTTTTCTTTGAAGTCTTGATTTTACCTTAAGGTAATTGCAGCAAAGTTAAATCAGACTAATTCAAGCTTATCTTAATTTCTATAGAAAAATCAATGTATTGTCTCTGTGCCTTGATAAAGACATAACAGCAAACACTTATTTATTCCTTATTCATAAAGGTTAAATATACTTGTAAATGTTCAGAGAAACACAAAACATTAAAGGTGGAATTTTTTTAAAAATGTGGAATTTAGGTGTAGAAACCTGCTGAAAAGATTTTATTTTTAAAATTTTTTTTGGAATGAATACTCCCCCAAAACTTCAAAGGTCTCAAGCAAGGTCTAATTAGGCGGTGATGAACAAAAGATCTTGTGTCCAAGGCTAGAAACACAGAAAATTCAGCCTTTGAACTTACATTCTGATGAACTTTTAAAAATCCTACATTCAGTGCATGTCAAAAAATAAAGTATTAAATGAAAGTGACATTTTATTCCATATAATACCATACACAGGTCTTTGCCTTACCTTCCTGTCTCCATATCTTTCTAGGTCTTTAGTGTCAAATATATCAGGATTTCTGGCCACTGTCAAAAAGCTGCCATTTACCCTACATTTTCTAGCTTTTCAAATATTAGCTACAAGCCTGTAAACCGCAGGAAACAGTTCTAATAACACCATGAAAGAAATGCATGCAGGACTTGAGCAGCTGTGCCTTCCACAGAACTGAAAGCCTTGCTGTGGAATTGTTTAAAATGCATCCTGACAGAGAGAAAAAAGGCAAATAGGATTTTGTTAAGGGACATCATTGATCTGTACGTGTGTGTGTATATCCATACAGTGCCTTTTGGGAAGGGCAATAGAACTGTTCTTGCATTTGTTAAACTGTTCCCCACCAGCCATGGAGGCAAAAGCCTCATCCAAGCAGCAGACACACCCCCAAACTCAAACCTCAATGGAAAAACCAGCCGTGACCAAACTCATCACAAAGGAAACTGGGATGCACCCACGGTTCATGGCACAGATGGAACTGTGGGAAGGAAGCTTTAATGACTGGAACCACGGAGATGAATCCAGGAATTGTGAACCAGCGCTGGCAATTATGCGCCTGAGATTTCCCCCAGTTTCTCTCAAAATAAAAGGTAAAAAGGTAACCAAAGCATTATTCTTAGGGCAGCAAGGTGCTTATTAAGATTGCAAGATGACCACATCCAAGACAGCTCTCATTGCTGATTCCATCAGGGGAGCACAGACCTCTGCAGTATTTCCATCTTCTGAAATCCCTGCCTCCAGCTCCTCTCCCCTACCTGCACCCCACAGGATACCCCATCAAATCTACATCAAAGCCTCCTGTTTCTGTGGTTTTGTAGTCCAGTTCAGCATGGTGGCTCACTTCCGTTTCTTTTCACAGAATTTATAGCCTCCTTCTTGCCAGCACATTAAACTAATTCTTTCCATCCGTTACATGCTGACTGCGTGACTTCTGCTTCCATTGTTCAAATTTGGAATCTTTGGTCTTTTTATTGCCATTCATCCCATGCTTTATTACCTTATTTTACCTTCCCTGCATATGGCTTTATTTCAACTGCTTCACTCGTAACATCTCCCTCCTGCCAATAAATCTCATTTTTCTCAATACCAGACTGACTTTTAACTATTTTTGTAAGTTCCATTTTCCCTCTTCATAGCAGACATGCAAAAATATGAAGACAGATGCACGAACAGGCCAATTAGGGTGGATAAAAGCCAAGCAGTGTTTAAAATTGTTTTCCATTTCCTTCAGTAAGCCTGAACAAAACTCTTGTTAAGACAGTTTTTTTAACTTCATCTTCCCCTTTCAAATTTGGGTTGACCCAAAACCCCTGGCAAATGTATGAGATTTCTTTTTTATTTTACTTGAGGGCACGGATTTAGGTGACAAACAGCATGTACCACACCAATATAAACCACATCCTGTTAAATACCATTTGATTCAGATGAGTGCATGTATCTATGCATACTCTCTCACATGCTCATATTTTCTATATCTGTGAGTAAAAGTATTCCCATATTTAGTTTATCATGGATATTAAAATTATTCTATAAAATTTCCAGGCCCTGGTCACCTGATTCCACTAAAACCCCAGTACCATCACTGAAATCTAGTTAGAGACTATGATTTTGCTCTCATCATTCTTCACAAATTTGTCAAATAATGAAAGTCACAGTAGTTACTTAAGATATTATTCAGAAACCCAAATATGTAATTCAATAGTATACCTTCATTTACTCAGAACTTTTCCTTTAGTTTTAATAACTGCATCATAAAACAAAAATAGAAATGCTAATTTTAAATGCTTTAGAATTTGATTAATTAGTATACTGCTTTAAATGAAAGCATTGAACAAAAATACAGGCGAAAAATTATTTGTGTTAACAGCTCCCCATAAATTACTTTCAGCATAATTCAACTGCCTTACCACAGAAAAAGTTATTAAATGGATTCATAATTATTTTATTTCCCTATTCTTTTCATGAAGGATCACATAAAATGAGAGGAAAATAAATACCAAATGAATGCATAAAATAGTGAATGAGACTTCTGCCATTAACTAGTTATAGTTATGTTTCAGAATACTTACACAATTCTCATTCCCAAATGCATTTGGAAGAACACATGAGAAAAGGTTTGTAAACTGCATGAAAGTAACTCTTTTTCCATTCTTCATCTGGCTTAGTCTGCCTTCTGTACCCACTTTGCTTTCAACTAATCCTTAAGTGGGGAGACTTGGTTTTGGGAGGGATGGAGGTTTTTATATTTGTGAAGTTTTGAAGAAAAGGGGTGTGTATTGGGGATGAGGACATGAGGATGAATATGGGATGCTTGTTAGGGCACAGCTCAGAGCAGAATTTGGCCCACTACATTTGACAGCTCTGGAGATTTCAATGGAAAGGTATTTGCACAGCATGGTGCAGCACAATGATTTGATCTGAGAAAAACTGCAAGCTCAAAAAGACTTTCTGACTACTGAGCTAGTTGATCATGGTGTGTAAGCAATGGGTAAAAAGCATAATAAAAAATCTATGAATCCTTGCAGTCCAATTTTCAAAGAGGCTGTTTGCAGCCTCCTGCATTTGTTTGTTTAAAGATAGAGGAATGTTCCAGATCTAAAAACTACACAGAAAAGAAAGTACTTAAGATCATCTTTCCTTTCAGACCTTCTTCAGTTGTGTTTTGTTATAACTAGTTGAATATGTACAGTGAAATAATTGCTAATCTTCAGGTCTGCGCTTTGAAAGAAACCACAGAGTTTGCTCTGTGAATCTACTCAGCAGCCATTTATTAAGCAAAGTAACTGCAGTCTTTCCAGCTCACTTACCTTTGTATGACACACTTGCAACACAGAAGACATACAGGAAACAAATGTAGGAAAATAAGTTACTCTCAGCAGTCTGTCAACATAATCTACCTGCTAGAAGCAGGACCGGGCAATGCCATGGAACTCAGTGTAGTACACCAATAACTTCCAGAGGAACAGAATCACCCACACAGGTCAATTTTTCAAGAATATTATATCAGATTTGGAGCATTGATGCAAGTGGTATTAGAGGTCAGTTTATATCTATTGTCTACCAAAACTGCTAAAGTCCTGAAGTATCCCTAAATCATTGCAAAATAATAACCCAGAACAAGAAATAGCTGCCTATTTTGCTTGTGATGTGACATATGTCCTTACTATCTAGACAGTTGTTTCACCAAAAAAAACTGGACAATAGGAAAAAATAACTGCCAACAATAGTGGTGATACTCTAGGTATCATTTTATAAAATTCCCTCCTAAATGTACTCAGTACTGTGAAAGCAAATATTTAAATAGCAAAGGCTATTCTGAATGGGGAAAAAATAAAAAATAATTTTTTTTTAGTTAGAGAAGGAAAATGCAAGTATATCACTGAGCTTCATCAATATTTTCATTCACTCTCTTTCAAAAGTGAGTGGAGTTCTATAAGGCTTTACTCTGTAGCTTTAAAAAAAAATAGTTGACTAAAGTTTTTTTCAAGCTTTAACCCTGGTGTTCAAACTATGCTTTGCCTGAGCTAAGAAAGTCATCCTTACTTTGCAGTACCTTTGCTTTACATCTCCAGTATAATTATAGAACCTGTGAGTTACTTAAAATACACTAGTCACAAACCATCGCCCAACTTACAGTTGTTATTGAGACAGTATTTTAATATTTGCACTGTCAGAATTCAAGTATGATAATTAATATTTTCATTTACATAAAAGCAGAGCAATTCTTTTAATAGCATCCTAAGTGTGACTTGAACAGCTCACTTAGGTTCACCAGAAGGTAAAATGTAAAACATAGCTTTATTTTCATTCCTCTCTTACTAAGGTGACCTGTTAAAAGCCAATAGTTTAAAAAAAAAACAAATAAAAAACCTGAATTCACTCTCTCTCCCTCTCCCATATTTTATATGTCTTATACTTCCACCCTTCTTTAAAGTATTAAAATCTTCCAGGAGACATGCCTCCTCCCTTCCCATTCACCAGCAGTGGAGGAATGCTGACACAGGAGCATCATCAGATGTGCTAGTGAGGTTTCTCCTTTCCAGCATGCACAAACAATTTGTTCTAAATCAGCTTTACAGATATCACGCATCAAAATTCCTCTCCCTGAGAAAACCTTTTAGTTTGAAGCATATCCAAATAGTTGTAATATGATTATTCCGCTCTGTGTTTATCTCTAGGTCTCCAGCTGGAGGACCAGGCCTGCAGTGGTCACAGCCAGCACTAGGCTGCAGACAGCTGATGGAGCATCCTCTGTGCCTGCTGCCTGATGAGCATTTCCCTCCTCTTTTCAAGGAAAAGCAAAGTGTGATATAAATATTTGGGTGCATTAGACAATGCCTCTTATTTAGGCTGATGTAAATACTCACAGGCCAGAACTGCTCAGAGATTATATGTAAAGGTAAAATCATTTTAATTTTAAATTAAATCTTGATTTTATCCATTTCAAGAGGGATAAACAGTTTGTTATATTTGCTAACCTATACAACTGCACACAACTTTTCTATTAGGTTCTCAGGGAACAAGTTGTCCTTATCCAAGAGATCATCTCTGTGACAGTTTAGCAGAGACAGGATTAATAGATTAAGTAAACATCTTTGAATTTTATGAAAGCTGTCAATAACTTGTCTTCCAATCGCTGTTTAATAAAGCTAAATAAAAAATATCGCAGTTATTATGAGAATTGAGTTAATTCTAAGGTGTTTTCATTTCTTGTTAAAGCCCAGAGGCTGCTTTGTCTTGAATGCTATTAAAGAGATTTTTGAAAGGCAGGAGAGGAGAAAGCTCAGTCTCCACAAGGCAGTGTGTCAGACAAGTACAGAGGGTTGGTATTAAACCATCTCCAGAATAACATTTCCTGTGCAATTCCTCAGACCTAAGGCTTAACTGGCAAGCAAATTAAGAGAACTCATGTCTTATAGGCAGCTTAAGTTGAGCAGAAACACCATTATTCCTTTGATAATTTTAACAATAACCACATTCAGGCAATATGGGGAAGACCAAAACAACTGGCTGCAAACTTACCTCGCCTTACCTTTTACACGCTGAAATAATTAATTGATCTAAAACTATCTGTTGGTCTTCACAACTTGCACTCATCAAGAAGTCTTATAAGCTACATAAATAATTAAAATTACAGAGTGTACGTTTTTGTTTCAGTCTTAACTGGACTCAGGAAAGCGTTACATCCCTGAGTTCCACAGCAGTTCACAACCACATTGTTTGTGTCCCACAGACCCCAAATTGTCCAGGTTTGTCCTGGGTTTTTTGTTGTTTGTTTGTTTAGGGGTGTGTTTCTTTGTCCTGGTAGACCACTGACACTGAATCATCTTATTTTATTACAAGTTTAGTCTGTGGCACAGGTCCATAGAAGACTACCTTTCAAAAGAGGTTATGATCATCTGAAATAAAGAGATCTACAGAGTAGTCTATATTAGAGGCCAAAAAAAGAGCAAACTGCTGGATCACATAGTAGCATTGTCTTTTTTACTCATCAGTTAGATCATTTTCCTTTAATTTGCTGATTTGATTAAAATTTCTAGGCAATATATTTTATTGTAGAACATTTCCTCATGCAGACAGCCTGAAAGCAATGTGGTGCCAGATACATGCATTGACCTCCTTCCCACAAACTTCTCCTCCCACAGAAAATTCAGCTCTGCAAAAGCCAATGCAATCAAAAATTGACATCTGTGCTTCTCACCCCTTGTCCTAGCGCAATTAGAAAAGAAATTAATTGAAAACTGTTTATTCTAGATAAGCAATGAATAGCAAAAGCTGTTCTCCATCTAGCTCATTTCATATGGAAGATGAACACAGAAGAACTGAGACAAGTCACTCAACTATTCTTATTTAGTGTACATTACAAAAACAGACAGTGGAACTATTTTCCCCTGCCTATGATTGGAAGCAATGATCAAAGATGAGAGGAATACCCTGTAAGACTCCTAAGCAATCAATTTCAATTCCTTGCAGGATAAGTATCAGTGCTCTTGTCTATGTTCTAGAAGTATGTATGGAAAGTATTACAAGCCATCTATACTTTTGTTTTTATTTGTTTCCAACTTCAGAGCTTTAGTTGTGCTTCCCTTCTGGAATTTAACCTCAGAGCTCCTTAGAAGAAAGAATTTGCATTTCCCTTTTAGTTCTCATGTTTTTGTCCCAACTGGGAGACCCAACAGATGTAGAATTTTTCTTTTTAATGCATTCTCTAATGACTCATTTTTAAAGTGACTGAAACACTATCTCTAATTATAGCCGCAATATGTTCCTCAGCGAATTTCACATCCTGTCTAAGCATCACATTATGTTCTTCCAATAATTATAGCCTTTCTTCCATCCTTTTTGCTTTTATTTCAAGCCAGTCAAAACTTAAATTCAGTCTTTAACTTCATTACCTAAAGCTTCTCCCCCATACTAGATGTTCTTTGGATGTTCAGAACTAGTTGCTGTTTAAGACCACCTTATAAACATTTCATCACATCCATTCTTTCCCTGCTGGATACATATTGTACTTCAGTCTGAACTTTCAAAGTTTAAACTTGATTCTGAAAGCTGTCCTCACCAGGAATCTAATTTACATGCATCTCCATGAAAGGATGAAATAAATAGGTATGAACAAATTTGTTGTTTTCCTTTCTCATAAATATATTTTTCTCTCATAGAGAGAAAAGAAAGATGACTGGGTCAAGACAGATCACTGACAATAATTTAAGGTCTTATAATAAATAAGTTGGTTTTATTAACAGCAAGAACTGTTCACACAGTGCATTCCTTTGCTTGGTCCCCCACAGATGAATACACGCACACTTCTCAGTGTGGGAGAGACAGCTGGGAGGCCGACCCCAGCTATTTATTCAGAAGCGGAACATCACAGGGATGCACCATTGATTTTTAAGACAGAAAGTCCTTCAAGGAAATTTTTTTTTTTTTGCTTCAAGACCTCTGTAACTAATGCTGTTGACTTTGCATATAACAGCCACTGGGCTCTTGGATGTGGTCTGAATGACACACCTGCCTTTGACACAAGCATGTGCCAATGGTCTTGCACATTTCAGCTGACTGTGTCTTAAGTTTAACAATTCTTGTGGATCCAATAAGGCCACTATTTTTCAGAGCTGATGGATTCTTGGGAGCCTCTCACGTGTTCTCTCTCGGCACATAACTCCCTTCTCTTTGGCCTTGTTTCCCAGCATTTGTCCTTTCAGATACGTAGGTATCAATAAAAGATATTGACATGAACTGTCACAGAGGGCACTTTCACATTTTCTTCTTAAGAGGATCTCAAAACTCTGAGCTCAGTACACCCTGTTTTGATATATTTCTTCACTGTGCTGCCAGAGCATCTAAAGACTCATTTAAAATGAATGGGCATTGAAATAGTGCAAATATTGAAGTGGGCATATTTAGTTTGCAGATGATATATTGATTCTCTCCAAAGCATTATGTTCTTTCCAGTACACTTCAAAGAACAAGAATTTTATCTTTAATTTTTCTCCAATTTCTTATTTCCTATATTTTTTTCCCTTTAAGTAAAGGAGTAGAATAGATGCAGAAAGCCCCAATTACTACATTGCTGGAATGTCTCCCACTTCCTAACTGCAAGGAAAACAGTCAAGAGAAGCATCTTGGGGGTTGGACAAGATAACCTGAAAGGTCCCTTTCAAACCAAATGTAGATCTATGTTTCTATGATAATTCATTGCACACTTTGGTGTCCATACTGTACCTAAGATTACTAAATACTGTTGGAATTCAGCAGTCTGTACCTCAAAATGCCAGTATCAATCTCAGATATCCTAAGATTCCTTCAGTAATAATTTTTCTTTTTTTTTCATTTTAGTTCAGATGCTTTCAGGGAACACAAACAAATTCCTAACTTTTGAAGTCAGTTATACACATTTTAATACTACTTCTCCAGGGCAAGAAAAATAAAGTGGTGACTAGATTTCAACCTGGGCTCAACTAATTCAGCCAGAAAATAAATATATCCTTCTTGTAAGCATTAAAAAAGACCAGCTAGTCTCAGTTATATGAATTTGTTCCTGTGTTAGGTGATTGAGCTGCTGATCTTTAGGTTCCTTGCTAGCTATTTATCCAGGATATCTATCTTTGCTTGCCCTTATGATAACATGTCAGATGCAAGGTTTTTGAAGGATGTCATGCCAGTTTAGTGCAATCATAATGCATTCTCTTGCTGGACATCCTCTAATGAGAGCTAATTATAAGCTGTCCAATAAGTGCAAAAATTTATTCTTGAGCTGTAAAGTCAAATTAAAAACAAGAATGGAATCAGTTAAGAGCTAACAGTTGCACTCCTCCAGTCCATCAAAGGAGAACTTCACAGTAGTCACAAGGATGGCATGAAAATATTTCTGTCTGTCTGTCAATGCCCACATGAAAACACTTTCATTGACAAAAGAAGCATGGAGCACCAAGGTCTAGTGACAGCTGCCATCCACCATCAGCAGCAGAAAGGGAGGTAAAAGGGAACAGGTTCTTGAAAAGATGAGTTAGAATGGTAAAATAAAACTTCAGTTGCAGAATTGAAGGCGTGCTGAATGTGCATCACAGACCTTCTGACTGCAGTGACCAAACAGGCCCCATGGAGAACCTCTCTGGGCACATCCATGCCTATTGCCATCCCAAAGCTGTGACATTCTGTAAGGGATGTACTTAGAATTAGCTCAGGAATCTCTTCCCAAAAATATTATTTTTTCCTTTGTTTCAAATTCAGGATAAAGTCTGGCTTTCTGAATAACAGGGATTCAGGCCTCAGATCTCTCTCCTACTCTAACAGTACATTCCACCCCATAGTTTGTATTAGGAAAACAGTAATGAAGAAAATACCCATTTTCAGTATTAATTTCTAAAGACAAATTTCAGAAAAGGCCAGAAGTATTCTGTGAGTTTTATTACATGTAGAATTTAAAGATAATTGTTTCCACTTACAGATGGGATTTAAATGCTAACAGCTGTGCATAGCCAGTTCAGATTGTGTGCATTTTCTCTAAGAACCTACATAATTGTTCTCACTTTTTGTTTAGTATTATTAAAGAAGACTGGATGGCTTGGGTAATGGCAATAAATACGAACTGCAGGTCGCAACATCAGATGGTAGTAAAAATGATACATAAATGGGAATTGAGATACATGAGCATCTGCGAGAAATTATTCTGACTTAAATATGCACAATAAAATTGTGTCTGGTTAAGTTCCAGGCTGGCAGGATGGGAAAGATATTAACAGCCAGGAGACTCACCACACTTTCAAACCTTTGCACTCCCTAGTGCTGGAAGGGCAAGTGGAAACTCTACAACAGATACAGGGCTAGAATTTCTCAGTGGGTCTTTTCACTCTCCAGAGTAGATGGAGATGTCTTTACTGCAAAGCCGGTGACTAGCACAATGTACAGGGTTAAAGCATCTGTGCATATATATATATACACACACAGAATATATTTAAAATAAAATCTACAGTTCTTTATAGTCATCATTAGCATATACATAATGAGAGATGCAGTGCTGACAACTTAAAAAGGGCTTTAAAAATCCTCTTTTGCCATTCATGCAAATAATTAGGTTTCCTCTTTGATCTATTTGTGTTGTTGTTTTTCCCTTTTCTTTACAGAATGGACGATTCAGATTCAAAATAGGGCACAAAAATTATGTGTTGTTCACTGGAACAGATTTGCATTACATAAATACCTTGAGTAAGCTTGAAAACAGGAGTACTGAATCCAAATAGGAATGATCTTTGACTGGCTATAAGTTATTATTTATCTCCACAAGATTAAAAGAGCTGTGACACAAAGAAAACAAGTTCTCAAATAAGCAAACCAGGAGGAGAAGAAGTGATGTCCTAGAAATGAAGACATGTGACTGCAGTCTCTTACAGCTACTGTGAAGGAACAATGGACATGAGTTCTAAAACCATATAAAAAATAGATTTTTACTACAGTAATAAAAGCATTGGAATTAATGTAATAATCCTGTTTAATTAATTCCATCTGGATCAGACATTCCTAAATTAGCCACTCAGTGCTTTCATTCCAACTCACCATTTCTTAAAGAATTACAAGCAGCAGAAGCAAAGCAGCTAAGCAGAATCACCTGGAAAAAGAAACTACTTTAGAGCACGCTATATTACACAAAAAGGAAAAAAGAAATACTTTTGTCTAGTCATATATATAATTCTTAACCATTTTGGGTCATTGAATAAAGGCCTGTTGAGAGAAGCATTCTCTTTTATATTTCATTTTGTTTTTCTAAAACTCATAATCCCCAAATTCTTATCAGGTTCATTCTGCAGTCTGGTGCCTTCTCTGTTGTTTCCATCCTGTTGTGTGTTGATCCTGTCTGGTTGCCAGGTGCCCCCCAAGGCCACTCTGTCACTCCCCTCCTCACCTGGACAGAGGAAAGAAAATATAAAAAAGGTTCACGGGTTGAGCAAGGCAGTGAGAGATCCTTCACCAGTTCCTGTCACGGGCAAAGCAGATTTGAACTGGGGAAATTAGTTTAATTTATTACACATCAAAATCAGAGCAGGCTAATGAGAAATTAAACCAAATTTTAAAACACTCCCTTTTTCCTAGGCTCAACTTCACTCCTGATTTTTTTCACCGCCACAGTGGTGCAGGGGGACAGGGAAAGGGAACCGAAGTCTGTTCATCACACCTTTTCTCTGCTGCTCCTTTCTCCTCGGGGGCAGGGCTCCTCACACTGTCCCCTGCTCCAGTGTGGGCTCCCTCCCACGGGAGACAGTCCTCCATGAACTTCTACAGCTGCTCCAGTGNGGAAGGGAGAAAGGTCTGGAAACAGGGTGGAGATGAGGTGTGAGTGGCATCCCGTGGGCGTGGATATCAAACCTCTGCATCTCCCCCAGGCTCCTCCTCAGGAGTGGAGTCCTGGGCAGAGAAGTTCGCCCACTGGGTGTCACTCACCTTAAATGAAAACGGCTGGACCACCGCCACATAGGTACCCCATGGAGTCACAAGTCCTGCCAGAAACCTGCTCCAGCACGGGCTTCTCTCTCCACAAGTCTGCAGGATCCCTGCCAGAAGTCTGTTTCAGGACAAGTCATGCAAAGCACTTTTACTGTACACAGATTTTTACAGTACAACCTTTGGAATTAAAGCATCCATTAAATGCCCAACAACTTTTAACATATGGTCATTAAAATATCTGTCAGGAATGAAAAAAGGCCTTGGATGTTGCTTGGTACTTCAGAAATATCAGTATTTAAAGCTATGAAATAAATAGGGCCTGAGGTCAGTAATACTAATATGAAGTACTGGGAAGGAGAATAAGTAAGAAGCATCAAACAAGGCAGAAATTATAAATAAGTTTTTATTACAATTTGTCTCTTGCGTTCTCTCCAAAGACTCAAATAACAATCCATAGCTGCTTATCATATCTCATCTCCCTTGCAGGGATCTTGTTGCCGTTATCAGTGGGTTTTTTTGCACGTATGTGCACACACCAGAGGATTCATAAAACGGCACAAAAGATACTGTAGTGACAAAAATAGTGTTACTTGTGAAATAAAAATCAGATTCTTTTGGAGCTCCTAGGTTGCTTTCATTTCCTTTTGTAAATGTCTACAAAAAAACCACTAAAATATTATATGAATAATGACAGGGAAGAAGCATTTTCAAATTGATTATGACAGACAAAATATCCAGGATAAAAGGTATGGGTTTGCCTGCTAACTACCCACTATGGACCATGATTGCAAGCTAAAAAATACCTTGTTTCATGTACACACCCTGGAAGATATTGGAGGTACTCTGTGCACAGGAGATTTTTGCAGAAAGTGAACTTTTTCAATAGGTAATTGATTTAAACATAAAAGCAATCTTATTGTATAGGAACAAACTGAAAATAAAGAGGGTGGAAGATGAAAAACCCCATGTGTCGAAATGGTGCAACAGCAGGAGCTCAGAAGGGAAATTGCAGTACTCAAGTCTCTTCATACCAGCCAATTTGACAGAACTGCAGAAGACATAGAGATGCTATCAAGCACTAATTGTGCCATTAAAAAAAGGCTGGAAAATATTGAGAACTAGTCAGAAGGAGCTCAGATTGAGATGCTAATGTTGAAAGAGAAAAGCAAGACACTTAAGAACACAAGATAAACAGGGCAGAAAATGGAATAACCTATCAAAATGATTACTCAATAATGGCAATTATACTTTCAATGAGATGGGACTATGCCACTAAATTAGGAGCAGAGCAGCAGCTAATAAATTCTAAACTGTATGCTGTCCAAGTAGCTGCATTGTTTGATACATTTCTCCACAATGACAATTAGAGTTATTGTAGCTTACACCATAATTGAAAAAAAATCCAAGATCCCAAGCTTACATGTGATCAGGTCACAAACCAAAATTTCAGTACATAGAACCTGCACATCCTGGAAGCCCTAAGGCCAGACCTTCAAGTGGTCTGAGGGATGCAATGTAAGATATAGCAATAGAAGATGTGGATTACAGGAGAGAGGCCATCCAGAAAGGATCTATTGCACCAGAGAGGGATTATTACAGAAACCACAGATGTCTATGCTCATCAAAAGCAAACAGTCTAATAGCTTTCATAACTGCTTTCATAACTATGAACACCACCCACTAGAAATCACACTCCACAAGCTTTCCAAGAACCCAGAGAAAATTCTCTGAATACTTTTTAGTAGTTCTCTCACTGTTGCACAGCAGATTTACTCAATCATAGCCTTGTTCCCTGTTCCTGCCCCACCACACTTCTTACAGTGAAAAATCTCTGCATTATGATTCGTGATGATCAGGAATTAGAAAATGTCTACATTTTAACCACAGCTCCTATAGTTTCCTGTCTCATTTTAAGTTATTTATAACTTCCTGTCTTCTGAAAGGTTTTGTGGTAAGCAATGAATCAGAGGGAAGTTGAAGAGCAAAACCTGCACATAGCTGCATCTGAATCACAAAGATTATCCACCTCTCTGTTTTTGATTGCAAGTACAATTGCAATTCGGTTTCTCTGCTGCTCAATGACCAAGTTACATGAATGGACCCATACTATTTTTAGGTATTTACATTGTTAGGTGACTTATGGAAAGAGGACAGGTGATTATGTTGCAGCTAATGATTGACAACAACAAAAATGTGTTATTGTGAATAATATTAATGCTACTTTGAATATATTGACTCTGTATCTGCATGTAAATGAAACTTACTGCAAATAAAGGCAACCCCACTTGCTTTTATGCATTTTTTTAGAAACACCATACAGCACTATCCAACAATGATTAGAATCTGCCATTGGAAATCCCTTTGTTAAAAATGGAAAATTATAAGTTCTATAAAATCCATGCTAATGTCCTATTTACACTTGATTCCCTCATGTCTTTACTTTTAGACCTGAAACATCAAAGATCTATTCACCTAATTTGATGTTTAAAAATACTCGCTTGTATGAGATCAGCTTTCTAACCAGAATTATTTTTTTTCTTATGTCACCTGGTGTGGAAAACAAGAAAGAAATCCTTTAGTTAACATCAAGCTGTTAAAAATCAAAGAACAATGCTTTAACAATATTATGAAGAAACTCGTTTGCATCTTTAATGCATTTTGAAGTCTTCTGACTTGGCTTTATAAACCCAAGAGTAACAATGCTGTAATTCACAGAAACTGTGATCGTAGAATATCTCCTTTATTTTTCCCCTAAAGTTTGTCTAAACACCATGCAAGTAAGTTACTTCATTAAAGTGACTATCTCAAACTAGGCACTTGAAACCAGAAGAAATTGGGTCTTTGTTCTCCCCTCAGACTCCTCCTTTAATTATTTGTACCAAAAGTGAGGAATGACACTGGCAATCACTTGCAATTTCCTTTCTCTTAGACAAAACAACAAACAAAAAGTACAGCCCTGCAAAATCAACCAGCCAATCAAGCATGAATCCTCATCCCACTATATAGTCAAATGTCATAACTAGACACATATTTCTTAGAATTTGGGAAGGGTTAGACTGTAGCTTTGTTACAAATCACATGGAACTAACTCACCAAATATTTATTTTGAGTCTGTGTAACTCATAGGGTCATGTCACTTGAGCTTATTATGCAACTGTTTAGCCCAGAAAGGAGAGGATAATTTAACGTCCAATTCTTATTGCAATAAAGTTTGGTTTTTTTTGAATGTGTTTCCTATTTGTTAAACACCACAATGAACCCTGAGAAATAGAAGTATTTCTCCCATTTAAGAAATTAAGGATGTAGAGTGTAATCTTTTTTCCCTTTATTGAACACACAACTCTGCACTGGCCTGATGGAAATCAGTAATAGTTCTTCATGAGTGAGAATTAACCTGACTGACAAAGGTCCATCTGCCTTTTAATATTTTGATATCTGGGAACAGTAGCAGTGTTGGTGAAAACCCCAGATTTTTGGTTTTTTAAACAGTCCCTTCATACCATTCTATCTAAAGCAGTTCTTCCTCTTGTTGAGACTAAACAAGGATGGTCAGTGTAGCTCATCTTCCCTAGAGATGTCCAATTTTCATCAGAGCATATACTAGTCCCTTCTAGCAGAACTTTTTCTCTCTGACTGCACTTGAATAAACTCAAGTACAGCAAATTTAATATTCAGCCTCATCAAACTTGAAAAGAACTCCAAAAACCCAGAACAGGATGCCCAGATATCCACCCACAGCAAGTACATTTCCAAACTGGTTTATACGTCTTCTGTGGAATGTGTATTGTACTGCAAACTGACTTAGATTAAAAACCTGTACATTCTGCCTAGCAGCATCACATTTGGCGTCTACATCTGCGAGGAATAATCACCCCGGATTTCCTTTTTTTAGTGAAAATACCTAACCTTCAATAACCTACAGTGTTTTACAGTTTTCAATCAAAGCTGTAGAGGAGCAGTCACAATCTCCCCTTTCTCCTTGTCCCATGGTATTTACGGTGGTTGCTGTTGTGACAGTCCTGCTGGACAATTAGTTATTTTTCTCATAGGAAATCCCCAGGGCAATGCCAGATTACACTGCCATTACCCTGAAGACAGATTATCAGATTCAAACCTCTTTCCAGTTCCTTGTCCTTAACAGATCAGTTTCTTTCCTGTTCATACCATGTGGCACAGGTAATTTCTGCTTTTTTTAGAAAAGGTGCAACTGATGAAGTTGGCAGACTGAAAAAAGAGAAAAGAAGATAAGGCTGACTGCAAATACTGCTGACCCCTTTGCCTCTCTCTGATCAAGTGAAAAAGTATGAGTATTACAGTAAGTATGTTATTCTATCTTGGAACAGAGATATTAAAGTACTTATTTTATAGTTCTAATCTCATTTCTTTTTAATTTCAATCTAGAAATCATGGACTCATTTGACCAAAACTTGAGCAAGATGAAAACACTTCAGCTATGTTAGTAACCTCCTGTATTGGAAAAATCCTTTAGCAACCACGTTTAGATGGATGAAAGAACCACACACTTCAGCAGTGTATGAACAATGATATTTCCTCCAGTTCTACTGCTTGACCTGCTTTAATAGATGCTGCTCTAATAGGAAACTCTGTATGGTGATAGACATCATTTAGTTAACAAAAACCTATAGATAAATAAAACATAATTTTGCTTTTAAGGAAAGAATATTAAGGTTGCAGTTTAACATGAACCTGAACTTAGGAAGTTACAAAATTTGCACCTTAAAACTCCTTCAAATGATGAAATACTCAGAGAGGCTTACATAATTAGACATCTAAAGGATGTGTAAAGAATATGGACTTGACCAGACTCAGGTCATTGCAGTGTTGCGTGGCAACACCACCTAACTAAAATGAGGGAGCTCATCAGAACTTTCTTTAAGCAAATAATACTTCTGATTTTGCAGGCGAAGTGCTCCACACACAGTGAAACCAGGGTCCCAAGCTGCAGAGGAAACACACTGAAACAACAAAACACATTCCGGGCTCACCCCATGGAAAGGTATGTGGTAGATCTCCATCTCGCTCAGTGCTTACTAAATGGGAAAGAACAAATATCAATAGCAAGAGAAATTGCATTTTCAGGTTTCAAAGTGCTGCAAGTAATGCAGAAGAAAAAACTATTGAAAGTAAAGCAAACAGCAGTGTCCTTCCCACAGAGAAGTTACTTTTGTTTAGCATTTGCATTGCTGATTTATGTTGATGTGGCTATGGCTCAGAGTAGTGGACTAATCTGGAATACTGATGAAAACTACCCATTAATAACAAGAGTTGATGTATTATCATAATCACCCCGTCTGCAAGAGACCTAATAGATAATTATGAATATTTGAGTGGGATAAGTATTTTAACAAGTAGTAATGACCTCATAATTCAGTGCTGGAGAAAAGCCACCAATTCCTTTAATTAGTGTTTTTCTCACAACGTGCCTATTAAATTCAGGGAACAATGGGGAAACTTACGAAGCTTCTAGGTTCTGGTGTATTGCATTTACAACCATGACTTTGTCACTTTTGATGAATGGAAACATTATTGACAGCTTATACTTCAGATTTCTGTTTTTCTCTTACAAGTTGTTCAGTACTTTTACTTTCAGTATCACTTGAGCAGTTACAGTTTGATGAAAGACTATTTTAAAAGTATTTAATAGAAGTATTTAAATGCAATACACAAATTTCACAAAGAAATGAAGCAATTCATCACTCTAAGACAGATATACCCTTCATTTTAAGTGGACCTGGAAGATGTGCTTTGTTTTTACTACTAGGTTATTTGATTTTCCATTAGCTTTATATGCGGTAACATGTAGTTCTCCCAAAAAAAAAAAAAAAACAAAAAAACAAAACCCAACCAAAAACCACAACAAACACACACTGAAATTTTTTTTTTCTTTTTTTTTTTTTTTCCTATTATAATGTTATAAACACTAGTGAATGCTGTAGAAGGGTGCTGGGAAAAAAATAATCCATTACATGAACAAAACACATTCAGAGCCAAATTCAATGTCAAGACATTGAAGAGCTTTGTAGTACAGAGGGTGAGATGGTTTTAAACAGTGCAAAAAATTTTTGGATTATCTCTTACAACGCTGGCCTTTAACATGTTCCCTTTTTATTTGTTTGCCACTTAAGTGTAGGACATCTCTGAGAAAAGGAGTGTTATTTTCTTTGTCTCTGGCCAGAAGACAGTTCCTGTCCTGGCGTTAATGCTTGGGTTCTAAGTCTAAAATGAGCAGTGCTAGTGGTTAGGCTACAGACCAACTTCAGGTAATAACTACCCACCTCTGTTCAAACTGATACAAAAAAAGAGTTTTAGGAATCAGTTCCTTTTTCTTATAATAGACATCTATAGCCTAATGGTACCTTCATAACGTTCCAGAATTTCGTACATTGGCTCAAACTCCCATCTCCAAACACGCCTTCAAGTATTTCATCTGTCTTTCTCATAATTTATTGTTCTTTTGGTCCTCTGAATATCAAGGAAGAAAAACTTCATTCTTGGAAGGATGGGCAATATATTGCCATAACACAGTTTAAGAATTAGTCCTTTACTAGAAATCATATGCCATCCTCTGATTTTCTGTGAAACCCTTGCTCAGTCACACCTCCTTTTGAATAACTGAACAATTTTGGACCTCAGCACTGGCTTCCCACAGCTCTGATTCCACTATTGCTGGAATAATCAAGGCTCAGCTTTCTTCTTATTTTCCCCTTACCTGTGACTTCCAAAAGCTGTGAGACCCAGGCTGCAAGGAGTGTGGAATGCCAAAAGCAGACAAGTGCTCCTACGCAGCGTGTGTTCACAGAGAGGTACCCTGTTATGCAAACACAATATTTTTAGCCAGGAGTTGGTTTCCTCAGTGTGGTGTAAGTAAATTGGGAATACATTTAAAGTTACCAAAATAAGGCTCTCCCTACTTGTACTGATCTACATTCTGAAAAAGAATAATTGTGTTTAAAACCTTTAATAATAGTATTTAAAATCATAGATAAAAAGAGTAATGAAATGCCTGTGTGGGAATTCTATTCAATTCTATTGACATGTGCACTGTTGTATTGGAATGAGAAAAAATTATATCATCCTTAGGTAGCATTGTAATACATATTCTAGGGGAAAAAGATGAAAAGTGAGTGTATCAGTTTGACTGTGCTAGTGGAATTACTGTGAATGTAGTTCAGGATCAAATGCATTAAGGTACTACAAGCAAATAAAACAAGCCCTTCAGTAAGTATGAGATTTGAAGATTTATTGTTAGCCAAGATAAAAGTCTCTCTCTGTAGAAATGCAGTTTTTTATTCTTTCCTAGTTTTTCTTTTCTTAATTTTAGCCCAGGCAAGGAGATCATGTCTTTCAAAAGTCATGGAAAAAACACACAAAGATAGTAAAGGAAAGACTGACTTTTGAAGAGAGTATAACAGCACTTCAGCTGAAAGCTGTTTTTTTGACCTTACTAATAATTTGCCTAAATGTTTACATGTGCAGCAATAAATATGCTTTAGATAGAAGGAGCATATGTTACTGGTAAAATGATGGTCTTGTAGCATTACCAATTAACTGAGGTTATCACCATAAAGTTGATCATATATTTCAGTAACAGACCATCCCTGGTTTTTGAGCTGAAGTACTTGAATTTCAGAATGATATTCATCAGGAGAGAAATATCAATCAAGCCTGCAGGAAAGCTGCTTAAGTAGTCTTTCCTCCTTTTCCTTATGGCAATATTACTACCATGCAGCACTTGCAAGCTGAATTTTTGCATCTAAACCGATATGTATTTATGTCCAGGATACAATTTATGTGTGGAAGGTGTTTAAGGCCAATAGGACAGCTTATAACTAAAAGAATATGGCAGACAACATCTTAGCATGAATGTGCAAGCAACTGTAGCAGGACAAGAGTATTCATACTTAATGTAGTAAGAGTGTCATACCAGCACTAAACCACACTGTGCAAGAGCTTCATGTATTCAAGATGTGTTACATAGAAGGTACTAAAGGATAGCAACTCTTCAGATTCATTTGAGGCTTGTCTTTATATATTGAAATATTTCAATTATTAAAAAAAATCCATCACATGAACAAAACATATTCAAAGCCAAATTCAATGTCAAGATGCTGAAGGACTTTGTGTAGAGGGTGAGATGATTTTAAAAATAATCAGAACAAAGCCACCAATGTTTCTGATTTCTGACAGAGCCTCAAACTTCACAAAACAGCCAAATCAGTTGGGTGAGATAACCAATGCAGCCCTTACTGCTTCTAGACTAATGTTGGTCCTACCATAAACTTTCTGTTTTTCAAGTATTTGTATACTATGAATACTATAATACTACTTCTCATGGTCAGATTTTCCATGTCAAAAAGTGATAGGAGTAACCTTCTGTGAATTTCATGCCAATGGCTACAAAATAAAGCTTTTTCTCTTTTTTTTCAGTGCTTTAATTCAGATTGAGAAACCTCAAGCCTACATTTTCCTCAAAAGGTTTATGAGCATAGTTCACAAACTCTGAGAAAAAAAATGTCACAAACCTTTTTTTTTTTGCAATTATTTACATATTATACAGAATTAGCATACTACAGTATAAAAATAAAATGTGTAGCGAGTCCCTCATTCACTCTTTGTGGGCAATTTCAAATACGCCTTTTTGCTTTTGTGATTTACAAATGAAATACAGCCAAGAAGTCCCTCGTGGTGCACATTATTTGTCACTCACAGTGACAAATAGGTTTGGTCTGTCATCACCCAGTGTAGTGACAAATGGGTTCCTAAAAATCTTTGAGACAACTGAAGTGCCAGAGAGCAGTGCTGAAATTTTTGCAGTCACGAGAAATCCATATGCTTGTTCCTGCTGAAGGCAGCTCATATTTGCAATTAAAAGAAAAAAAAAAAAAGGCAAAAAAAAAAAGCCTATGTGTAGGTCACTCCATTGTGACCATTAGAATTGCATTTTGAGAATTTTAAGATACTCCAAATTTTACCTCCTTTTTTTTTTTTTTTAACCCAAGAACATCTTTTTGGCATCTTGTTTTGTTTTAGGTATACATCAAATACACCTATCTTCAAAAACATTTTTAGGGCAGCTGCATCCCTGTGGGATAGTTACAAAATGAAAGCTTTTCAGAATAAAAACAAAAGCAAACTTAAATTTCTTTTAAAACAATGAAATGTCTAAAGAGCCTCACGATGATGATACTTGTAAGGAAAATATTTTAAACAAAAATGGAGATATGGATTTTCTTGGAAAACAAAAGACATACTAATGTATACAACCTAGTTGGAACAATATTCCTGCAATATGATCTACTAGCAGCAGCTTTCCAGCAAAGTTTCTGAAAAGTTTCACTACAGAAAAAACATTTCAGAGACAAGACTTGATTATTTCCACAGAGCATCTTTTGCTTCCTGAATAAAAAACAGTTTCAAGAAAAACTGTTGGATTCTAATTGCTTCATATCCTACTACAATGCTGTGTTAAATATGCTGTAAATATATTTATTCTGTCAATAAACAGTTAAAACAGACACTCACTTATCTGATACTTTCCAGTGTGGTCTTCTGGTAGATGAAAAATGCTCGCTTATTAAAAAATGCAAGACTGATTATTTATTCATTAAATGATTGAACTAATGAATAATTGTTTTCTTTGAGGAACAGCGTTTTAGAATTATACGGTTTGCTTTGAAGAATCTCCATAGATCATCCTCAAAAAGCACAGAAACACCCAAAAACACATGAAATTTTGCCTACACTTAGAAGTTGCACCAGCTAATCTACCTTTGTCATTGCAATTTCAATTTTTTATATTTTGTACTTGTTTTATTTCGAATTGCAACAGGGTATCAGCACTTTGGTTTTAGCCAGGTTTCTGGACCTTTTCAAAAATTCTGCTCTATTCTGCAATAAAATTGCAGGGTCCTACAGCACAGTGAAATAAAAGGATTCAACAAGGGAATAACCTAAAGAAGGCTATCCTGGAGCTACTAAAAGGAAAATGGGAGAGTATTCTGATTTTTTCTTTTAATTTATTCTTTTTTTTTGAAGAGGTTTTGTTCTCAATGGGTTTTTTGTTTAATTGTAAATCACATTAGACTTCCTGAGTTTTCACCCCAATTTAGAACTTCATTATGTCTAGGTCATCCTTTTGCCTCTGCCTGGAGAACTGAAGCATACCCATATCAGGCAGGACATAGAACTGAGAATAAACTCTGCCACAAAGTCATCTTGAAATAATCAGAGAAAACTCCTCCATCGCCTCCCCAATACCAAGGGCAGTAGCTCAATTCCCAGCTTTACAACTGCAGCAGACCCCATAAAAATTAAAAAGCTCACAGTGTCTCAGGTAGGTAACACCAAAAGAAGCTGGTTTACTTCCCAGCCTCCCACATGGAACACAGTAAGGAGCAGAGGCTGCTAAGCAGGAGGAGCAACACTGAGAAGAGAGTCCCCATCAAGAGGAATTATCACCCAGTTATGATCTGACCACTGCTATCTACCATCACTAGGCTCAATAGTTACTATTTGTCTCAGTTTATCCTTATTCTTAATTCCACTAAGGCAATTCTCATGACTTTCACACATTTTTGTTAATCTATTCATCAGCATTCATCAAGAATTTATCTTTTCTGCCAACACAGTGGATTCCTCCCCCAGTTTTTTCTTTCTAATGCTCAACAATAGCACTGGGAAACACAGCTTCTCATTTTAACCTCCAGTTCCAGGCTTGGAACAGACCCATTTAAGAAGTGGGAACTTTTGTGCACTTTAAAAATGCATTTTACAGTTTGTTTAGTTTAAACACTTGGACTTTAAAAATATTCTTCATTACCCATGTAATATATAGATTGCTTCAAGGGTTATGTGGTCTGCTTAATTTTATTTAAATTTTTAGATTGCGCTAGAGAGATGTTTATATTTTGTTTTGTCCACTTTCCCTGATTACTCCCTGAGCAAAGCATTACCACATTGTATTCACTAAAACTTTACTGAAACACAGAACCTTGACTCATTTTTAAATTAGCTCAGAGAAAACACAGCAGAAAAGTGATTACTGAAATGCAAATCAAGTTCTATCCAAAAAATACAGGGATGTTGTCATAATACAACATCTGAACTAAAAATTGACTCAGAGAAAAGCTGATACTTGTAGTGGCTACCTGCAGAGGTTTGGGCAAATTTTTTGTGACGTATCAGTTCACCTGGTAAGAAAACCCTTGCTATGGTCACAGAGACAGAAGTAGTGAATATATTTCAAAGATTACTTTAAAGCCAAGTACATAACATTTATCAGTTTTTCCAAGTTTTGAATTCTTCCCAGCCTTGGTTTTATTGCCTTATTTGTGTATTTCTGACCTGATTAGGATGGTCCCACCCCCATCACAGACACCTTTTTTCCTGCATTGCTGATGACTCTGACAAGTATCTCATTGTGTATTATTTTTATTCTTGGTTATTAAAAAGCAAATATAAATAGGCTCAATGATCTATTTATATTTCTGACATCATCCCAGACATGCTGCTACTGGAATCATAGTTAACTTTATCCTTTAAAACCTCCATGGAACAATGGCACCAGGATATTTTTCCCAAGAATACCAAAAAACAGACTAATGAGAAGCACTAAACAAACTCTAACAGTTCCTCTTGGCATGATGTTTAGTGGGATTTGTTTTTTTAAGCCAGTTAAAGGGCCTTGAGGGATCCTTACAGAGCTCATTTCACCAAATTCACACTTTAACCTCTGTCCTGTATGCTCACAGCATTCCTATATAATTCAGAACCCTCAAAAACTACACAATGCATGAAAAAATATTGCAATTTGGGTCATGATCACAGACTTATTAGCCTGTCCCCTTCTTCCCTCTGTCAGCAGGAGCCCAGAGCAGTCTCCATTCCTACATGAGCACCCAGAATATCTGCTGGAAAAGGCAATTCAGGGACTACAAAGGAGGGGACATGGCAGAAAGGGTCAGCCACAGGAAGGATTTGTATGAATGCTGGATGTGGGACAGAAGGAGCCCATATCTGAACACTTACTTACATCAGGCATGCAATTTTAAGCCACAGTTTTGGCCCATATCACCCCCTACAAAGCACAGTGTTAGAAAAGTCCTTGTTTAGAAACTGAGTGATAAATCTCTGATTTTTACCTCATAGCAGATTAAGAGTTAGAACTCTGGACTAATATCCTCTACCCCTTCCTTGAAAAAATGTGCTCTATTTTACCAGAAGAAAAAAATAAACTCTCCTTTCTAATATAGAATAAAAATGCATGAAAGTAAGAAAGAGAATTTTTCTTAGTGTATGACACACAAAATTTCCTGTTATTCCTGTAAGATATGTTAGAGTAAAAAGAATTAAACACTTTTACAATGCTTATATTTTTCCTAACACAGACAGACACAGGAGTCCAGACAAGGAATTACCATTTTAAATTTATAAGGCAACAGCTATTTAAGATGCTCTTAATATACTTATACTCCTTCTTCTTCTTCTCCTCCTCATTATTATTATAATAAAATCCTTAAGACCTCACAATTATGTAAAAGTTAAATAACTCTTTTTTAAATAATATGCCTTGGAATTCCCATAAAGTTGTTGTTGTTGCCTGTTTACTTGTGTTTTTTAAATCAAACCTGCATGCAGTAAGATAACCACTTAGTATAGCAGTGTGCTGAGCACCTTAAAACAGTATAATTTTTTTAAAAGATTAGTACAATTTTTTAACAGCTCATACTCCTAGACTGACTGTTCAGCCCCCTAAGTTCATCCTCTTTCTATGCACATTTTTATGTAGTTCAGCTGAATCAGAAGGATGGAGAAAATAAAGTTTAGGCTTATTCAGGTCTTTTGCTTTCATGGAAAGGGGACTTTTAGATAGAGTCATACTCCAAAGTCACAGCCTTTCTGATATAGAAACCCTCTTTCAAATATAAAAATCCTCTTGCAAAGCTCATAGTAACTCTTAATAAGCTTCTATTTTGCATGTTCAAGAGCAGAAGCTACTTTGGTTTAATAGGATGGCAACCCCAAATAATGGTGTTTACCCTGAGCAACACACAAAAAGTTATTTTTGACAATAATACAGAAAACTAATATCTGTTATATTATTTACTTAAAGCTGATGAGCCAAAACAATTGGTTGCCTTCACTTAACATGATATTGAATTTATGCTTATACAAGAGCACCATGTGGTTGTAGTGGCCTTTATTTCTCAGTTTCATGCAGTCCAAGTTTACATCCCTGTAGCCATGCTGTTTTCATGGAAACACTGTAGATAACCAGATTCAAGATAAATTATTGAGAATTAAGTACTTTTGTGTACTTGGCAACTATATACTTTGATGGCACATACAAATACCGAACCAACTATTAATTAGGTGCATACAATTACAAACATGCCTTACAACACCTAAACTCTCTACCTAATCCCCATTCAAGTTTTTAAAATTTTTCCCAAGCAGACAGAAATAAATGATGGAATTGCTGTCTGATAATGGACAATTTCTGTTGATTCTGTTGAAAAAAGGATAAGTATTAAATCTGATACAGTCCAAGTGACATCCACTCCTATTCTGCAGCAGGAGAATTTACCATTCCTGCAAGAGCAGTCTCTCACTCCCCTGTGATTTTTCATTCCTCTAAAAGAAATAAATGAAGATCAAAAAGGCCAATGTTTTCATAGCTCCATTCCATTCTGCTCCTCTCAGGATTAGACTCAGGGCTCCCTGACACAAATCAGATTAAATAAGATTGTTTAACTTAATTTTGCTTTAATTTTCCCTCATTTGTAAAATTCTTCGAGGTGTTACATAAATACCACTGGCTGGCTGAGAAGATGCCACAGTGCTGAGCAAAGCATGCAGGCAGGCTGGAGATGTATGTACACAGCTCTAATTTTACATAGAGTGCAGGTCCATATCTAACAGAAACAAGCATGGTTCTACTAATTTAAAGGGAGTCCTGAAAGCTGTCAGCAGTTATAGATCCATTCCAAACCACTCAAAAGGCTTAAAAGGGACCAGACAACAGGGACTTTAAAATCTCTATGGCAGTAATAAGTGCAAATTAGCTACTTGCCTGCTTTATAGTAAAAGCAGGTGAATTTGTATACCAGCAGGCATGTATTTAACCTGGCCTACTTTCCCCCACCCCTCAAAAAATATCCATTCAGCCAAAGAGACATCATCACTTAAACCTGAATTGTGCCTCTTCTGAAGACACATGTTTTATTTCATAAAGATAATCCAAAACAATAGAAATTTTGGGGTGCCTAGGAGCTTAAACTACAAAGGTTATGCACAAACTATACACAAATAGCTTAATGCCAGATTCACTGGTATAATGTTTTACGAGAGACATGCTGGGTAAAAGTACTACAGGCCTACAAAGACCAAGGTGGCTTTTAAACTTCATTGAACAGAAAGTGCAGGAATATTGGTCCCCTAAAGAAAAGTCAGAGAAACTGAGCTGAGACAGCCACAATAAGAGTAGGGATTATTGTGATGCTCCAGTAGCATTTAAAAAATAGTTAACAAGAACAAAACCCCTAAAGATTCTAATGGGACACAGCTGAGCTACTGGTAAGTGAGGTGCATTTAGGTTATCTGAGTTGTCTCCAAGATGTAGAATAACCCTCAGAGATACATCACATAGAACTCATGTTTACTTTCTTTAACATGTCAAAATTAAGAATTTTTATCCTACAGGGATGGGAAAGCCAAAGACTGCATGCTAAGATTTATTAGTATATCATCTAATACCCTTTTTCCATGATCTTTGGATCAGAATTCCTAGCTGAACTCTCACAACACCGTTTTAACCCTCACCATAAAAGGATATAATTTTTAAGCAGATTGTATGTGTTTATAGACTGAAAATGGTTACAACACACTAGAAAACTGACAAGCTGAAATTCTTTAGTGGGTTGTTGATGACTGCAGTTAAGCACTGCCTTTTTACTACATTATTTTTACCATTATCAATATTGTGTTAAATCTCATCCATGGGGAATTTACATGGCTGAACTAACATTGATTTAAACCCTCAATATCTGGCATTGAACACTATACTAGAGACTATCCCATCTTTCTTTTACTACAGCAGCAAAACCCATGCAGTTTGGAAAAGCTCTGGGGTAGGAAAGGGAATCCCATACCAAAATAAGTAGGCATTTTTAACCTCCAGTTAATTTTATTAGTCAGTATTCCATATGGCCACATACACTTAAAGGTTTCCTTGCTCAGAAATGACACAATCCCTCACTTTCTAATTTTATTCAAGTGTGAACTTCATTTTAACACAAAAGTAAAGGAGAAAAAAAAAGAACAAACCAAAATATTTTTAAGTGACAGTCCTGTTTTGGCACAGCACCACAGCATTCATTGTTTTCTGTGGTTCACATAACACTGTCATATGACCAGTATCATTGCCTGGCACTCCAGTAAATGAAGTAGACAGGCCTTTTGTTGTTTTTAAATATGAGTCATTTTTAATAATTTTATTTTATATACTTCATGAGGAAAAGTCATACACTGACTTAAACACAGCAATTTTTGTAGAGTAATTTCATACAGTAATAGGAGTCTTTGAAAAAATAGTCATGACTCAAGTAGCTCTTTCTTATAATTTATGTAGGTTTTCACTAATTGACAGAATGAGGAATTGGTAATTAATTTTTTAAAGATTGAACAGAGAGTGAAGAAAACTTAATGAAATAATTTAGGACTCATCATGGTAATGCTGTACCTCTCAGCTAGGAAGCAGAAATAATGTACATGATTCCAGGCAGTTGCCTGAGGGGATGAGCTTTATTAGCAATTGTTTGTTTCATTACCAGGTGGCCACATTCCTGGTTTTGTTTAGAGCCCTTAAAGTTCCTGCTGATTTAAAAGGAAGGGAATAAAATAGAGGCTAGGTCAAGTAGCAGGGAGGAATGGTGTATTCAGTGATAGCAAGGCAAATTTGGTGGAGTCCAAGAATGTCAGGAGTGGACATGTGTAACACAAATGGTCCCACCATAGGAGCATGAAGACAGCAGCTGTCTGCTGTAGAGACAAATTATTTTCATTGCATAGATTTGGCTGGGTTGCAACTACTCAGTTACTCTGAGTGGAGGAGAAAAAAAAAAAGCATTCTGACCAGCTTTTTGTCTTTGCCACTCTCTTTTCATCCTCAAGCTTCACAACTTTCAGGTTTCGTCCTCGCTTCCAAGCTGTCAGTGATATGTCATAAAATGAATAGCTGGAGGTGTTTGGCTACCTGGGGCCATAAACCCAGCAGGTCAGCAACAGAAACTGTTGGGAGACTTTCTGTGGCTTTTGCTGGAATTAAAACAAAACGATCAGGAGGAAAGTGTCATGGGTACAGCAATAACTTATTAGTTCTAACACACATATCCCTGCAGATCACAGCGACCTCAATCTGCTTAAAAAATTACTTCCTTGGGCTAGCCAATCTTTCTATTAAATAGGTTGGTCTTCCCTGGAGCCAAGATCTGCCTCCTTCTGCATGGCTTATTATAACAGCACAGGCAGTATTTTTTGCTCTGACAATTTTCAAATAAAAATCAGTCCTATAAAGGCTGAGATTGTTTATTTTTCCTTAGGGCTTTCAGTTGTTCTGATTAGGGACAGAGCAGAAGAAAAGTTGGATATTAAAACAGCAAAGCTGTTGTGAACCTGAGGTGTTAGTTTTACTTTAATTAACAATGGAGGAAGGCACATAAATGAAATTAAATCATACAGCACTTAAGATATGCAGGCAAGGGTACACTATGTGACCTGCCAGTAAAGATCACTGTGATAAAGACAAAGGTAGTAGGAAAAACATCCTGTACAGCTCCAGAGTAGCAAAATGGAAAAAAGTAGTCTATTATAATTTTTGAGAGTAATATCCAACATGCTCTCTGTGAAGCTTTATTCAAGACACATTTTAAGGTATGTGAAGTTTATAAGTTCCTAGCAAAACTAAAGGTACTCTGTTAACATCCCATAAAACTTGTCATCTTCTGTAATTACAGAAACACCATAACAAGTGAATGCATCAAACAAAACACACATTTACTCCAATTCATACTTACATTTTTTCTTGGAGCTTCTGGACTTAGAGGAAAAAATACCTCAGATTACTCACGTATTGCAAATTGTGGGCACATTTCTTCCCAAATCATCATGAGTACAAGCTCTAACATTTATACCACATCACACAAGGTCATGGTCAAAACTTCAGCCTTTGCAGCCATTAAATGGAAACTCTAAGCTTCTCTCCTAGACTTGGATCACCTCATAGCTGTGTTTACACAATCTTGACTTCAAAACCCTTTTTTCAGTCACAGGAGCCTCCAGTTCCTTTTTATAACCTCAATGGGTCAACATCAGCACCTTGTTCTGTGCCTCAGTGATAATAACCTTGCATCTGCATGCAGAGTTCTGCACCTGAGAGCAGAATGTCTGGAGAGGAGTCATGTGTCCCTGGGAAGGGTCTGCAAGTCTGGCTTGCTACTAACAGCTAATGGATATTATCAGGTTTCCTATTAGATCCTAATATTTTAGGCTAGATGTGAATGTCAGAATGTCATTCTCCTGGTTATGAATTATTCAGAATAATTTACAGTAAAGCTATTGCTGGCACCACTGCGACCTGAAAGTATTTTAGTTTTTGAAAGACTTTTAGTGAATTTACCTCTCTCTGGGTGAATGCTTCTGTGATTTTCATAAACATCACTGTTCACATTTCATGAAAACATCGAATAGCACAGACAGCTAACAAGCCTGTTTTGTACTGCTGGTGTACATAAAACTGTACATGAATTGCTAAACTCTCTGATTTTTAGAACTGGATAACTGAAAAAAGACATGCGAAACCAGAAGGTTGTTTTAGTTTTGGATTTGTCTGTGATCTTTTTGTTACTTTCTGGGAAAAAGATATGTTTCTCTTTAAGAATAACTTTATGCAAGGCATCAATATGTATCCAGGAGCTAATTGAATGCTTTAAAATGTTTCACCTTTGCTAATCCCTAGCACTGTTTGTAATTGCCGTGACTAATCCCAGCCTGTCACTTGGGATTATTTTTGCTTCCTAACAGAGTGGATCCTGAGCATTCAAAGAACATTCTCAACTCATTGGATATTAATATGAACAAAATTATTTAGCTCTATAATTGACCCAGGCTCACAAACTCAGAGAAGCTTTCTGGTTTTTGACTTCAGAAGCCAAGCTTTGGATCATATTAACAGCTGGGTTTAAAAGCATTATTGGGGTGGGGAGAGGAAAGGAACAGAGGGGAAAACAACACAGAAAGAGCAGTGGATGCAACTTTTATGAACCTGCTCCAAGGTCTTGGGACCCCAAGACAATCCAAAATAGCAGAAGCTAAACATTTTTTCCATACTATTACAGAAAAATTCATGTACAGGAGTAGGGGGAGGAGTGGGGAAGCTTTGTAAGTGTGCAAAAAGATACCTTTAGTACATATTTAAAGAAGATTCTTTTCCTAGCAGAAAACTCAGCACCAAACCAATTGAGACCAAATTACATAGGAGCAAAGGAAAAACACCTACAACATTTCCATCCAGCTGTATGAAATGGTAAAGCAAAGGGCTATACAATGAACTGGCAGCTCTCACCTTAGCTGTTTTCAAGCACAAGCCAGTAGCCCACCACAAAGCAAAGCACTGTAGATTTTTTTGTCTTTTTAGTAGACTTTCTTTTCCATTATTAGTTTCAATTAACAGACTGAAACACTAAAACAATCTATCAGGCTAAGCAACAAAATAAAGATTAACAGACCAGCCTGTCCCTTCTCTCTTTTTGCCTTAGCCTTTTATCCTAGCCTTTCAGAAATATGTGTTTCTGGAATGTTAAATCAATTCTAGTTATTCCTAGAAATAAAGAAATTCTCATCCATGTTATAGAACTTCTCATATTGCTTTTTTACATTCCTTAAAAAAAAAAAAGGCAAACAAATAAACTAGCACATAAAACCCCTGAAAACCACAAGCAACCCTACAAAAATAGTTTGAAGGCATAGCTATAATAGCAAAAACCACCACAGATGCTGCATATTCATATCTGGTTTACATCTGTAATTCCAGACACGCTACTACTGCTGCTGCTGGAACTCATTCTGGATCAAGAAAACAGTTTTATGTCAAACCCTGCTATTTCAAGCACAGGTATGATTAAGAACCTCTATATTTTTAGTTAAGGACTGTTCTGATAAGCTGGTTCCAGTAATAAGGCTTTTTATGCATGTATATGAAGTTCTGCAGATTTAATGAAATTGAGAAAAATAGTTTTACACTTTAAAAAAAAACCCCAAACCATAAATGAAGGAGATTCACTAACAATAAATAAAGAACAATAGCTTGAAAAATTTGAAGAAAAAACCTGAGAGATTCAATTTGATCTGAAGTGCCTCCTGTTATTTGGGCAGGAAACAAGGGGAGAGAGAAATGCAGAGTGACTACTATGAGTCATCTTTACTGTGGTTTAGAGACTAAGCCATGCATCTGGCAAGCAAGGAAGAAAGAAATTTTATGGGGTTGGAAGAAAAATACACAAAGCAATATGAAAACAATACACAGACATAATTTAATAAACTCATATTATTAAATAATTGAAACCCACTTTGTACTTAGGAGTCTCCTTCAGTTTACCACAAATGTGCCACGGTTTCAGTGCAGAGGAGGAGCTGAGGGACAGCTGCAAACACTACAGATTATGATGCCTGTAGTGTTTGTTCCCGTTGTGCCACCCCAGCATCTGTATTTTCAACACAGGCAGTTTGTAAACCACAGTAACACTGGGGACAGACTGGTGAGGACAGACCCACAGACCTCACTGAGCCATCCCAAACAGCACGACCCCTCCTGACCTCCAGACTAGCAAAGCAAAGAAGCGAGGAGAGTGGGAGAGGGAGCTGGCATCCGCAGGCAGATCTTCAGCAGAAAACGAGGGTGGTGGAAGCCAGACCAAAAACAAGGTGTGGGTGACAACCCGACTCCATCATGCGGTGGTGCCTGATGCTTTGGGGGAAGGAAACTCAATTCTTAAAGAAATAAATGCATTGGGAGCAAAGGAGAAGTTCCCAAGGATTGTTCTGCATCCCTGGTTTTGTAAAACTCTGGGGTTCAGCTCTTTGTCTGTCAGTGGGAACAAGTACAACAAGTTTTTCAATATACAGTCATGAATCTGAAAGAGGCTAGGACGGAACTACCAGACATTTTTTTGAGAAATGAAACAGGAAGACATTGCTACATTTCTGTAAGGAGATTGATTGACTTTACACCTGTTACACCCCAAATTTAACATTGGCAGGCTTAGTTGTTGCAGTGACAGTGAATAGAACTTGCTCAGAGCAGCTCTTAATATGTGGCAAGAAATGTATACAGTAAATCAAGCACTCCAGCTTGACAAAAGAACAGTTGGGAACCTACAGTCTTTTCATACAAATGAACAAGAAAAAGAAATTTATGAAAAGGAGAGAAATATTCATCTTTGGAGGAGAGCAAATGAACTAGCCCACACAGTATGATCTTGATGAAAATTCTGTATTTAGGGTCAGCCTAAATACAGAATAATTTAGATGTGTTTTGGTGAGTGAAGGTTATGCTCCTGATAGTTAGTCGTAGGTGTCTGCCTGAGTCATGCTAAACCCTATCTCTCCTAGGACACATCATATGGTAAAATCTAGTTCACTACAAGGAAAACCAATCTCTGTCTCTCTCAGTCTGGGGAGCTTTTTAGTGTTACAAGCTTTAGAAGGCACCTACATTTGCCTCAGGGTTTCACAGTACTCAGTTTTTCCTGGGCCTGGAAAAATACTCCTGTGAACTGTTCCACCAAAATATCTCATCTCTGGGTGCTGAAAATTAATTACCTGGCTAAGTACTTGACTAGGTTCAAGTTTTGTGTTTACTGTAAGTATTTGAAGTCATTAAAAACACAGCATGAATGAAAAACAAATATATATGATGTTCTTTAGAGAGTTCAGTTTCATGAAAATGTAAATGCTCAGTGCACAGATAAGATGATTAAAAATGGAAAAGACAGCTTGAGCATAAATATATATGGTAACTACGCAGCAGTAACTGACAATGCTGCATCTATTTTACAGAACATTTAAATCAGCAAAAAGCCAAGATACATTATTTAAATGAGTCTTTATCAAAAAACGTATCTTGAAATTTCTATGGAAGAATAATATCAGCTGGGGTATACTTTAAAGATTGTAATTGGACTTTATCCCAGAAAAGGCTAAATAAATTGAAATATGTTTTATATCATTATGCATATTCTTTTGTGATAAAAATAGTTTTATATTTTGTAGCAGTTCAAAAAACCGTGCAACAAGGGAATAATAATAAAGGAAAAGAAGCAATCAAAATGAGAAAGGGGGAGATTTCTTGTATCCCTCTGCAAAAGAAGTAACAAATTACTTCTGTGAATAATTTCAAAGACTTGAATAAGCTGCATGCATCTCCCAGATGGCTCTCAGAAAGAAATATTAAAGAATTGTCTGAAACACTCGTCGAAAACATATAAGATTTCTTTTTTTTAATCTCAAACATAAAAATGTGTGAACTACAATATTTACTGACAGTTTTATCGGGTAACCCTCTAAGAGAATCCTAAAATAGCATAATGTCAAGAGTCTATAGTCCATGAAATTTCCTCAGTAAACTGAAGATCCTTTCCAACATGTATATTCCTTCATAGACTGTTAAACAAGAAAAGTTTCTTAACAAGTTTTTAAGTATTTTGAAAAGGGCAAGATTTAAGACCTGAAAACCAGATGTAATCTACCTTCACTCATTCCAAAATCACTTACAAAAAGGGCCAATTTCACTGCTGTATGACAGTGGTACTCTGTATTGCAAGAGCAAAAATTATTTTTCATGTGTTGAACATACAAGCAAACGAAGAACTTAATCTCAGAAGTGTTTAAAATTATGTTAACCATGAGTTTTTTAACTTCAGCATTTATATCTCAAAAGAAAGATAAAATATATCTATGATTTTTTACAGACATATATTTAGATTATTAATAAACATTTATAAATTTTTCACAAAGCACTTGGAAATACATTTTATATGCAGACACAAAGACACTTTGCATCTTCCACATATTCTTTGCATGTTGTCTTTGGCTGAGAGAAGCAAAAGCTTTTTAATTTTGCTATGTTATTTTGCATTAAAAAGTTATTTCAGTGCAGAAAATAGTATTCTCAAAGGCCACTGGAGTAGGATTTCTGTCTTCAATCTGGACTGGAAGTCACTTCTAAAGTTGTTTCTGAGCACATGATCAGTTCAAGCAGGAGGCAGGCTGCTATAGATTGTACTAGGATGAGACCCAAGCTGACATTTAAGGACTTGATACATTTATTGGGAATGGAAATTGATTTTTTTTAATGTGATCCAAAGTATCTGGGTCACCTGGAGGCAGGAGAGGGCAGGAAGGCACATGTGTCTGAGCACCAGTCATGGGGAAAGACATGGGCAGCAGCACCTGGGAGGGTGACAGAACTACCAGTTGCCGAGTTGGGGGAGATTCTGGTTCTAGCATTTTATACCTTGTTATGCCAGCAGTCTAAAAAAGAGGCTTTTTTCTTTGCTTATATATGGTCTTAAGAAAATAAAATCAAGTATCTGCATCACAAACTTTTCTAAAACTACAGTTATAACAGCATAACTTTATGTTTCCATGTGCCTTTCCTTCTTTTCTCTCCTTCCCTTTCTTTCTTTTCCTCTAAGCACAAACACAAAAACGCCAAAGCATCCATATAAATAGCACACACAAATGCACTTGGGTGCTCATTCATTACTCACCCTGTGTCTCATTTTCTCACCTCAATAGGAGATATGATAGTTACTTAGATAGCAGCCTGTGCTGTTTCCTCTTTTTGGATGCCTCTGATATGTGTGCACCCATACACAAAGGAATGGCAGAGCTGCTGAATATTTGCTTTTCCACTATTTATAACTCTAAATCAAAAGCTGTGCTAAATGAATTGCTTTGTGCTATACCCATGAGGATGCATTTTTTTCGGTTATCCTGGTCTTGAACATTTCCATGGCAGCATGATAGTGAAGCAGTGTTTCTTGTAGGGAAACCAACACTTTTGCAAAATGTCCATTTTTACAGCACGTACAATATGCCATTAGGTTACTCGAGGGGTTAATAAACCTCAGAATCACTTGCCTTGTCTACAGTGAAGCAGTATAATGACTTCACTGCTGCATTTTTTTTCCTGTAAAGAGGGGCATTAGAAAACACACTGGAGAGAAATGAATACATGCCCTAAGCCCCTAACCAGCACTTACAGTGTACCTGAGAGCATATTAGGAAAATAAAGAAGAATCTTCAATTTACTGACTTAAAATGATTTTTTTCCCTTTTCTCTATGGACTTCAAAACTTGAGTCTTGAGGAGCTTAAATTATATTTCACATGCAAAGCTTAAAACCTAATTTACCGTATTCCTATCAGCCAGCAGATAAAGTCTGTAGCACAGTGGTAGGATAGCAGTTTCTAAGGGCAATACCTATGCCCAAAGCTTTCAACAGCTATAACATGGAGGATACAATAGAGAAGGTGATACACATCAGGCTACTTGTCCCTGGACCCTTTCCTTTCAGCTTCGGGCTAGCTATGTATCTGACTAATCTGAAATCCTCTCATCCCCTCGAGAGTGTCACAGGCACTAACATATATGGATTGCTGCAACCTCCTTTCTGTGCCAGTGCCGCAGTTATCTCAGTTCAGGGACTCTGAAAGAATCACAGAGGGGACAGATAACTATATTTAAGCCTTAAGAATTGCCATCTTTGTGTGGGCTAGCCTCACTTTCCCATCAGAGATAAAAGGGACACGGCAACTTCTTCTGAGACAAACAAAATTGCAAGGACCATAAGGTAAAAGCTGGAATAGCACAAAATAAGTTGTACAGAGATGTCTTATAAAAGCACAAAAGTATTGGAAGCATAGATAACTTACTGAAGCTGGCAGCTCTAGTTCAATGGAGCCATGCCAGACTATTCCAGCTGAGCATCAGGCCTGCACTCTTCGCAAACAGAAATAAACATTTTATTAAATCAAACCTTCTCCTTGCTGTGCTTTTACATCTAAGAACTTTTCCCAGCAGGCAACACCCTGTTAATGCTGCATAAAGTATTTTAGAGATGCATTTCCTGGGTACTCTTTGCCTGAGAGGAGAATCTTCTCTCCCTGGTCTCTCATCACTCTAAGCACCCGGTGCCACTGCAACAAGCACCTCATGCTTTATATTTCTCTGCTTCCTGGTGTATTAATTGTGTTACCTCCATCACTGGTGTATGCCTTAACCATCTTTCCAACAGTAAACATTCAAAGGGCTTGGACTTTTTAAATAGCATTAAAATTAATGCTGTGAAAATTAAATTAATTCCTATTTCCACCTTTTGAGTAGCAGCCTGCCAACAAATCACCAAGCTGATGTGTTTCAGCTTTCAGGGTGGCCAACCTCTCTCTGAAGTTTAGTTTCCAGCCCATATACAATCTGTCACGCTTTGATCCATCACAAAAAGTATGACAGCACGAGGTGTCCCTCTACATCTCAGCTGTAATTGCTCAGAATTTTGCTTAATCAGGAAATCCTCAGTACCTGTTAGGCCAAAGGCAGGGCAGGATGCTGTGACAAGGGTCATCTCTTTCTCTCTGACTGCTTGATATTAGCACAGTAGACAGTCTCACGTTACTAGATGTGCTGCATCGGCAGACAGATAATAAAGCTTGCTATAGACTCTGGAATTCCCTTTGGGTTTAAAGTAACAGGCTTGCCAAAAGTGGTTCACCTTATTTTTAAATATTTTATAGCTGTATAAAAAGTGCCAGATGCTGTACAGAAACTGGACTTAGAGCTATCAGCAGAAAAAGGAAATTGAAACAAGTTTTATTTAGCAGCTGCCAATATGAAGGAGAAAATCTAAACAAAAGAGTTATGCTCATGATACAATTTGGGTTTAGAGCCACAGTTAAAGTGACACAGAACATTTTGCATCCAATTTGAGATGGCAGGTATTGTATTTTATATACCACAGACTTATTTTCTAGTCAAGACAGCTTTTTCCTTGTGTCAGTGGAATAGATGCTTGACCACCTGTTCTCAAAATTGAAATGTTTCATTAAAGAAACAGGCTCATTATCTATTGTGCAGAAGATATGCCATATTAGTAAACTTGGAAGAGGAAGATAACGTGAAGAGAGACAGTGAAATAATTAGTGGCAAAGTGAAGACAGTAAATTTAATGTTTCTGGATTTTGCTAAACATTCGATATGGTGCCCCACAAAAATTTATTTGAAAGAAATTAATTCAATAGTAGCTCAGAAAAAAAGCATTGTCACATTAATGAAAATCTGTCTATATTGTTCTAAGATGTGTAATAATAAATGAGAACCTATTGATTGGGATAGAGGACAGAGGTTTTTAGGGTACTACAGGCTTTGGTGTTTGCCTTCACACATTGACAGATATTAGAAAAAGTAGAGAATTTACCCTTCATTTCTGAAAGATATTGCATTGCAACAACATTATTGGGGAAGCATGACAAGAGGGTGACTCTAAACATATGGTTGAAAGCAAGTTAAAATTTCATTTCAAAAACAGGCATGAGAGAGTTACGTGAATTGTAACATTAAATGTAGTTTTTTAGGGGATAGCATGGATAGAACAATTTCACCTAAACTAGAGCTGGGAGAATAGGTATGGTATAGAATAGGAATACTGGCAGTTAGATATGGGAAAAAAATATTCATTAATTTCTGAAGAAAGTTTAAGTTACCAAAGCCCAGCAGGGAGAGAGGAGGAGGAGGACAAGGACTGGGTACCCATCTGAGGGACCTTAGACATTATAAAACTTATTGAAAAGAAATATTAGGACTAGATAAAACTATTCAAAAAATTATAGCCAGACAGATATATAATGAAAAGCAGAAATTATATCATTTGCAATGAGACGTAGTCCCTTATCAAAAAAAAAAAAAAAGCAATAAAAGCTTTTCTCTAAGAAATTCCTATTCTCAACAGATTTGTACAGAGAAAGCACAGAAGCCAGTGGAGTTATTATAGTTATGCTGGGACTCAATCCAGCAGGTAAGGAATATTGCAATATTGTTTTGGTAGCTACAGTTCAGCTAGGGAGAACCAGGAGGAAACTCAGAGCATTTAAGAATCCACAGCAAATATAAAGAACAAACTGCAATAACTTCTGTAGCTTATTTCAAACTCCCAAAGAGCACATAACTGTTGAATAACAATTTTAAGTATTTTTACAATACCAGCTAACTGAAATGAAGAAGTCTCATCCAAAATATCAAAGACTTTCTAGATGAAAAATAATTTTCCTTTAAATTATAAAGTCTGGACAAAAGAGTGATCTCCTCCCCCATATTTTGAAGGCAGGTTCTAGATATGATCTCAGTTTCACTGACTGTCTTTCAGTGAGGCAAATCTGAAATATATATGACAAATACAGTCATAACCTTAACTATATTTAGTTAAGGCTCTAGCAATCACTAGCTGTGAGACTGGCCCAACTCTAGTGATGACCAAACTGATAAAATACCAGCTTATATATGTCACATATACTATAATCCATCCTGTGGCAAGGCTAAAATAGAAATACTGAACCTGTTTTTTAATAAATTCACAAGCACTTACGGCTTCTTATAGCAGGTATGTATGTTAGCAGGCCTAAAATTCAACACAACTAAAGAATATGCATTTTCCTTGGTTATCCAGCCATAAAGCTGTCTGCCAACTTGTTAATATTGAAAAACATGGCTAGAAATCTATCTGCAGTTGAGGAATATATAGGCAGCTACAGACCAGACCTCATTCCCTAGCCTTGGAAGGTATCATCTAGTCTAATGAACAGGTAGCATCCTACAAAGTTCATAGACTCTACAAGTTCTCAAAGATAGATGAAAACTGTATGGTAGCCCCCAGAAAATACATTCAGAATGGGCATGAGTGAGATATAAAAGTGCACTAAAATGCTGTCTTTAAAAAAAGAAAAAAAGAGAAAATTCATGAAATTCCCATCTTTTACCTTTGTTTAGGTGGTTGCCTGGGCACATTAGGAGCCTAAACCTGAGCTAAACCACTCCATCTTTTTTGAACATCTCATTACGGCACTGCTAGACATGTCATTACCAGCACAAGTGCAAAGATAAAATGCAAGTCTCAAAAGAATTTTAGAAAGTTATTAATGAAGGGAAATTATTTTCATTTTTTGTGGGCTTCCTGTTTGTCTTGTTTTGTTTTTTTTCTTACTATTCCTTCCTTTCCTGTTCACTCCCACTTGGCAACTGGACCCATTTGTTCTTTCACATGTACTCCCCCCTCTCCTACCCCAGTACCTGCAGTGGGAAGTTCATGTGAATACCTAAGACCTTGATTTTCAAGAAATTTTATTTTGGTAAATGAAAAAAGGAGCTTTCTGTAGTCTTTCCTCCCAGGAAGAAAACCCAGTAGTGATCTAATGCCAGTACACTTCAGCAACTTTATAGTGATATTATTTAAGGAAAGAGATCAAAAGCTAATAACCTCTTGGCAAGAGCTTCCAAATGATTGCCTTCTAGACAATTTATCCAGAGAACTGCTGGTACATTGTCCTGGTGGAGAAGAAACCAGCAGTTGGTCTTTGCAGCAAAGAAAGCCTTTTAAGCTCCTACCAGCAATCTTGTACAGAAGAAATGATTAAGGAAAAGTCACCTCCAGGCACAAAAAAAAAAATCCTCACAATAAACCAGATGGGATAAAATTAGAATCTGTTATCAAGTCTGAAAAGCCCAATGTTAATGCTGTAATTGCAGTGCTGAGAACTGCTGTAGAAGGAATTAGTACAGCTGCTTTGATTTAAAAATGGTCAAGGAGTACACCATTTGGAAATGTGAAGGTTTAAGAAAATGAGTCCCTCCATAAGGGGAAACAGACTGCAGCAGCTCACCTGATGTAAAAAGCAACTCCTCTAATACATATCAATATTAAACTAATAAAATGGGATGAGTCCAGAGAAGATGGAAGCAGTGACCTCCATCACTTCTTTAACTTCTGCCTTGCAGCAGTTCCAGGACTAGATCCTGCATTTCAAGCTACACCTCTCAAAAGCAAAACCAATATTATGGGCACACTCATTGCCAGAGTTGAGTGTTAAATGGTAGGTTACACACACATTACACAGACAGAGTGGGATGCAGCAGTCGGATTTGCATGGACATTTGCAAAAAGGATTGTGGATGTGACTGACGGTGCCTCCTGCCTGTGCGTGGGCAGGCGCTGCACTCCAGACTCTCCTGATACAGTGCTGACTTTGGAATTTGCAAAGCCCAGTGGTTTTGCTCTGCAGGGCTTGATGCAACAGCTCCCAGGACCCAGAATTTCAATCTGCACCAAGTGAATGTGCTCTGCTCAAAAAGCAGCTCAGCTGAAAAAAGAGATCTCCTCTGGATGTCTCACTAAAGCCAGACGTTTCGAAGTATTGTGGTGTTTCATGAGCAAAATATCTTAAAATGGCCTAAAATTGTTCTGAAGCCTCATGAGCTTAGGTACCTATCTATGAGTCTGTATCCACGTTCAAATTGTAATGCAATCTGCTACTATGACAATTTCCAGATAAGCATGCTGTATGTAAGATTTTCTATTACTTTTTTTTCGGTTGATTTGTTGGTTGGTTGCTGTTCTTTTTCTCTTGCTTTTTTCCCTCTTTTTTTTTTTCTGCCCAGGATGCCTTGTAGGATTTGGTGGGGTTTTTTACTGTATAGTTTATTCAGACTTGGAAATGGTAATTTGACAGCAGGATATTTCGGCTGACATTATTCCAGGTTCTACTCCGCTGCCATTGATGGAATTTCACAGGGCATGACCTGGTCCTATGGTTCTAGTCCATCAAAACACAAACTATATACATTATTTGAAATGAAAAGGTCAGTTGTTTGGTGGTAGGTTTTGAGGCAGAGAGAAAATCATCTCGCAAAGATCAATACTCTATGAAACATCTCTATAGAGAAAGGTATTTTTCTCTTCCATTTGATGCAAGTGTAGTCATTATCCATCTGAGACTATTCCACTGAGTCATAATCTACAGAGACTATTTATTTTTTCATGTATCTATCTACCTCATGAGTTATATTTTTGTTTCAAAGTTAGTAGAAGAGGTAAAATCCTGTCATCCCAAAGACACTGTTCTTGGTTGAAGTTGCAGATCTAAAAAAAAAAATAAATAACCCAAAAATAAAACTACACATGCTACTTACAGGATGGAGGTGACCTGGGTCTCACGCCTAAAGATACCTGCTTAATCTTTTGGAACATCCTGTGGAAAAGATCAATTTTCAATTGACAGGAACATTTAGTGCTGCAAACCTCCCTGCTGGGATACAAAACCGAGGTCATTTATTAGAAGGGATATAATGAATGGCAGGGAAGATCCTTGTAGTTTTATGGATACATACCAAAAAAATCTATCTAATCAAAGACTGCAAATTAACAAATTAACAGCATGTTAAAGCAGGCTGGTTTGGTGTCTGTGGTTACTGACAAGTCGCCAGATGCTCAAGATCAATAGATATTTTGCGTATTTTAATTATTCTTCTGGGTTTATAACTTAATTACTCTTATGAACTTCAGGTAGTTTTGGCAGACATATTTTACCTTGAGTTTTACTGTTGTTTCATTAGCTAAAACAAGGTGCCAGCATGCTGATGTAGAGCCGTGCTTTAATTTCCAGTTGCTCATCTGACTACTGGAAGAAAATACACAGAGATTCCAGTGTGTCTCCCATGATACAAATTTATTCTTGATTTCCTGGCAAATATGGGGAATCTGTTAAACAGAGAACATTATTTTATAGTGTTACATTAATTTTCAGGAACAATACTCTCAGTTTTGTGGATACTGGCAGGGCCTATAAAGAAAAGTTAATGAAAACATTAAATGTCTTATTCAACAAGAGGGGGAGGAAACAAAAAGATTTGCTGCAACTGTACTTGAATTTAGGGAAGGATTAAATTGTACGGATGGCAATAGAAGAAAAGGAATCTGCTTTCCAGTTAAAGAAAGTATTTAATGAGTGTCAAATCAATCTGTCAAATTACAGGCTTCTCCTTGTAACCCACTCCCTGGAAGTGAATCACTCCTTCGGCTGCTGTTGGAGAGGTTCCTGGTTATGCTTAGGAAACCCTGGTTCTGTCATGTTATAGATATGCNGTGTGAACAGAGCTACTCTGTCACCCTGTCAGGTTGTCTGTCACCCAGCTGCCGACACCCGGGCTCGGAGTTGTTTCTCTGCATTGTGGCTTTTTGTCCAAAATTTCTGTCAAATTTACTATAAAATAAATTGATTTTATTTTATTATAGAAATTGGCTCAGTACATTTATAACATGTCACCTTCTGCTCTTGCTCTGGTACCAACACCTTTAGTTTCACCCTATTCCAGTTCTGCCTCCTCCAAATATTTTGTTGTCAAAGGAGTGGGACATGACTTATCTCAGTAATGAGTCAACAAAAACTTGCTTTGTACGTTTTAAAGTCTGGAGTAAGTCATATGGGAGCATACATGAAATACAGGTTACGAGCAGCGAACATGAAGGAGAAAATTTACTCCTCACAGAACTGTGTACACAACAATAAATCCAAATAGAACAGGCTGATTTGTTAAACAGCCACAACCAATAATACATAACATCAATCTTAAGAATTCTTTTCATAATTATATTGCACTATAAATTACTGGAAATAAGGATTTAGAATTGGGACAAAAGATGCTAGAGGATATAAATCAGATCAAGGATGGTAAGAAAGAAAAGCATGAAAAAGAGTCCTAGCAACTCAGGGTTAAAATACACTTCTCTGTATCTGTGCACTTCCCAATAAACATTCTAAAAAGATTGATGGGGATGGACATTCTATCAACACCTAAAATACATAAAATTCACAATAAATCAATCAATCCAGACTGTGAGCAGGACTTGTGTGACATCGACACTGCTGGTGGTATTCCCCCCATTCTCCTTCCTTTTTTTTTAGAAATTTAGTCTTATTTATGCATTTTTGCATACTATGAACATTCATTTTTCATTCCATATTATTAGTTGTGTTTAATTCCTGCTGCAGTCAGCATTCTGCTTCAGCTGAAACACGACATTAGGTTCTATCTATATGGATTTCAGAGCTCTTTTTGTCAGGATGTTTTGCTGTTAATAAATGATACAGCTTTTTGCATGTCCTAATTCTTCTAGGTGATTTTTTTTTCAACATCCTCTTTACTCTAGGTTTGCTGTCATCATGATGCAGATAATGAACTAAAAATCAGTTGCACTTTATCTTTTTTGGGTGGGGTTTTTTTTTAAATATTCAATGATAAAGACCTCAAAGAGTTTCAATAAAATTTTATGCATCTGGCCAGAGTGTGCTGAAGCAACATGGGAGCAGCAAAATGAGGGATGGGAGGCTTCTATAATATTTTTCCCCTCGTTTAAACTGAGATTCATTTCAAGTTAAACGTCCATGTCAAAGATCTCTTCACTGCCATCACCTGCTCAGAGGTCTTGTGACAGTGAACCCCACAAGGCTGGGGACAGTCTGATGAGCTCCTAAATAGCTGTGGAGGACGTGCCAATGGCTCCAAAGCCCGTGGCTCTGGATGTATGGAGCAGATTTGCAGATGCATGGAGACAGCTGAAGATGCAGCTAGGCATGCCATGGGACTAACACAATTGCCTAACCAGGCACTGGCTGGCTGCCACTGTCTTTAAAAATTAGTTAAATGTCTTGCCTGCTCATGTGTTTTTTGTTAATCCTGCTAAATGCTTTTCTGCCTTTTGGGGCACCTCGATCTTTTTTTCTTCTGGTCCCAGATTATTATCTTACCAAACAATTTTGATGTATATCACAAAATAATTTACATTAAGTACATGGGGCTTCAGAAACCAGGGCCTTTTCTGACTTCCTGATTTCAGTGGTGACTGCTAACTAATAGCTTTAGCATTCTTATGGTTGTGCGATCTGATGACTGAAAAAAACCCACAAAATATTCATTAACCAAGCCACACAATACACCTGTGAATTAGATTTTCATCACTCATTGGCGGATGGGAAAACAAAGACACAGAAAGGTTCAATGCCTTATCAAAGAGCCCAGAGTGGGGCTTGTTGCAGAGCTGCAAGCCAAACAATTGGAACCCAGATACACCAACATTTGGTGCTGCACATTATTATTACTCTACATTACATCTCAGGTCTTCCTTCCAAGTCTCAGACCACAATTCCTCAGTAACTCAAAACTCTTCTACCACTACTCTTCTTCCTCAAAGACTTTCCACTGTCTTCTTTCTGTGGACAACACCCTGTCTGTCACTCAGCTGTGTGTGACACTTCTGACTGCTCTAGATTCTCATGTGCGTTGGAGACTTTAGAACCAGCTTTCCTATCTTGCCTTCACAGAGAGTTCTTGTCTAAAGTGTCATCATATATCCCTAGCTGCAATCCTTTCCCTTTTGTCTTGACAAAGGCAATCTCACACAGTCAATATTCCTCCAGAGAACATTGCTCAAGAGGTCCTTTCTGTAAGCCCTTTGCTTTGTCTCTGTCATCTGTTCACCGGTTTTCACTCGTTTTATTTTACCAACATAAGCCCTTGTCTTCATTTTTGATGGCCCTTACAGCCTATTCCTGCATTATGTCTATCAGTCATTGGATATAAAAAGGTCAAATCCCACCACTGATGAGCAGGGTGGCAGGATGGTAAAAGTAGTGTGTTAACCAGTAGCTTGCTGATGATAAAACTGGTATCAGCAAAAAATAAAGGAAAATATTATGATGGTGATTACTGACTAATATCTAACAAGTTAACTTTCAGCTAGTAATGTTATCTTCCAAACATAAATGATAATTGATTTTAATACTCCTATAGTCACAGTTGAACAGGATTTCAAGGCCATAAAACCCTCTTGCTTGCATGCTGTCTGTCTATGGAGGTAAATATCTACTGGGCAGCAAAAGTAATAACACCATCAAGGACAGAGAGAATAGGAAGAAAGAACTTCCCTACATCTTTACAACAAAGGGATTTATGAGAAATATTTCTGCTGAAAAGCTGTTCTTCTGAATCCAGAAGAATTTTGGTACCTAAGGCTCTGGACATTCAAATCACAAGCATCTATAATTTAGAAAATAATCACCTTTTTTTTTTGAAAAACCAGTGAGACCACACCAAAGATGGTAATCAAAAACAAGTCAAGAAGCAATAATCCCTTTTACTTTATTCTGACATGAGCAAACAAGACAAGACACATGTAGTAAACCACTCCTCAAAGAAATGTCAAAATACAAATGTTTAGATAATTATAATTGTGTCTTCAGGGATTTTTGGTAGTAAGGTTTTATATCAAGACAGAAGATTTTAAAAACAATACCATGGCACACACAAACATAGTAGGATGTGCTGTTCTATGAAATAAGTTTCAGGCTATGAAATAATTCTGTTAATCTGTTATTTCAAAAAGAAATCCAGTTACGATAATTTAAAGCTTTTAGAAACACCCCTTATAGAAAAACTTAATAAAAAGCACTTAATTGTTAACTGTTCTACTGGTCAAAACAGGAAAAAATACTTTTGGTTAGCACTATTCAGTTGAAATTAGATTAAATAATACAATTCAAAAGGCTGTCTGAGAAAGAGGTAACAAGAGAGTAAACAGAAGAGTCTTCCCAAAGCTGGATATTTTCCCTTCTTGTCTTTGTAGTGCAAAACTCATGAGTTTCAAAATATTGTCAGTTTAGGATGTTGTGAACCTGGTGGTGCTGAGGCAAAACCTGACATTTCACATGAATTAAGAATGGAGAATGGGTACAGTGATGGAAATGTACCCACACCAAAGATGACACCCAGCAGCAGAGACATTTTAACAGCCATGTCCTAGGGTCCAGTAAATTAAAAAAATAAAAAGAAAAGGCACAAAATGATAGCATAATCTAGTTGGCAAATAAATGGGTTAGTAAACCATCACTTTACCCTAGGTGAGAGGGAATATTGGGGAAAAAGTTATATTTTTAAAAGCTCAGCTGGGGTGGTGGGGGAAAGCTGCAGTCGGTCAACAATTTTCAATAGGCAACAGTATAAAGGTAAATTATCCCTTCTCAGATATGATGGGAAAGGGTATGAATGATTTGCAGCCAATAATCAGCCCTACAATACCTACAACCATCACCAGCATGCTCTGGTAGTACCTCTAGTAAGGAGCAGTCTGCCTGCACTCCTAAAATATAGTGGAGTTCAGCAAGGAGGTGGTGAGGGAACACTGTTGAAGGTACATGCAGCAGGCTTCCCCCGTGGGACAACCTCCACAAATAGTTGTCATTCTCATGTTGTTACAATACTTTTTTTTTTTCTGCATTCTTAGAATGGTGTTTATACCAGGAACTCTGACTGGATGTTAGGTATTCTTATCTGACTTACCATTCTAAAAAATGGAGTGTATGTGAGGCAAAGCTCTTGTTTAATTTTCATGTGAATTATTCTTTGAAGCTGTAGTAACTCAATAACTGCAAAAGTCGTTTAAACAGTCATTTTATGATACGGAATCTCTCTTCTTTCCTTACCTCTCACCTGCACTATGAAGTGTCAAAAAAAATAGAGATGGTAATCTGTAATGCATTTGGGAAATGTGTCCTACTCCTCTGGGAGGATTTGGGCAGGGAACTGAGACTTTTTATTTTGAAGCCTTTTTTAGAGCAGAAGCCTTGTGGGTGACAAAGAAGACAGTGGCCAGCAAAGGAAGCAAGGCATCAGTACTGGAGTACAGGTGGCAGCAGCACCTCTGAGAGGTGGGAAAAAAGGAGGGAGAAATCAGCAACAAGAAGGAAAAAGGGCCTAGGAGTTACACAGACCAAGAAGCTTTGGTTTGGAGAGTAGGATCCAAGGTGTATGAGGTGATCAGACTGGAAGAAGGATAGCAAATAGAAGGAAGTGGGAACTGTAGAGCAAGGATATTTGAACTGATGGGATGATATGAACAGTGGAGTGGATGGGAGGGGTCAGAACAGACTGGAAAGAGGCAGAAAAGGAGGACGTGGTCCCTTCTGTGGAGAAGGAGAAGACAACCTAAGAGGTGGGGGAGCAGAGACTGCAGAATAGATTCAAAGGAACAGAGGAGCCTTGGGTTTTATGAAGGAGATGTAAAGTGATTCAAAGCTGGCACATTAGGTTTGTGTTTTGCTGAGGCACTTTAAACTGGTGTGGTTAAAGGAACACAGAAGCATGAACAAAATTCTTTCAGGAATAGAGATAATATAGTCAGTCTTGATATAAAAGGGTACATACAAATTCCAATAAACACTTGATAATAGGTACAATGATTAATTGAAGGGAATGTAATACAAGGGAAGAGTGATGGACAGAGATAATCCATGGGGAAATATCTTAATACCAGCATTTTGCCATCTCCTGAGACAGCAGAGTCTAATTGAAGAAGTTAAATAAGAATGAGTTGAAATAATTGAAGTCCTAAAAGCGTGTGACATCAGGCAGTGTTAAAAAAAATTTAATATCATAGCAGTATTTCTTATTTGGCAATTTAAAGGGTGAACACTATTATTAACAGGGGCTTTTTATCACAAAATTAGGTCTGTTAAGATCCTGAGTGTTCTTAGTCATATTGGATCAGATTGCTGCCTTAAAGGAGCTTTAAAGTCCGGGCAGATTTTAATAAATTCAAGCCAATTTCTAACACTTTTTTATTAAAAGGCATTAATTATTAACAACTTCTGTGACGTCCATATTTTCAATTTTGCTGAACCATCCAGCTAAAAGTTGTGAACATTTAACAGTGATTATTGAGGGTTTTAAAGACTTAGCATTTGATGCCAAAAACACATGAATCTACAAGAGATGACAATTCCTGAACCAAGTACTTCATGCAGCTTAATATTTCTTTTGAGCAGGAAGAAATGGCTTTGTTTTTAAAGGCACTGCCATTAGTAGAGCAAACAAGATCCAAAGCAGACAGGAATTGCATGCCAGTTACCCGAGATGTGTTGAAAGGACCTTGTGATCTGAAGTTTCACAAGCTAATGACAGGAGCAACAGAAAATAACACTAAAAGGAATCTATTACAGACCCTTTGGCAAACCTCCCTTATGTGGGAGGTTATTAATGGGATTGAAGTCAAGGAGATATTCCCTATCCAACTGTGCTCATTGTAAGATGACTGCCACAGCCTTACCACTGGAGCTGTTCCAACTTGACCCTCATGTAAAAATAGAGCATTTTAATAATGTCACAGTGAGCTTCCCAGATCCTTTTAAGAACAGTGTCTGTCTTTTCATGAGGCATCTCTTTCTGAAGAACATCATCAAGCAGGCTCAGATGTGAGACATTGTATTCATTAATAGGTTCCACCTTGACTCCTGTAGAATATGAATCACTGACCTGTTCACAGGCAGGGAATTTTCTTTAAGTCAGATGGACAATTATTTTGCTTCATCAAATAAAAAGGGTTTGCTTCACAAAGAAGAAGGTAGAATAATGAAACAACCCTTCCCAGTAGTTTGTAAGGAAATCTTATATTATTGAAATTAAATACATGGAGAAAGAGCTATAAAATTTGTGGGCAGAAGATGAAGAAAACTAAAGTATAATTTATGCTACTTCAGGATTGGAATTGGAAAGAGTTTTTAAAGTGAAATAGACTGAGTTCCCCCTACAAAAGTTGAAGAAAATAAGTTCTTTCTTTTGGAGTAACAAAATAATAAAGAATGTGTTAAAGGCCCAGGAAACATCTAAAAAAAAAGTCTTCATGGAAGAAAAATATCAGGAAATTCTTTTTCATTATAACACCACATGAGATGTGTATTAAAAAACTGGATAAGTCTCACATGTCCCTAGCAGCTCCTGCATTATTTCCAGAGACTAGCATGGGCAAAAGTGTGAGGGGAGAGGCTGACAACTGCAACACCAAGAAAATGCTTGTTACATACACTGACTGTTTTGATTAGAGTTGATCAAAAGACAAAAAGTCTTTCAAGACTTTATATTCCAATTTCATAGTGGAGAAAAGGGGTATTGAAACAGAATTGGGACAAATTTCTATTTTTAAACACAGAGTGACAGAAAGATGTTTCTGTCTTTCTTGGTAGCCAGGTGATAACTGAGTATGTGAGAAATCTCCATTAATCAGCCATCAGACCTTTAATACAGTCTCATCTGTTTCTTGGAACAGTAATTACAAACCAGACCACTGCTGGTTGCTGCAAACATTCTCTGCTTTGGGGATACATATTAATTACATATTATGATACATGTTAATTTATGCAGTTAGCAGCTACAATTTAATCTTGCATTTCATAGCTCTTCCTCTGCTTTTTCTTTAACCTGAAATGTAGCACATGTCATGATATCAGTTTGTGCTTCAGGAGTTAAAGGAACTTGTTGCAAGAAGTTAATTGAAAATAAAGAGTTGCAAAGGAAAGAAATTATGTATGATGTTTTCTTAATTTTTTTTTTACCACACCCTCTACTAGTCAGCCTTTACTTGTGTTGATGCTAGTTTTTCTACCCATTGTTTCCTTTTTCTATATCTACTTGTATATAGTGCAGTGGGAACATCATTTTCCTCTTCATTATTTTTTTCCTGTACAAACAGCAGTAATTCAGTGGAACTCAGAGATTAGCATGAGGAGCAGAAAATGATCAGTGGAGTACTTTAAAACTCTTTGTAGGAAGAGGAATATTCTAGTTACAGTCTCTTAGACAACAAATTGCTACATTATGCTAAGACTGAATGAAGTTTGAGATCAGAGACAGTCTGCATTAGCTGATTCTGCAGCCAAAGCAGAGGAAAACAATGACCTACAGGAAACAAACACAAAACGTTTTGGTTCATTTACGGAGAACATGAGTTGGCCAGTTTAAGCACAGTTAATTGAGAGTTGAGGTCTAATTAACTTCGAGTGGTACTATACAGGATGCAGTAATCTCCTGGCTACTGCCTGTACATCAAGATTTGTTGTATTTAAAGAGATGAAATAAAGACAAAAAACAAACAGAAAAAATACCAACAAAAAACCCCACCCCAAATTATTATTTAATGTACAAGATGTGATCAGGAAGCAAAAGGTTAGCCAATAAGTCAGTACTTGAAGATCATTGGATAACCTTTGCTCTGTGAGTTGTGTGTGTGCTTTACCTCGAGACAGACACCCACAGCTGACAGTAACAGCTCAGAATGTGTAAAAAGTATACAAAGAACACCTTGGTTTCTCATTCAGCATAGTATCATGCATCTGTGCAAAACAAAATTATCCTTTTAAAACAAAGGTTTAATTTTCAAATTCCTTCAGCACATTCAGAAGGTCTAACTTCTACAAGGATATACCCCCAGTAAAATCATTGTCAAGTTTGTTGCCTCTTTTCACACTCTAACCTCCTTGGGTTTACAGTACTGAAACATTATGAGATGCTCAGGAAATGCCTAATTAAAGCACATCAAATCCATGGAGATCTACGCTGTGGCTTCATTATGTAGAGGCTCTCACTGAATATGCAAACACTATTAAAATTGGGACTTTTGTTCCTGTTTATTAGAGATAACTTTAAATATGCAGTAAAACATCTCAGAGCTCTATATCCATGATGTAGGGGATGAGGATATTAAACATCTCATTTTTGCTGCCCATGTAGCCACATTTTCACAAATATAATGGCTTTACAGCACAACAGAGAGATGGAAGATCATATAGGGAATCAGTCTGCACCTAACTCTTAGATATTAAAAAATAAAGTTTAGCAATACTAAGTCTCCCTTCTGTGATGCCTGGATTCCCATAGTATGGTGTTCCTATGATTAAAAAAAAAAGCAAAAAAAACCAACAGTGCATGTTTTAAATTAATTTTGCTCAAGTTTGAGGATGGACAGAATTGGGTGAAAGCAATTATCTTTCCTTAAAAACACTGCACAGTTCATGGTAAATAAATAACAGTGTTTTGCTGAGCCCTTGGATTCTCATTAACCTGAAGTTTACATCCTTTTCACTCTTGCTCCCAGGAGACCTCGAGAGATATACTAATTAAAATTAAATTATCTATTCTGAATAGATATTTGAATATTTATTATTGTTAAACTACTATTTTACTTCCAAATATATTTTATTTAAATTAAATAAATCAAAGAATACAGATTATTTATACTGTCACATCTTTGTGGATAGAAAAGGGTTTTTCTCTATCCTGATCAGGTAGGTAGCCTCTCAGAACTATATAGAAACTATTATATATGGAAATTGTATAAACATTCTTATATTCATTGATACACTGTGGTGAGGATCTCCCTTGCTGTCTTCTTGACATTTCTGCAGATTTTTCTATTACCCCTTTGAACCTCCAGGCCTGCAGAACAGACTGCCAGGCATCTATGTGAACATGGAACAGCATGAACTGTTTTAGCAACCTCTTCCTTCTTCTCCCACCCCCACAAAGATTTAAGTTAAAATAAAGCAACTCAACAGGATTTCTCTCCAGCAGAATTTGGGCTCCATTTCTTCCTAGTTTCGTATCAAATTTACCAGTCCTGCAGGGAAGAAGGTAAGCAGAGAGGTAAAGCAAACAGATGCAGTGACTGTGGCAGTCTGACAGTGCAAAGACACCAGCCAGGCCTGTGTAGCAGCGACGGCAGCATTTCCCAACTTGTTACCCCAGCGATCAAGTAATAACACACTGCAGCTCAGGCTGTGACTGACAGCTGAGGAAACGAGCTCCCAGCTGCACGAGACACTGCTAAGGAGCTCTGCCACACCAGCACACTGAGAGACTTCAGCCCTCTGCCTTTGAGTGCCATTTCACATGAAGAAGAGATTTTGGTTTTGAAAGATTTAGGGGGGGGATTATTATTATTATTATTATTATTATTATTATTATTATTATTATTATTATTATTTCTACTTTTACTTTATGAATGAACAGGCCTATCAAGCAAATTTTGACACACCTTGAAATGAAAGGCATTACCTAGATAACTCCTGTAAAGGGAAACCCTATTTTCACATAGAAACAGCAGGTATTTCTAATAATCTCTTCTCTCTATATATTTTTATAACGACCCCAAGATGAGCTCAGTTGGTTATAGCATGGTGCTAATAATGCCAGGGTTGTGGGTTTGATCCTTGCATGGACCATTCATTTAAGAGTTGGACTTGATCCGTCTGGGTCCCTTCCAGCTCAGACAATCCTGTGATTGTCTTTACATCAGTGGAAGAGAAGCAGAGCAAGTTATAATTACTTTACAAGTTGAGTCGTGTCATGTGTGCCTGAAAGCATTTTAAGAGCATCGAAACAACAGCAAGGAAAACTTCAGTTTCAAAACTGAAAGCAGGCAAAAAATATTTGCAGGTATAAAGGTGAGATAATGCTTGACAACAGTTCTGCTACCTCATGCTTACCTGAGTTCTGCTTTTGTTTACCCTCTTACCTGTCCTGGAGAGGTTCACAAAGAGTGCTGAGCCTTTGAGCTCACCTGGTTACCTACATCTTTTCTCTTCCCTATTAGGGTGAGCACAATTGCTGTACCTGCTACTGGAACGCAGTTCTTACCAACAGGACTCAACAGAGAGGATAAAACATAATTCAGAATTTCTTTGGTTTCCTCTCTGAGCCAAGATATTTATAGAGAAGTACAGAATGTGCAGACATGATGCCAGTGGGAGCTGAGGGGGCAGTTAGGACTTCGTAGAACAGCTCTGCCACCCGTTCTGTCTCTTCATTTTCAGAAAGGTGTTTGGTTTTGGTTTTTTGGGGTTTTTGGGGTTTTTTTTTAAACTGAATTAAGCTTATGAGGGGAAGAAATGTTATGGGGGAAGAACAGGAAAGGGAAACCAATCTTCCAATCAGCTAAAGTAAATGACAGGTTTTTCTTTGTGTGGCTACTCATAGTGATATTTGGATGCAAGAAGAGGAATGGATTCTTGAAAGAATAAACATTTGCCTCTCTAGTAAGTCCCTATGTCAACAACAAAGCGGAGAGGCATGTCTTGGCACTGAACCAATCATCTGAAATCTCTGTAACTTCCAATAATACTGAGAAAACAGATTTCACTACTAATGATCTTTCAGGATCCTCATCATTAGTCCTATAGCAGGACAATAAAATAATCCATGTAGTCACTTCAGAGAAAGCTGGACTCTGGTTTCTGTGAGATAAAAATCCTGAGCCAGTACAGTCACATGCCTTTCTGATACTCAGGTAACATATTTCTTAGCCAATAAACTCACCAAACTCTAATCTTTGCTATCATCTCAGCATGTTGATCATGAACAATTACTGATCTGAGCACAGTTTTGCATTGATATAAGCCAATCTGCTGAACCGGATTGTAGAAAATTTATGGCATCCCCTCTTCCAGGAAATCAGAGGAATTAACTGGGTATGCCTCATGATACCTTTTTCTTTAATATCAGTTGGTAACATTAAATTAAATTTCATATATTCTGCAGCCTGGACAGTACTTTCTAAAAAACAGAACAAAATTCTCACCTTTTCTTTCTCTTGGCTTACTGTTAAGCTCTCCTGTCTCTCTAGATATTCTCATCCTTCAGTTATCAGAGAATTAAGAAGAACCTAGCTAAGAGTGGGAACAGCCTTTAGGCAGTAAAAGGAGAAACATACATACCTGATGAGTAAGAGCTGCTAAAATTGTAATTTTGGCCCGATTTGCCTGTTTCTGCTGTCTGCTAGAAAACAGAATGACTCTGTCAGTCCTCCTTTCTTGCCTCTCTCCAGACCACAATGTGCATGTACGAGGCTACTGGGCAAAAAGAAGGTGTCTGGAACAGAGATTTGTCTGCCAATACCCAGCAGCTTTGACTGGGATGAGATAGATGCAGATTGCAACGTTGGAATGAGAGGCCAGAATTCCAACACCAACAATATTTACCTTTAAGAGTTACAGACTTGTCAGTGCGCGTACAAAAATAGCACAGATCCTGATATCAGCTTGATCAGTGACAGACATGGATAAATACTTCAAATAGTTATTTCTGAATATGAAAAATAACATGGTCAACAATTTCAGCCACTGGAAGTTAAACTTGAGCAACTACAGTTAACTGATCCATTTACTCATCTTGAGGCTCAGGTGAGCAACTTTTCTTTTCTTAAAGTACTGAGTACTTTAAACTGGTTCAAGAGACAAAGTGAAAAAAGTTGTTTAACTGCCTTCAAGAAAGGAACAACGTTATTATCCAAAAGTGATGTGAAGACTCCCACTGTGTAAGATTTAGGAAATAAATCAAAATTCTAAGGAACCAGGGGAAATCACATGAGTAAGCTGATTTGCAGAGGAGGTACCTGAGGATATATAAAAAGACATGGAACGAGTTTACCAGTATCTTTCCCTTACTCATCTCACTTTTGAACAGGTTCTTGAAGTGAATGGTCTAACTCACGAGTGGAAATTCACAGGCTTTGCAAAATTAGACGCAAACAAATGCACAATAAATTATGAGTAAAAGAGATCTGAAAAATCTAAATCCAATCTGGAAATATCTAAAATTATTCAGGAGCTTCAGAAATTGTTATTTTAATACTTATAAAGTAACAGATTCCCCAGCAGTTGCCTGGTAACCCTACCATGGTAAAATCTAGGGACTGTTAGGTCATATTCAGATTTACAGGTTTTAATGCATCTAATAAGACAGCACAGCCATGCATCATTATGGACAATGTGCACACTATGAAATTCTACATGGCAGCACACATTTGTGCAAAAATGTGCCATATTCTTTACTATGTATGTATTTGATTTAAGTTGATTAAATTCTTTCAAATATACTACATGTGTTCACTAGGAAATTTTTTCTCTCATATTTCTTAACTTCAGAAGGCATTTATGAATGTGTCTTCCAACTCTGGTTGCCATGAAAGCACCTTCAGGGTTCTGATTACTATTAATTCTCGTAGTTCTGCTATTCCATTTAAAAAGCCTGAGAAAAGAGAAAAATCTGACCTTTAAAGAGTTAAAACCTGAAAATCTTGAGTGGAGGGAGTGACAAGGAACCGAGCAAAGAAAATTTCACATCTACCATGAAATTACCATTGAATTTAGAGTTTAAAGATGTTCTACCTTACACTGGTAGAAATTATTTTGTACTTGAGATATTTTCTGCTGTTTTATCAAAGGTGAAAAGCAATTGCTGGTGAAATACATGAAGCTGCTGTAGCAGTGATTGAGAAAATAATTTTCATCATAGAGTTTATACACTAGAGAAAACATGAAAATGTGCTTGAAAATAGTTCATCGATTTATTTCCTTTTTAAATATGGATGCAAGGAAAATATAAGGTATCACTATTATAATATGCTCTGTAAAACTTTATCAGTCTAATACAGTCCTGCCTAGTTTACAAACACCAGGGAAGGCAAGAAATGGCTCCATATAATTTTTAATTTACTTTAAATATAGATGTAAGGTGTATTAAAATAAACATTTGAACTTCATGATTTCTGATGAAGACATAGCATCTCAAACCTTAAACTTCCCTTCTTTATGTACAAAAAGAGGAATATCCATACAGCATATGAAAAAAAAAAAAGAATCAACCTAAAATTTATGTTTAGTAAGATCAAGTTTGTAACAGTGCACGCAGTTACTTAAAAAATAATCTGGCAAGCAAGTTCCATTGTACAGCTCCAAGAACTTAGACTTTTGTCTCCATGGGCTGGTGCAGACAGTTGTGCATTTATTTTGCTGCAGCCCAAGCAAGCTGGATATGAGCTACATGCTATAGATTTATACTGCAAAACTCAGCCTCTTCTCCAGTGACTCCCAGTGTACCAGATGAGGTATTACTCACTCTGACATATGGAAAAATATGCATTAATGTGCATGAATCAAGTTTGTAGGCGTTATCTCCACACCACCATTTTCTTAATATATTGGGAGAAGACAGTCACAATATTTTAGATTCCCAACTGAATCTCACATTGAACCTCACAGAAATACAAACACTTCACCTGAGTCCATTATCTGGCAGGCATGACACCGGTGAAAAACCTTGTGAGGTGAGGGACTGGACAAAGAGAGGTAATTCACAGACACCACGGGGAGAACCTGGCAATCCAACGGTGAAGGGAAAGCATTTTTCCACAGCTTTTAACTATGTGTCTAATGTGATTCTACTTTAGATTTACTGCTTTCTTTTATTCTCAAATAACTGCTGCCCAAAATGCATGCTCAAGGGTTTAGCTGTTTGGGACCCTGGAATTGTCCACTCTGCTTGTGCTACAGAAAAGGGAAGAAGCCAGAGAGGGTCACATCCAGTCCATAACTTACATTGATAACAATCATCACTTGAGCAGGAAAAAAAAGGATCAGAAAGAGCAAATAAAAATGCCTCACTTGAGAACCTGCTTCACTTTTTGAGGAGCTCACTGTTTTTTCATCCAAAAGGCATCAGCAATGCAATCTGCTGTTTACACATGGAAAAAAGTATCAGCAAATGAAAGGTGTGTGTACATTTTTATATATATATAAGGAAACAGCTGTGCTAAGAAGCCACTTGAAAAATAACCATGCAATAATAATAAAAAGCAACATCTGCTTTTTTTTTGCATGGCAGATTCTTAGAAATGTGAAAGGAAGTAATGTTGTAAAACAGATGTAAAATTGGAATATTTTGCTGAGGTGTGTTTCTATATTTTTGTAGACATCTACTAACCTTTCTCATTTTAAGAAAAACCAGGTAATTTACATATAAATATTTTGAGAGAACCTGACAGCAGTGATTAACTTCTCCTATGCTAACATAGTTGTAGACATAGGAAGAGTGACACATTGCAACAGTATCAAGTAAAATATTGACATATTGTACTAAAGGCATTTTAAATATTTAATTTTTTAAATATTTTATTAAAAATAATTATTCACTAGCTATTAAATAATAAAAAAAATTATTTTCTTCCTTTCACTAGTCAAAATCATTTAATCAGTAGAAAATGTTCAGTACATTATGATAACTATTTTGAAACTACATTCACTTACCAGAGTGCTTTTAAATCACAAGCTATTGAAAACAAAAATAACAATTAATATGCAAATAAATAATAAAAGTACAGTAAAACTCTTATTTTATTGTTATTCACATTTAAATAATGCATTACTAACAGATTGTTATCTTCAGAAAATAGGATCATGGCTGGTTAATGAAAAAGAAGCATTAATTATAATAAATTTGGAGCAGTAATAGATTAAAACTGAATATTAAAATAGAGTGAGAAAATACTTCAGACCAACATGATTTAACCTGAGCTGTGATGCAAGAATCTGGATTTTTAGAGTTCACAGATGAACATATTCACTTAACTTCAAATAATTGAATTCCTCCCCTGGACACAGAGCACCTCTGTACATGCTAAGTCTCATCAGGGCCCACTCACTCCAGGCTATTCTAAAAAAACCTTAAAATTACTGTCACTGACCAAATTTGGAGAAGCCATTCTAAAGACAGCACATCTAATTGAAAGCTACATCCTATACTTGGGAAATTCTAGTCCAGTCTCATTTGGTTTTCAAGCTGGGAGTGCTGAAAACCAAACTTGGGACAGTTTGGTTCCCCACCACCCATGGACAGAGAGGGAGCATCACTTTCACCACTCCACATTTCTCTGAAACACTCAGCCTGATTTCAGCACATATAAAAACTGAGACAAAGGTTTTAATGCACCTTATGGTTACCCACAGCCATTCATTTTGTGGAATATAAAACTTACTACATCCCCATCAGGGAAAAAATGCAGGTCCTTATTCTTTCCTGACATAAAGAGAAACAGGAAAGAGTCATGGACAGCAAGCCCCACTCAAAAATCCCTAGAAAGAGAGATATATGAACTACACTTAGAGGGATTAATCACCTCTTTGCTGAAAGGGGTTGGATATCATTCCTCCCTTAGCTAGCAGCACTTATGACCAGCAGGACTCCATCACTCTTTGGTATAGATTGGGCAGTCACAAAACCACAGAAAACGAGTAACAGTATCTGGCCCAGAGGGGTGATATCACTCCTATTGAAACTGCCCAGATTCAGTGGAAGAAGGAAACACTCTGGAAGTGCATAGAGGAAATAACAGAGAATTTAAATTAAAACAGGTTTCCCAATTTTTTTAAGGGAACAGCAAAAGAAAACCGTCTCTGAGTTACAACCTCAAGTTTCACACTTTTGATCAGGCAATTTTATATTTTCAGAATTTTGATTATTTAATTAAACTTTGTTGCATTCAGCCATTGAGAGGATGTCTATTATTTCTTGTTGTATTGTGATGTGAGTTTTTTTCTGAACAATGCACAAATAAAAATACTGTTGCAAAATCACTCTGGAAAGTTAACTGATAGTCTGCCAAAACTCACTTCACCCAAATTAAATAAACATTGTTCTTGGCTTTTCTCGAATTCACTCAAAGTATAATTACTGATTCAGTATTCAAAAGTATCTTAAACCATCATCTATGTTATAAATGTACTTTTAAACATTGCATTGGCACCATCTTCTTCTCTGTATGAACATTTTGTGTTAATAAAAACATTAAAAATTATTTCTCTTTTCTTCCACTCTCCCACAGGAATACTAAATTCTTCAATACCCTGAATTTCATGTAGCAAAAAAATCACAGCTCAATGCAAGGTCACTTGAGTCTAATCAACCCTAACCAAGAATGAAGATTTGTTCTTTTCTTTGGGTTTTGATAGACCAGAGGTAATTAATCACTGCAACTCAAGCACATAACTATTTCACAGGTACATTAAGGGTAATACCAAAAGAATGAAGTGCACATTATTTTGGGGTCTTTGTGGCTTCTCTTTTTCCTTGCCAAAAATTAATCAAGCAGCTTGATCTGGTTTTCAAGTCTGTCAATATCACTACTAATCTTAACTCAATAAACTCCTCTTGTTTTCTTGTTTTCTAGGAAAATGCATAAATGCATTTATCTTGGCTTTCCATCAGTATCACAGCAGAGGATACCAGCCCACAGAGGAAGTTCCCACACTTTGTTTACATAATTTTGAACTGCTCTTCTTAGCCTCACCCCTTCACAGCCCTGTGGGTTATTTTGGGTCTCCCCTCTTAATATCTCTGGTCAACAGAGCTGTGCCAGTCCAACCTGAGAGCGGCTTAAAGCAAAATGTGCGTGTGCCTGACTCCAGCCTGGCTGACTGGAACTGGAAAGGGAATAAAAACAGTGTATTGGAAGGCAGAGTAGAATCACAGATAATTTCCTAGGCACAAGATAAACCTGAGAAAGCTATTCGTATGGCACACTTGGGAAGGGTGGTAAAGAAAAACCCAAACCACAGACCAGAGTTCATATAAACAAAAGGATTAAGGCTTGCCACAATAAAAGCTTCAAATTAAATGAAATAAGAGAGTTTTTAATTAAAAACTCAGTCTGCTAGTCACCCACAGTAAAGTGGGAAAAGAAAGAAAATGGTGTTCTTTGAGACAGGGGTAATTCCCTTCAGATGACCAGAGCCCACAACCTCAAATAACTGTAGCAAGACCACTCTTGACACCACTGTGGAGCGACACCTTTAACCTTCCTGTCAAGCCCTGTGTGGCCTCCTTTGAGCAAAACAAGTTACTACGGAAAGCAATCAGACTGACTGCTACAGCATCATTCCAACACCACGATAAGTTGTCCTCTGACTCCTCCAGGGTGCCAACTCTTTGGCTGAAATTAAATAACCGAATGAATGAATGAATGAGTGAATACCTGAACATTCATCATTTGGGGTGTGATGATACAGTAAAATAGCTTAAAAGGCTTTCCAGAGAAGCTTAAAGCCATAGATTCGTTCATGGAATGAAGTGGACTAAGAGTTATCAGTTAAAGCCAAAAAGACCAAAGGTGGCAACAAAGTCCAAGAAGTGTTGAAGTCTTAAACCTCTTAAATGTAACCACGAGTTTTTTTGTGATTACATCTGCAATGCTACATTGCAAATGTCTTGAGTTTTCAAAACTTTGTTTTCTTTAGGATCCTGTACTCAAACTGGAGTCGAACACATTAATAGCAATGCTTCACTTTTGCTTAAATCTTCATGCTTTTAACAAATTAATCCTCTTAACATCCCTGTTGGGTAGATAGGCAAAAACCTTTCTTGTCTGTAAAACCGAGATAAGTGCCTGCTTAAGGACATGCTCTTAGGACTGGGCAAAATAGGGTTAAAATTCAGCGAAGAGTGTCTCTCATTTGTGCTCCAACAACTAGATTACACCACAAAGTTTGTGCTATTAACATGAAATATAAACACAAGACAGAAAAGAAAAAGATGGATAAGTATTTCCTCATTAGTATTCTCACTAGTACTAGAGATAAAACACCTTACAAAATATGTATTTTCCTATCTATTCCTTGCAATTTGGGGAAAATTATTTTGAAGCAAAACCCCAAGATTTTTAATAAAATCAGGCTTATTTTTAAATAATTTAAAGATACACAGTAGAAATATACAAAAAATGTATCCAGGTAATGAAACTAATTATGAATGGTTTTGCTCATTATATGTCTACTGTGATTCTTAATGAGAACATTCAATATCCTTTGCTCTTATAAATCATCATAATGTGACACATAATAATTTTCAAATATGTTCATTTTAACCATAGTTAAAAATACATTTTTAAAATAATTTATTTTAGCAAGTAAATATTGCTTACTATAATGCACACACAATCCCTCACTAGTTATCATGGCCTGAGACAGGGAGCCAGTATCTTGTACATTTTGATGCATTTCATGACTATTTTTTTAAAGCCATTTGATTTTTGATCATTCTTAAATATTATAAGATGTTGTTCTAGTCAAACATTATTTTCTTAATAACTGTAATAAAATTACCTACCTAAGCTGGGTTTGCAAGACCTTTAAGCCTTGAAATAGTGATGACAGGACAGAATTTATTATTCCTATCTCAGCCTGTCAAATCTTGATAAAAGATTCAGAGAAGACATACTCAAGCCTTTGTGAATAAAAAACTGTTAACACTCATTGATACAATTTCCATTATCGTATAATCCCTAAAGACGTTTAAAAAAAAAAGAAAAAATTTGAAAAAACCCAAGGTACCTTTTTCATACCATACCATACCATACCATGCTACAAGATTACAAGCTAGCAGAAACATGTGACGCTTTATATCTGTGGTCTTTCTACGTAAGAAATATCTGTATTCTCCAAGACATTGCAACTTTTACAGATATAATTTCAGGACAAGACCCTGTTGTTGCATAGAGAACAAGGATTTACTCTTTAACCAGATTATTTGAATAATATAAGAAATCTCATTTCATTAAAGATATATGAGCTGAGATTTGGCCTACCAAAGAACTTTTCTAAGTTATAACTTGATAGGTACAGCAGATGCTAAGACCTAATAGGATACTTTTATTTCTACCAAGTATTCTCTGGAGAAAAAAGACAAAATTATCTCCTACGAACAGACAAAGTCCCTGGACGTGCATAGTAAGCAAGGTGCTTCTAGGATGTGCCAGAGGTACTTCAAATGTGCTGTGCAGGCCCTTTGTGGATGTGGACACATGGGAATCCTGATTTTAGACTCCTTGTTTTTATTTCTGATCCTGGGATTTCCAGTAGCTCATTCAGCACCATTTTTCCATCCAGGCTGCCAAGCAGGTGGCCAAGGTAGGCTTCTTCTGCTTAGAGAGAAACTTTCTGGGCAGATAAAAGAAGAGCATGTGTGGGGAAACCCAAGCATATGGCAGCACTAATAACTATTTATGGTTGTAAACATTTATAACGCTCATCACATGGCTATCACTTCCATAAAATCACGCCTCTAAGTATGAATAGTACTGGATTCCTGTACACTGCAGAGCATTGAACCTAAATAACTTAAATAGCTGCTGAAGCTACTGCACTTGTAAGCAGGCAGTCTAGCAGCATGTTCACTCTTTTCCCTAAGTGGCTGAGCAGCTATTTCCAGAAATTAAATCACCTTTGCTTATAATTGCTTTATATTGGATGTTTCTTCAAATATTTTTTAAATATTTAATGACTACCTTTTCTACATAATTTCCTAAATGTCAGTTAATTCTCTACAAACATCTTTAAAATATTGTTCTCATATCTTTATTAAGATTATTACTGTATTCTCAGTTTTCCACTTTATTTTTTTTAGGATTACCTTGGCACACATTATTGTTATAAAATGCAATAACACCTAGTATAAAACCTTAGAAAAACCTTTGTTTTCTTTTTTTTTTTTTTT
>VXAD01011332.1:950726-1274041 GCA_013399195.1 Dicrurus megarhynchus | reverse complement strand
TATCTTTTTTTTTTTTTTTTTTTTTTTAATATATCTCAGAGAAGCCACATTTGGTCTTCCAGCAGAAATGGGCAAAATTTGCAATGTGGTTTTGCAACGGACTCAGTTAGCGCTGTCCTTATTTGCTACAAAAATGCAAATTGCTTCTTTGGAAGAGCTGCAAAAGGGAGAGAGAACCCACAAAAAGAATTAAAACCTGTGGTAGCTTTGTCCTTTATGGATGAAATTTTAACTATAGAATTGATATGGCCGAAAAATAATTTGCTCATGCATGTATATAAACACCCAAAGGGAAGGTGCAATGAAACAGGAAACCTTTGTCCAATGATACAGACAGAACACAAGTTCAAATGTCCATCTTCAGATGGAAAGGAAAGGAAAAGGAAATGTTTCATGAGGAAAAACTGCATCTCACTCTTATACCCCTTAATGTTTTCCTGAAGGATGAGGTGTGTTTGAGCCCTCTAAAAGAAAGATGGGAATTCAGCATGGGCTGAATCTTTGACTAGAGCCCCAGCTATGAAAAATAACATAAAAGGATGGAGAATTTCAATGTACTATGCTGAGTGGAAGGGGCTCTGTTTAACTGAAATCCCCATCTGGAAACTGCATTTCTCTAAATATATTGCTGCCAGATTAAATTCTCAGAGAAGGTGTGCAGTTGAACACGTGTTCCAGGGACCTGGCTGGGTCTAGCTATGAAAGAGGTGGTGTGCTCTTGAGCCCTACATCAAAAAATTTTCTGATCACACTCTGAAATATTTCTGGGAAAAAACATTGGTAAAAAGTACTAAAGTAAAATTTCTAGGAGCCCTATTGACACACTCTGTGTTCTTTGAAGGAAAAAAAAACACTGTAGGTACATAAAAGTCCTCTGATTTTCTGTGGTATTCCACCTTGACAGACTGTGTGCATTGCAGAATAAAGGACCCAATTTTACTGCTTTAGAATTTCTTCAATGTAGACAAATGCCATATGACAGTACAAACCAGCAAAAATCAGAAAGTAATTTGTGGGTGGTGATTTTATCCTTTGGAATTTGGTTTAGTTTTGTAGAGTTTTTCATCTCCTGAGTCCTGATGCAGAAGGTTCTCTAAAAAGGTTTGTAGGAAGTACTTGCTTCTACAAGCTCTTAGCTGTGAAATCACTCAATATCTGAGAAAGGTGTGCTCGTAATATAATGCAGCAAACAAAAAGCAACCAAGATGTAAAGGAGATTAGAAGAGCAGATTAATTTCACAATTTCATAGAGTCAGTTTCCATGAGATAGGTTAAAAAATTCTTCTAAATTATTTGTATTGACTGATAAACAGAACACATGAAAACAGAGGATCCATTATATTGCCATATATAATGTCTTGTAAATACAAGAGCATCCTCTTCATAAATCTGCAATAGAATACATATCACTTCTACATGCAATGTTAGCAAAGAAATGAAATCCCACCCTTTCTACTTAAAGGGTATTTTAGAAAGGATTATATGAAAGTAGAAATGAAAAGGCAAATAGCACTGCAGACAAAATTTAGGAAATTAATCAGAGATCTCATTTTATTCTCTTTTCCCCATTGTTTTGATTAATTAAAAGCTATTATCTATTAAAACAAACAAAACATGTACACACACACACAAAGCCGAAACAAAACAAAACAAAGCCCAGCAAACACTGTGGAGGTGAGGAGGAAAAAGAGTTTTAACAGTCCTCCTGTTCATTAAAAAAAAATTATTGAGTAAAATTTGAAAGTTCATATTGAAAATATGTATGTCATGAACAGATGATGAAGGTTGAAGAAAGAAAAAGAAAACTCCTTCGTTCCATTTCTGTTCCACGAAAATGCAAAAATTCAATTAACCTCAAGCACTTACAAACGGCATTGGGGTTACAGAAAGGATCTGTTTTATTTGTCAGCATTCTATATGAAAATATGGCTTTTTCAACAATATTTTGCTGTACTTCCCTGTGAAGTGCCGAGGTTAGAAATTTCCTTGAAATAATCTCTACATCCTAACACTTCACCAGTGAAAATCTTCTTCTGATTAAACAGTCATTCTTTAAAGTAGAACTGACACCTCCCAAGCAAGGAAGCCTTAGAAGGTCACAGATTCTGTCTCCATAGGAGGCCAAGCTGTTTAGCAGAAAGTATGACCTACTGTGGAAACCAATGACCTAGTAAAAAAATAAAGAGTACTGTGCTGCAAAGTGGTAGAGCCAGCTGAGAAATAGAGAGCTCAGTAATGAACTGCCTTCCTCCTACAGAGATCAAATCATGTTAAGTGATGTTATTAAAATAAATCACATTTTAAGAGTCTTTACCTGAGACACTAACTTAACTTATTAAGCCACAAAAATATTGATTTTATTTTTCAACATATAGGAACACGATTACTTTTTATTTGCAACAGACTGAAGTCCAAACTCTCAGCTCAGCATCCACTTGGGAAAATATTTAAAATAGGTATTTAAGCCACAGGAATGTAAAAATTATTTTAATATTTTTCCACATAAATTAAAAACTCAGAGAATTTTCTGCTGATTTCAATGATCTCTGAATCACGACCTCCACTTGAGAACTCAATTTCTTATTAAGATTGTTGAATAGTAATCAGTTAAAGAAGCTGGAAATAAAATGCCAAAGCATTAATTGTAGGCTCGTCCTTTGCACGTAATACAAATACATGAGTTTAATCCTCAGAGCAGATCCTGACAGCACCCTCTCTATCAGCGGGACTATGACCATCTGCACTACCAACATCCCCTTTAATTAGGCAAACCACGTAAAACCTTGCCTAAATTTGAGAGATGGACAATGCTTCATGGCATTATTTTAAAGATAAACTCGGTCACCACTCTCCAAAAGAACCCAAAACCTATGGGAAATAAAAGTCGTTAAGTGCCATTGACTGCCTTTCAGCGGTGCTGTGCTCTTTCACCAAAGCAAGTTGATCTGGCTGTGGGTTTAAAAAGAGGATGGAAACTAATGCAGCAACAAGGTACAGCAGTGATCAGTCATCTAGAAATGAGGTGTTTACAGTGTTACACTCACATGTAATTACTGACAAAGGCAGAGGTGCCAGTCAACATCGCAGGTACCACACCACGGGGTGCTGCAGGGAGCAGTGCTGAGGTGCTGCGAGAGAGTCACATATGAGGGATTAAAATAAAGGCCTTGGAATGGCATTTAGCCCATAGAGCCAAATGCAATTTAATCAAATTATTTTCGGAAGCATGAATCTTCTGTGATAGGCTGAGTTCAGGGCTCCTGATAACAATGTGGTTCCAGAGCGGAATGTGAGATGTTTCCCAGGAAAAATTGCAAACACACTGTTTATTCAGTAACTGATCCTTCCTGTGCTGCTAGACTGACAATAAAACTAAATAGAACAGCACCTGCATGGCTATCATAGTTTCGTAAAATATAAGAAAAAGCATACTTGGATAAATTTTTATTTCAAATACACATTTTCCGTTATGAAGAAAATTCTGCATTTTGGGCTTCATATTGATTTTCGGCTTCTAAGGAAACATGTTTATGAGCTAAAAGAGCAGATGTCTCAAAGCTCAGCAAGAGGAGGAAGTTTTTGTCACACAGCTTTTTAACACATTCTAATAAGTCTTTTCACAGATTATATTTCATAATCATTTCTAACCCCATCTACCTACAAAAAAGTAGCAGGCGGTGTTCTCCTACAAGACTAACCATTTGAGAGAAAAGTGTTCTGATTATATTATCATGTTTTATTTCCAAGCAATGCCCTAGATCTGGAGTTCAAACTGTTTGTGACATCCTTTGTCTTCTAAACAGAGGAAGTACTGTATTTTCTTACTGTTATTGATGATACAAGATGAATTTTATAAGGGTTTGTGTCTGGAACTTTCTGCTCAGTTATTTGATTTGTGGATGCACAATATAATCCCGCTATCACTTGAGCTAATATAAATTTCCCAGCCAAAATCAAGATTTACACTTCATTAAAGAGTAAGACCTACTAATGTATTAAACCTCACAGCAACCCAGTCGTACAACTAATTAATATTATCACCAAACTTGTCATATCTAATACTTTCTTCAGGAAAATCAACCCAATCAGGTTTGCTACTTGCTCCTTTCAGACATTTTCAGTGCAGTGCCTCTGCAGAGCTGCTCTTGGTGTGCACAAAGACTTGCACTGGCCTGCTACACTTGGCACGTGGGGACCTGAAGAAGTGCTGACATGTCCTTGTGATGAAAAGAGGCCTGTTGAAAGTCACAGTCCCCAGCTACAAAATCATTTGGCAAGTTACAAATATTCTCAATTACATAAAGCAACCATCTGGCAAAAAAATTAGCTATAGACATGAAGGAACAGGGACTGTGTCCAGAAAAGGGAAACAGAGCTGGTGAAGGGTCTGGAGCACAAGGCTCATGAGGATTGGCTGTGGAAACTGGGATTGTTTAGCCTGGAGAAAAGGAGGCTCAGAGAGGACCTTACCTGAAAGGAGGTTGGGATGACTTGGGGGTTGGTCTCTTCTCTCAGGTGACAGGCAACAGGACAAGAGGAAATGGCCTCAAGTCGTGCCAGAAGAGGTTTAGCTTGGATTTTAGGAAAAGTTTCTTCACCAAAAGGGTTATCAAGTGATGGAATAGACTGCCCAGGCATGTGGTGGAGTCACCAAGCCTGCAGGTATTTAAAAGGTTTGTAGATGTGGATCTTAGGGACATGGTTTATGGTGGACTTAGCAGCGCTGGGTAAACTGTTGGACTCTATTATCTTAATGAATTTTTCCAATTCAAATAATTCTATGATTCTGTGATCTAAACAGATCCATTCTGTTTAATTGTTGCGATGCATAGTAAACATAGATGACCCTGTAGATACAAAGAATTAAATCCTCAATCACTGACACCCAATCATTAGGCTAAGCATCAGACTCTCTCTCCTAACATACACAAAATGTACATTAAAAGGGAAAATAAATTGTGAGACGGTATAGAAAATGCTCAAATGTTCCTTGACTCATAGCTAGCTGGGGATTAGATTATTTAATAAGAAATTTACTATGCTTCTGTAAAACTGCTTGTTAGGCCACATACTACAAACTTAGAAAAGCTACTAGGAAAAAAAATCAAGAAATCAATTTCTGGTCCCTGTGGTGATGTATTCTAAGTGTGAACTGCGTTATGCCTGGGGAGCATAGATTTCATCCTTAAATAGAAAAATTCTGGCTTGTCTTAGCTTTCTGAAATATCTTTTTAGTTCAGATTTTCTTATGAGGATATGACTTAATGTGAGAATGCCATGCTCCCATTTTTATTACCAAATATGAAATCCATCTCTCTCACAAAAAATTATTATTATTAGCTGTTCCAGAAGCAGATCCAAGCTCAAAAAGTTTGAAGAAGTGGAAAAACTCCCTTAACTTTTCCCTCAACAACTCATTCCAAGTTGAAAAAAATGAGGATGGTGAAGGGTCTAGAGGGGAACTCTTATGAGGAGAGGCTGAGGTCACCTGGTCTGCTCAATCTGGAGAAGAGGAGACTGAGGGGAGAACTCATTGTGGTCTTCAACATCCTCACGAGAGGAAGAGGAGGGGCAGGCACTGATCTCTTCACTCTGTCACCAGTGACAGGGCCCAAGGGAATGGTCTGGAGCTGTGTCAGAGGAGGTTTAGGTAGGATATCAAGAAAAGGTTCTTCACCCATTGCGTGGTTGGGCACTGAACAGGCTCCCCAGGGAAATGGCCACAGCACCAGCCAGACAGAGTGCAAGAAGTGTTTGGACAATGCTCTCAGACACATGGTGTGACTCTTGGGGTGTCCTGTGCAGGGCCAGGAGTTTGACTTTGATGACCTTGAGGGGTCCTTTCCAACTCAGCTTATTCTATGATTCTGTGATAAAAAGTAGCAAGACTTATAAACAATCTTTTTTTTTTATTATAACTTGTGAAAATCCAAATACAATACTTTAATTGCTCAATAACTTGAGATAGAATAACAGAATCATAGAAACATTCAGGTTTGAAAAAGACCTCTAAGGTCATCAAGTCCATTAACCTAACACTGCCAAGTCCACCAGAGCTGCCCTACCTTACTTTTGGAAATTAATGAAAGAACAATTTAGGATTAGATGAGAGACATCTGCTATCAGCTTCTCTCCATATAAAGAGAGATACAATATAAAGAGAGGTACAATATAAAGAAAGAGGAAGCAAGAAGAGAAACCTGTGCTGTTGTGTCTCTGTGCCCAAGTGCCACACACTATTGATTTACTTCCTTGAGGACCAGTAGGAAAACAAACCAAGACAAGTATGAATAAGCAAAGCCTATTTATAAATATATTTATATACAGCTTTGGCACAACATTTGTAGGTATAGACCAATATTCCACCTAAATATTAAGTAGCTGTGTTGACATGTTGGAGGATGACAGATGACATTGGCAGCTGCTGTAACAGGGAAGGACTTTTGCCAGAGCTGTCACAGTAGCTCAGAGCTGACAGCCAGCTCCAAGCGAGCCAGCCTGCCCTCGCCACCCCAGTGTAAGAGATACTGGGGGACAGGTTTGACAAGCCCACGCTTCTCCACACAGGAAACACAAACAAATATCGTGTCAGGGAATACACAGCATCTATAATTCATCCCACGGTTTAAACAATTTTGAGTAAAGGCAACTACAGTTAGCACATTACGTTTGTAACGGGTCAATTGGAGATTTTTAAAAACTTCAACCAAACCACCACAACCAGAAGCAAAACCCTCTCAATATTTCATCTCTTATGAGTAGCTAGAACACATCTTTTTTCCTTAAACAAAAACAATTAACAGAGATAATAAAAAGCAGAATATGTTATATGTGAGGTGAACAAGGAAGAAGCAGGCTGATTTCTGCCTCCAGTTTCTGAACCTGGGAAACTGGCAGAATAGCTGAGAAAAACCTCTTCAGCTGTAACCAGCTGGCAGGAACAATTTAGGCAGGCTGAGATATAAAGAAAATTAACAGATTCCATTTCAGCTAGGTGACAAAATTAAAACATCATGACATGACCTTAAAAAAAAAAAGAGAGAGAGAGAAAGTTTAAAAATCTCTACAGCTTCCAGAGGTGTTTTTATTTTCAGATTTTTGCTCATGATATGCTACTCTTACCATTTTTTGAGGTATACTTTCTGTATAATTTTGAGCTTTGAAAAAAACTCTGTTTAGTGACAACTGCTATTTCTAACTTAACTTAAGGATCTAACAGAAGAATAAACTTCTCCTTTATAATGAGGCTTAGAAAAATAATCATAAAATCTTTTAAGAAATTGAATATTTTTTAAGAAATAAAATATTTTCTGTTTAAGATATAAGATTAGCAATAATATTACTCTTGTCTAAAGCAGCCTTGCAACTCTGAGGTCTTGAACCAACCTGCTACCAAAAATGCAAACTTCTGTGTGACCTGTAATATTGATATGACTAATTAGCTACAGTCCTCCTGCAGACCAGACAGAAGTAAACATAATGAGAAGGTCAAGGAGAGTGGCTGAAGATTTGGTATAACTTGTGTTGGCTCCACACAGGCAGGGCCATTAGAGACTTTGAGGATGATATGCTTCTCTAACACAATAAATATTCCAGAGTCACTGAGAAGGAGCAAGATTTCTGTCATTTTGATGGTTTTTCCATTCGCAGGGTATTAGACTACTGACTTGCAGAAAAGCTGTAAAGCTTATCGACTCCTACTAGGGCTGCAAAATCAAAGCCGGAAGAGTTCAGCAGATATTTATACAGAAGTTGCCTACATTTATGTAAGTTCCCTGGTTTTAAATGCATAGGACAGGTGCCTAGCTTTGGTGCAGTAAAGTTCTGGGGCAGCCATTAATGAACATACTAAAGGGAAAACAGCTGTGGTGTGCTGCTGTTCCAAACCACAAAAACCATGTAAAAAAATCTAGATTTTATTTCTCATTTTTAGAGGTGCCCAGTGTCTCTACATATTTCACTTACATCCTTTTCCATGCCTCCCAAAACCACTTGTAATATGGAGATTACACAGTCACCTAAATCAGAATGGAATTCCAACAATGACTAAAAAGAATGTACTCCAAAGTGTTCTGATAAAAAGAAAACAAAAGAAATGCAAAATACTCTAGGCAAAGGTAGGTAATAATTTCTGATGTGTGCAATAATCCCAGCACGTACTAACATCTTGCCCTACTTAATATATTAGTAATACTTTATGGTTTAACATTAAGAACATATTTAGATAAACAGTTAATTGAGATTAAAACCACATTTTCAAGTTATTCCCAAATCCTCATCCTCATGTGGTTCTCATTATATGCAGCCAAGTTAACCATCTTCTCAGAGGTACCTTCTCCAAGGACTGTTATCAAATATTCATCACAAAGGCACTTAAGCCTGCTCATCTAGGAGCGCCAGCTTAGTTCCTGCTGGGCCATAACAAAGCACAGCTCCCAGGTAAACCTTGTGTGGATTATTGATAAGAACTAGAAAAGGGGACGATCACCAGTTGTGCAGCAGAGACAATGAGAGGAGCAGCAACCATGACATTCAACAGAATCTGGGGTTTATCATGGTACAGGTAAAGTGGTAAAGCACAGGCTAAAATGGATATCACACAGGCCAGAAGCTGTGGTACCTCTACAACAAAACCAGCAAAATATGGTTTCTTACAGTTGGAAGAGCCTTACAGCTGAAAATTAATCCTTATACCTGGCAGAATTTTTCATACACAAAAAGACTGCTGGAGCCACTTCTAACAGTCAGGTTCCGTGGTTTCAAAAAACCAAATTTTCATAAAAAGCAGACAAACCAAATCAAACCAAGAAACACAGAACCAAAAAAAAGAAAATAAACAACCATAAAAGAAGCAATAAACATTGCAATAATGCTCAGTCAGAAATTCTTATCCTAAAAAGTCTTTCATTACTGAAAATGGTAACTATTTTAAAAGAGTGTCTAGAGATGTTTTTAGTGCATATCTGTTAAAACTAAGGAGTTGAAATTATTTCAAAAACAAGATTGATTTTTTTCCCTGAAAAATGCTGGGATGTCTTTTTTTGTTGTTGTTTTTCTTGCTGTTTATTCTTTTTTCTTCTCATTATTCATTTAGTCTGAATTTATTTCGAGCTTCCTTTTTTTTTTTTTAACAGAACATTCACAAAACAAAAAGCAACCAGTAACTTCATGGTTACGCGAACCTCATGGGATACTCAGGTTGAAGTCACTGCTGTGAATCACACCAAACACTGAAAATGTGGCCCTTGCACTCTTGTGACAGACCCAGCTGCTGGCTGTGTTGTTATGCAATCCCTCCCTATAAAATTAGGACAGGGTTGGTTTTCTTTGTAAAAGTAGAAAAAACACCAAATATTCCTCAAAACAACACCATGAATCTAGGGCCAGATAAATCTTAGATAGAAGCCTCAACCTCTAGACAAATTCACGCTGGATCTCTGAAACACTCAAATTATTTTTCACAAGAGTTTATTCCAACAAATTCTCATTTACTATAAAATAAATCTCTTGAAAATGAAAAAAAAAAAGGTTTTGTCAGTTTTTAATATCACTGAATAAGAGGGCAGAGATATATGTAAATCAGTCATTAGAATAAACATGTCATAGTGTACTAAACAAGCATATAATTTCCTTGATGATAGTTTGATGGTTACCTATTACTTTTTATAGAATGTTAAATGCAATGTCCTCCAATTAAACTATTTACAAATATCTGAAAAGCTAATTATCTTTTGATCATTAACCTGGCTTCTCTTCATGTTTATTTGTTTTCAGAGACAGTTATCCACTTTAGAACAGCCAAGCACCTGAAATCAGCATGGCATAGAAATTTTCAGATTTTTCCAGGCTTATGGCTATTTCCTGATGCCATATGATATACCTGTAGCACTTATGCTCTGATACACCAGGAATACCCAGCTAAAAACTTTGCAAACAATGTTGATTTTGAAGGTCAAAGAAATCATAAAGATGTTCACAATTTTATTAAATCTTAAAAGCATTCTGGTTGCCCTTTGACTTCAGTGTTTGGATTTAAACTTATTTAGCATTCATATTTTTAAATTACTTCACTAAACTGGAAATCATTCAAGGCTTTTGCGTGTGCGTGTGTGTGTTGTGCATGTGTATGAGAAAGAGAATAGAGGAAAGATCATTCTTAGGATTTAATATTCATTTGTAGGATTTAACATTGTTTTCCTCCTTAACATCTGCAAAACCTCATGTTTTGTAAAAAAAAAAAGGAAGAAAACATGATGAAAACAGGAAAAGCAGCTTCACTGACTTCTACTGTATAGATGATCACGGACAGATGAGATAACATGGCTACAGCTGAGTAGTGACAGAATATTTTTATGTGTTAAGAGGTATGAAATTAATGAATTTTTGTTTTCCTCTGAGGTTTTTGACACAAATACATCTAACTAGACTTCTCATATGAAACAGCATTTCATTTGCAATCTTGATGAATTACAAGACTCTATGCAAGTGAGCAGAGCATTGTGTATTAATTTAAAATTATTATTTTAAAATGTCCTACTCAAACTTAGGCTACCACACGTGTTTCAGCTGAAATGACTTTGTGAAAATATTTTTAAAAACACTGTATAATACTACTAACCAGAACGTGGAAGAATAGTGGAACATTCTTAGCAAAAGAGTGGATAATAGCTACCACCTTCAGCCAAAATGCCTTGATTCCCACCCTTCCTGGGAAAACTGTAGGAATTGCCATCTCACCGGTGATCAGTGAATATGAAGAAAGATGAAACCAACTGCACAGCAAAAGGTCCCTGGCAGATGATCTCCTGCCACATCTTTCCAGAGACCATGTTTACCTTGAAACACCCGAAATGTTTCAAACTCAAATAAATCTCTGTTAACATTGACCCAAAGCTGATGAGCAGTGGCATAACACTCACAACACATAAAATCCAGTCCTGTTTGAGTGGGACACCCCTTTTCACATACTCAATCTATATGATTATGATTATGATTATGATTATGGTCTGTAAGCCATACACAAACTAAAAAGTCACAGGTATCTCCTTTCACAGAGTCTTCTTTGTGCACAAACAATTTTATGGATGGACAATTTTTTGAGCACACCTATGGTTTGTTCTACAAAGTATCTGAACAAGTTGGGTATTTTTAAAACAGCACAAATATCTCACATTAGCTGTGACACTTTTCAGAGGAGTTTCTTAAAGCACACTGTGAATTTGGTATTAAATATTCCATATGTTTGCCTCCCATCTGTGGCTAATTACAACAAGTTTTCTTAGCACCTTCTCATCTGTTATGAACCTTTTAGAAAATGACTGAAGGAAAAATCATGGAGTTCAGGAACCTGCATTTGTTAAATATGCCAGTTTTATGAACCACAAGGCAATCTCAGGGAGTGTTTCAGCATCTTTTTCTCTTTTGTTCTCACTAACAGCAATGTCAATATGAGATCATCAGGTCCAACAGTAATTCTATCACCACCTTACAGACTTCTGTGTATATCATGGACTCTCCTGTAACAGACTTAACTTGTAAAATACTCTTTTTAATAAAGCATATTTTCAAAAAGTTTTATTGATAAGTGATGAAATTAACATTACTCTTAATTTTAAAATATGTTGCTTGATTTTGTATTTCTTTTCAATGGATTCCACAAATATTTTGATGTGTTCCTCTCAGATAAACTTATTTTAATTTATATTCTCTCTCTATAAGGTCTAGATATATTCACAAATACTCTAATAGCATTAACATTTAAGAATGACCTGTATCAAACCATCATCAAAGGCTAGAAAATATTCTATTGCTAATGACATATCACAACACTGATAAAGTCAATTAATGATTGCACTTTATTTGTGAAAATCATTAGGAATGGAATTTCCCTCTAGTGATGAATGTTTTCTTAGTTCAAAACATCTTTTTTGCTGGTGGGAAAAGTTCAAAATTCTGATGGTTTGAAAAAAATTAGCAGAGCTGATAAACACTACTGTGTTCCAACTTCAATTTCTCCAAAAATATATCTTTAAAATACTATGAAACCATAATACAGCATGTTTTGGAAAATTGTACTTTACAACCAACAAAGTAAAACTGTGAAATATTCCTGCAACATAAGAGTTGCATGTTCCAACAGGATCCTTTACCTCCCTGGCAGAATTATGGAGCACACAGCAGGAGCCAAATGCAGCATTATCTGTGATCATTTTAATGGGAAGTGCTGATAGAAGTTGCAATTGTTCTTTCTACTCCATCCCTCTTCTACTATTGTTAAAAAGTGTGACAAATGAGAAGCCCAGGCTTTCTGCTGAAGAGGTAATGATGGCTACATGCAGATGAAAATTTACTGTCCTACCTCCAGCTTTCCTTTCAACAGACATCTATAAGATATTTTTCCACCTGAGCAACCCACTGCCACCTAATCTGTAGACTTAACAGTCTAAAGAAGCAATTACTTTATTAATATTAACAAGACATTTCAATATTTATAATATATAGCAAGACTAAGGAGAAGTGAAATGATGGGCAGATCAGCATTCAGATGCTAAATCTAAGTGACCCAGAAAATACATTACAAATGAGTACAGAGAGATGTTGAAACCCAAAGAAATCCAGAAGAGAGAGACAGAAGGAATGTCTTTTGACTATTCTACAGAGCATCCTGCTTTCTAGATATGCTCAGGTCTGCTCTAGCTTTTGGTGAGGAGTGTATTTCAATTATACTCTTATTATACCTACTCATATCATTTTAATTTTAAATTAAGACCTTGACAAGCAAGAATTTGTAACACTTTACAGGTGTTATATCAGTAAATGTCACTAGTCTGGAACTACACTTTCCTATTCAAGTATGCTAATGCTCCATAGAGAACTGAGAGTCAAAGCAGATCAAAACCCAATGCCAGCTTTCTTTACATAAATACAAAGAAGCAATCATCTGCATTGCCACCTAATCACGCTGATTTTTCAAGTTTCATCAAAGAAACCCAGCTTTCCAAGGTCACCCCAACAACACTGAACAAGTTGCACAGGAGATGATAAATATTTTGACCTGCAAGTAGATGGCTAAATTCCAGTGACCCGACATGTGATGGAGCCCATTCACGATAGCAAGGACCCAACACAATTCCTACATTCCACAGTGAAAATACTGAGGCTGCTTTGCTCACCGTGTACATGAACTTCAGCCTCTCTCATCCAGGACTCTCTGCTCATTCTGACCACTGCCCAAAGTCCAGATGTTACATCCTGAGTGTCAGTCAGTTGGATATGCCTTAAAGTCCAGGAGCCTGGTGCCAGCTTCTGCAACCAAAGGCTGGATCTCAAGTGTCCAAACCCACAGTGCCTCCTTTTCCTTTCACCTTCCCAGAGGACACAGCAGCCTCCCATGTGAGGCATTATGACAAATGAGGCAGCTCTGTCCTCACCCTTTTTACTCTATGGAAAAGGCAAAAAACTGGATAACCCAGACATCCCTCCTTCATATTTGTTTGGAAATAAATTCCTTAGGATATACATTCCCTGTTTATGTTAAACTTTGTCTTAAACTTGCAAATAAAGTCATTGTTTCTTCTCTTAATTTTCTACATCACTTTGAAGATCCTCTCTTTGAGTTGGATGTCACCATAAGGGAAACCTCTGTTTCCATCTCTTTTTTTAATTTGGATTAAGGTTACTATGTTACTTATCTAATGCATGAAGAAAATTGCTGCCCTGCCTTTTTTTTTTTTTCTAAAGTACTTTCCCAACAAAGAAAGGACTTTCATACCTTCTTGGGTTGGTTTTTTTTGTTGTTACTAACTTTGAGGAGGATGTAAACATATCAATTTTTTAGATAAATCAATTAATTCTTCTGCTATAAAAAAAAGGGGAGCATTCTCTCAGGTTTTGAGCATGCAGCTCCTTTGTTCAACACCTAGCACAACTCTGGAACTGGATTTCTATTTTGTGAAAGATTTTAATACTGCAGAAAAAGGAAACTAATTGTGTTCAGTTTAGCATGATTGCCAGTTTTTAGAACAAAACCAATCATTACAAGAACCAAATGAGAAATACATTGAATATGCAACAAATGAAAATTGAATTACATCTTCGGGGAGTATCTGCAGGTACACAGCCAAACCACTGAGCCCAAACTTGCTATTTTTCTAGGACAATTTTTATTTGTTTAATTTTAATTTTTTTTAATTTTACAGTTTTCATATACCACTTCAGCAACTCTAATTGCAGCATGTTTCTGAACCTTTTGCTCTCAGACAGATCAGAGAGAACAAGTAGATACTGACAAAAGCTCCTCTGCTCAAAGCTGTTCTGCTTCAGAGGACACATACCCACATTCGGGAATCCTGAACTTGAGCTGGTAGGATCAGTATTTCAGTCAGTATCAACTGTGCCTAGAGAGATTCAGAACCAAAGCTTCCTCACATCCTTGCAGTCAGACACCAGGAAAAGGAGCTTATTCTGCTGTGCAGACATGCCTCTTGTCTCACTGATTTTTTTCTTTTTTCCATTTTTGTCCTTCAGCTGTTTTTCCAAAGACATTCATCACCAAACCTGCTCATACATTGCTACTCCTTACTATAATTTCCTTCCTTGCTGTTGTGCTGTGCAAAGGGCTAATTATCAGTTTCTGCTATTCTAATGCAGGAAGTATAACCACTTGCAATATCTTGATGACTGTTCTAAGCCAATTTTGGAGGTGCATCTAGTAATTATTTTTTACAAAATTATGTCAGCTATATAAAAAAATTAACCTGAGGAGACAGTGGATAGCTCAGAAATGGCAATAGGCTACAGAATTACACATACCTAATTAACTAAATCTAGTGAAGCTGGATTAAAGCTAACACCCATGTGAACACTATTATAACCAAAACATTAGTTGCCCCAACTGGATTTCTAGTGCACACAGGTATAAATCAGAGAAATTATAATCAGTGTCACTATTTTGCAGATGTCTTCCTTAATAAAAGAGTCCAGGGCCATTCTGTGTCAAGGGCAAGTGAGCAGCCTTCCTCTCCTAACCCAGCTGCCTTATCCCAGTGGAAGCTGGGAGCTGTCATCAGCACATGCTGGTTGCTGGCAGTGGCCACCAGCAGTGCTTGGAGCTTGCTATCAGCTGAGCCCTGTAGGCAGTCATGCACTGGTGCCCATACCCTCTTCAGCTGGTCAGGCCAAATGTCTCCATGGATTTCAACAATGGAAGATGTTTTGGCACTCCTTGAGCACCCATTGGGTGTGATCAGGCAGTAAAACTTCTTCCCTCTACTCCAAGCTGTCTGCTCACATCCAGCTATTTCTCATCACTCAGACTTGTCCCATGTGCCCATACCCATGGCCAGCTTCCATGCTGCACTACTTATTTCACTCTGCTGTGGGCAGTGCATGGGTCAACTTTTGGAAGGTTGAAAGAGACTTGTCAGGTGGATATTTTCTGCTTGCCCTACAAGAGTTTAGAGCGTGCTAGCAGGAGGTGGCAACGTCTACGCATGATGCCCAGTGTGGAAAGTGTTTCTACAGATAACCACAGCTTAGCATTTTTCATCCCAAGGCTTGCCGAAAACCTGCTTCCCCTGTGCCACCACACTTTAAAATGTCAGACATGACCTGACAAGAAGAGCAGGTTGCCCACAATAAATTAGGAAGTACTGATGCCAGTGGGAGAGTAATGACTGAGAAACATTGCCACAGCAGGGCAACGTGCTGGACTAGGGTTAGAGTAAAATATCCTATAACAATCCATGAGCAATTTCCTGGTAGTTAAGAGACAAATGACCAAAATTTGACTCTAGAGCAACAGTTTCTGAAGAAGAGAAACATTAATCGATCTTGGCCAGAGCTTAAAATAAGAAAGGAACAAGCATTTGGGAGTTGCAATGCTGGATAATGGCTTGATAAATTATGCTAATTAAAAAAATCTATCCTCTAGCTCTTGTTTTCTTTCACTGCCCATTCACAAAATGGACAGAGCAGTACTGGTATGATGCAGAATGAATTTTTGCACTAGAGCTATTTTTATCATAGCTTTGGTGTAGACAAACATCTTCAGTTTCAAAACTACCATTTTGCCTTCTTTCACAAACAGCAGATCAAGTGGAATGGCTTTTAACAGAGCTTATTTGTATTGCAAATTGAGGCATTTATTACTTCCAGTAAAATAAAATGAATTAGCTATTCTGCAAAATTTTCTGTAATGCATTTGTTTTTTTCAAAAGAGAGGGATATTCAAATCTCATTTTAGAAAACCCACCCATGTACTGTAAACCCAAACTTGTTAGAGAGAGAAGTTAAAGGTCAGCTCTCAGTAATTGTTTAGGGAAGGAATAGAATCATGTTCAAAAGACTAGTTTGCTGTTTTCCTGCAAATGTTGTCTTCAGCTCCAGGCATCATTTTGAATGAACTGTCTCGTCATTGGCACAGAAGATAATTATCCCAGTCCCACCCAAAGAACTGAGCTTGAGTCAGCAGGGACAGCTGAGCCCAAAGTTAAACAAAAGCTGTGTTGAAACTGAAGAAATTTTTCCATGTTTCCAGTAAGATCTTACTGAGTTTTCAGCCACTTTTAAATGTTCTAGAGGGTGTCATGTGCCGCTGACCTACAAGCCGTGTGTAGGAAGGGCAAAACTAAACACTCTTAGCCAGTTAACAGGATGAACAAGACTTTTACACAAGTCTTATTCAGAGGGGCCAATGAATGTACCACCTATAACCGATATCCTCCATGCTCTCAGAACACGTCAAGCCCGCAAATTATCTAGATGATGGCTTTTTAAGAAATCTCACGGTCAAGAGCAACAAGTGTTTAACAGTAAAAATGCAGTACTAAACAAAATTAACAGCTTAATAATTATTGTGTCACTACGCAACTTGCTTCTTATGGAAAACTTTGCGCTGGCCTCATGCAGTGCAGAACTGAGTGGGTACAGAAGCAGAATAAACAAGTATGTCCAACCTTAATGACTGCTTAGACAGATCCCAGCTTTAAAAAATGATATTTTTGTTTTAATTTTGTTTTTTAGCTAACTCACTGTCAAGTAACATCCTTTATTAAGGAATCATTTAAAATGGAATCATTGAGAGGTTTAATTTAGAAACTCATCAAAAGTCAAGCCTGAACATGAAAACCAGCTTCACACATCCAACACTTAGCATTTGCAGAGACAGCATCATTTCTTTTGAGTTAAAGTTAATAATTTGTATGCAAGAAGTCTTTTCAAAGCTCAGGGGAAGTATTAAACCCAGTAATCAACATGTCCTCAAAATTTATCTTTTGGACAGTCAACTGTAGACAAACAACATACACTTATGTCATGCAAGTTCAAAAAGAGTCTCCAAAGTCCCAACACGCTGGAGATACTGGAAGATACACATATCTTATTCACGGAATTGTGCCTTTCAATTACTCAGCTCCACATAGCCTAGAAGATAACATGTAATTTAAAGTATACCATTGCCCTGTCAGCATGGTGAAAAAGAATGTTTCATATTCAGGTCATTTGACATGATCAGAGAGGTTGCAAGGGTGGTATCTGCAACAGCTATGAAAGACCAGCTGTACCTTGAATTTGACAAAGATTTTATTAGAACATAACATAAAATTCAATTTTTAGGCGTGTTAAATGATTGCTTTATGGAGTCAGGAAATAAAAGAAGAAACTTCTAACCAGGTCCTGACTGGTAGTAAGGTGTGGCTCACAGACTGTCATTAAAGAGTTGCTCTGCATAACTCAAGCAGACAGAAAAGGTGCCTAGGTTGGACACCCATATAGGAACAAAAAAACTTGCAAAATCTGCTGTTGCTTGGTATTACAAAATGTGAAAAGCAGAATAACAAAGAGTAAAGACGTTGTTAAAATCTGTGAAGGGCAGTCAAAAGAGTAAGTTACTTCAGTAGGCTCAGGATTGTTTAAAACCATATTAGAGGCATAAGTCATAGGTAAAACAATTCTAAAAAAAAAAATTATGAATTTGAGAAAATCTAGTTAGAGATCCAAGTAGGGGAAGGTAGTAACAAGCCAGAAGTCTGCTTTCAAATAGCAAAGATGTGTGCAAATGAGGAAAATAGAAAGGTTTTTAATCTTTTAGCAGGCCAAATATGAGCTTGAAAAACAATTTTCAAAGAATAAAAACCTGATAATACAGATTAAAATATTTTTAATTTTTCAAACACATAAAAAGAAAGATGCCTGCAAAAAGACCACAGGAAAAGCAGAACATTTAAGTGTAATAGAAGTATGCAGAGTAGATAGTGCCAAAGTTATTCCTTTTTTAATACATGCATCCACTTGGGTGCCTATTCTGAAAAATCTTCCTTTGCAAGAAAAATATCAGTGATCCGTCCAAAGATGAAATACTGGTAGAAGAATTTATTGATTAGGTTGACAAAACGATTCTTCACTAACAGATGGCATAGAATTCAAAGGGAAATCAAGGGTTAAACAGCTGATCTGGTACACAAAATAAAGAATTGAATTAGTGGGCTTTGGAATAAAATACATCATGAAGGTCCAATACAGCTCTTCTAAGGAGAAATATTTCCTTCCAAATTATAGGGGTCTTCTGGAGGAATGAACAAGTATAGTGATAAATCTGATTTGCATCTCATCTGCATGGAATGCCAAAAGGTGTCTCATAGGATCAAAACTGAACACTTCCAGGCATAGGATGATGGCAAATGTCCTCACACAGCTGGAAAACCAAAATATAAAGAAAAGTGACTAGATTTTACAGACCCAGAAGTGTCAAGTGGGGAGTTATGAGTTATATTAATAAATTGATACAGAAACCAGGATGAACAATGAAGGATGTACTCTGTTGATGACCCTGACACATTCACAGGAGCAAAAACAATGGCTGCTTTCAACAGAGAAACTTAGAAGACTCTGCTTTGGGCCAATAAAATTCATCTCTGATAAATAAAAAGATATTAGTGTATGGAAAAAAACAATTTCAACTCTACAAATACATTGAAAAGCTTTGCACAAGCAGGTACATCAGTAAAATGATCAATAGACATTAAATTGAAGAAGTTTGTGAATAATTGGGAAAGAAACAGAAAATAAGTGAGATTTCACTATGAATACGTAGAAAACTGCTGTACCTTCCTGTTGAATGCTCTAAGTTCTCACATCAAAAAGGGCACACTGAAAATGAGAAGTTCTACAGGAGAATGGCAGTGATTATCAAGGTAAGAAATGTTTCTGTACAAGAAGTGACAAAACAGACCAGGACCCTTCAGCCTGAAAAAGACACGGCAGTGTGAAGGGTGCATGGCACAAATGCACACAGTTGTGAGCAGAACAGGCAGAGCAAGTAATGACCTTGCTCTCACCCCAGGAAGAGCTGCAGTGCATAAAAACTGGTGTACAATTAAAGGAAAAGTGAAATCCTCTGAAAATGCAAAGTATTACTACTCTCAAGGGAAGCCTCTGACCAGAGGCCATAGGATGTTGGGACAGTATTCCAGGAAATGCCATTACATTTTTGCCATGTTCTGGAGATCCACTGCTGGTCTGAGCTGATTTGGTCTCTCTCATGTCACTCGTGTAACACTGAGACCATTCACTACTTCCAAACTTAATGCAATCTTTGGCTGTAGTCTCCATGAATGTGGGTTTTCTTCTCTGTAAATTTAACGCACTCAGAAAAAAGACAGCACTAGATATACTTGACTAAATACATAAGAAATAGCTGGAACATTTCATGTCAGTTTGCACAATGAGCAAAATGTATTTAATAAAAATCTCTTTCTGTAGGTTTTCCTTTCTAATCATTCAGGTAATCCCCAGTCACTTCAAAAGAGCTGATAGTATCAGGCAGATGTCCAGCTGTGCCTTATCTGAAACCAGGAAATAATGTGTAAGCTTGCTCATGGAATAATGAGCAAGCAATTAACAGAACCAAGATACTTTCCAAATGGATCCTGTCTCTCTTCACACATCAGTGGTGCACCTCAAAAAATCTGTAGCTATTTTCATCTATCTTCCAGTTTCTCTAGGGCTGAATTTTAGTGCCTTGGTTCAGAATTGCTATGTTCCTGGCAGGCTGAGGAGCACAGAAGAGAAGAGCTCCTAACTTGGTATCCTCCAAAACAAATTTAGTTCTGGTGCACCAAAACTATGGGAGCTGAAAAATCCACAATAAATAGAAAAGTTCAGGTTATCCACTCTGTAACATCTGCATTACACTGTTTTGTACTTCTGAACAAAAACTCTTAACAGATGTTCCCATATATGTGAGTGCTTCTGTAGAAGCAGTTAATACTGCTTAGAAAGGCTATCAAAATGCACTAGCCATAAGGGAAAATGGAAAAAAAAAGTTTTAATAGATGGTACTAAAGATATTCTTCAATGTAGTGGCTCAAAAAAAAAAATTTTAAGAATCTTTTATTAGATTCTTTTAAAATTGTAATTATCATGCAATAATGGTAAAAATGACGGAAGAAATTATTTTAAAAGTAATTATTTTAAGTATTTTACAACTATATTTCTGCAGCTAGGAAAGATGTATTACAAAAAATGAAGAAAGCACACAACCTTGGGAGCTCAGCTGTCAGTAACTTTGAAGCTAACTCCATCATCTCTGATTTCTCCTCTTCCTCTCAACTGTACAGCTTCTATTCTGTAAATCTCTCAGAATTTAAGAAGAAAATGGACCAAAAAAAGAAGTACTTAAATGTCTAGTTCTGTGATAGAAATATCAAACTTCCTTTTCAATATGAAATACTGGAAGGGTAAGGAACCAAAAAACTAATTTAGCCAGGAGACTGCATCACTTACCTTGGGGTAACTGCTGGTTCCGGCTGTTCTCATGGGATTTTGTAGGTGTGCTGGAGGTATCATAGAAGGAAAAAAACCCAATAGGATCAACTGTATGAGATAATTCTGAAAACATTGGTTTTTTCTCTAATTTCATCATAGCTTGTTTCTATTCCTGTTGCATTTTTTGCTTTTGCAGCACTTTAGTTGATTTGACCCTTTTGATACCATACCACTTGCAATAAAAGGAGATGCATTTCTTGGTGAGGAAATGACAAAACTGTGGCAGTTTCACACACCGGTTGTTAAAACAGAGTTGATGAAACATTCTGCTTGTTGTTTGGTAGCTTAGCTACTTCATCAAGCATTCTGCTTATTTCCCCTCATTACTGGAATTATGCCTTTCAGCTACGGAGAACAAGAACATTAATATATGATTTAGGCAACAAGAATATTGAAAGTGTGTGTGAATGAAATACTGACTAGGCTAAAAAGAAAATGGGACAATGCTCAGCATCCGCATTCCCCTGGTACATCATACAGATCTTACAGTTTTAAGGATAAGTGTTCAAAATAAAGAATAAAGTCCATTCTTTTTTTTTTTTTTTCCATATTAGGGGAAGCTGTACATAGCCTTTCCACCTGGAAAATACGGAAATTAATGAAAATTCTGCATTTTTCAGTCTCTTGAATGACAGAAAGAATAAAATTTTATTTTAGAGTTGCTTGATCTTTCGTTTGTGTTACACACTAGTTTAACCATTACATTTTGGGGTTTTTTTTTCTGACTTGTTGACTGCAACACCCCTGAACATAAAGGAAAACAAAAAACCACACACACCCCAAAAGCAATAAACACATTTCAAAGCATCTGGGAGTATCTTTCCATGATGAACACAAAGAAGACCATATGCCTGAATATATAGGAACATAATGAACATTATTAATATAGGACTGAACTGCAGGAAAAAGAAAACCTAATGTGACATAACCCCTTGCTCCCAAGCAATCTGATGGCTGACTTTTTAAATTGAAAGTCAAAGCATTTTTTAAAGCTTTGAATGGGTAGTTTTACATTTTCTGAGTATTTTTCTTTTCTATTTCTAAAAGATTGAGCTTAAATGAAGTGATTTCTCTCTCACTGACTTTTGCATTTTATGTTAAGAAACCAGTCTCATCACTGTCAAGTAATAACTTAAAAAAAAATTCCTAAGCATTCAAATTTTCAAAGCATGGATTAGTAAAATGAGTCAGAATTGTCATCACTGTTCCTGCTAAAGGTAATGGTAAACAAAATTCCCATGATCCTTAATGAGATAAAATTAGGTCAATTCTGAGAATTTCCATTCCTATGAAGCAAAAAAGCACAGCACAACCAATATTTTTGCCATGAATCCAAAGCTGATAAAAAGAATCTGTTATGCTTCTCCTGGTATGTTCAGGCATAGAAAAGAGAACATGGTTGGGCCAGGGAAAACACCACCTTTTCCACAAGCAGCAGGGAACTATTTTGGAAAGATAATACTCCTAGGAAAGCATAGATCCTGCTATCATTTCAGACCCTGATGAAAGAAAAATATACAAGTCTGGCAAAGTGACAAAATATATGGGACACGTAGGTTTTAAGGATTCTTTGTCAGCTATTCCATGTGTGTAGTTGTGATGAGATACACAGATGGAGAACACAATGCTAAAAAATGATGAGTGAAGATGAGCTTTAATTGGGCTTAAAAAATGGACATGATCTGGCAAGTATACAATGTTACAAGAAGATCAATTTTATGATTTAATAGATTGCTGTTTCACCCAGGAGGCTGTCCTTGCTCTAAATAGCACTCTCCAACTAATACTGTATATATATACACACACACAAACACATGTGCTTGTATGTATTAACAGGTAAATTATTTCTTTTTTCCTTCTAAATAATAACAGCATTTTCTCTTGCTACTGTCAACTCTGAATTTCTTACAGGCCTCATGATAGAAATTTACCTGGAAAAAAGACTTAGAAAACATAAATCTTTACATTTCTTTAGGAAACATCATGAAGAAAGCTGTGATAGAGATGGACAAACAGACAGGAAAGAGTGTTACAGAAAACAGAGAGGAAGTTGTGGATGAGGAAATAGAGCATGAGTCAGATAAGGAGGCAGTATCGTAGCCGTGAAAGACCTTAAAAATAAGGAAAAGTGATCTGAATTGAAATTGCTATGAATTGGAAGCCAAAAGATGGATTTGAGGAATGCAGATATTATTGAAGAGGTAGTAAAAGTAAATGAGATTAGCACTGAAAGCTGTAGTACTATGCTTTTGATTGACAGGTAAGGATGGTGCTATTCCATCACTATGAGAAAAAATACAGAATTTGGAAGGGTACAGGAGAAAATTAAATTCTGGATGGATAGACAGACTTTAGGAAACCAGGTGCTGTAGAGGTTATGGGGGGGGAAAAAAGCCTGAAAGGATGAGGATAAATTGGTTGTGGTACTACATAGCTTGAGAATGTATCCAGTAATCAGGCTTAGTGTTACAAAGATAGATTGTTCAAGTAAGGCTTACCGTGTTGTTGTATCTTCTTTGATTTTCTGGGAAGCAGAAGAAGTCTAAAACTTATCCCAGAATAAATTTCCTTCTTTCAAATTGCACTTGGATATCCTAAGAAACAAGGATTATTCACAGGTTTGCTGCCTACTTTCCCTCTGAAAACCTTTTCAAAAAATCACCTAAATTCACCTGTGTAAGTCTGGTTGCATCAGAAACATTAAGTCTGAGAAATTCAGCTTCTGAATAGAAAAACAAAAAAAGATTAAATTTGTATCCCTGCAGAATGAGCAACTGTTTGAGTTCTCATTCATCAGCTGATCAACCAAACAGCCATACATATTAATTTCAATAAATTAGCTCTGCAGTAGCCTGAAAGGAGTCACAAAGTACCTTTTTATCCATCTGGGGATTCGGACACCTGAGAAGGTCAAGGTACAGTGGAACAACATAGGGAGTAGAGGAAAAGAGGAAAAAAAAGAAAAGGACAGGGAAAAAAGCACCTATTCAATATAAACCCTTAGAAACAAAGCATCGTGGGTTGCAATGCTCACAAAATAACTTCTCCTTTTAGAAGATTCTGCCTTTGAGGTGTGTATAAAAGAGAAAACAAAGAAAAATATCTGTTTGTCTCTTTATGAGCTGTTTTTCATTCTCCAGTGTTGATGGCTTACATGAGTTACAGATACAGCAGAGTTCAGGTTAACTCACTCTGCATCCAGCACATATGTGCTGTGCACTTCTGCTGCTTAAAGTTTCCCTTTGCCTTGAATGTTTCCTGTACTGCAGGAGACAAGGTTCCAGTCTAGATACTAATGGCAGGTGTAGCCTAAAAATTCCAGTCCCCCTGTGCCCACCCTGAGAACCTGTGTAGAAGGCAGGTCCAGTCCCACCATCCTCATTCTCCCAACACCCCATTGCTGGCTTTTTGTCACCTATTAGAGTAGCCTGTTAGTAGTAAAGAGTTCTTAGGCATAAATGAAGGCAAATCTTAGAAGCTAAGAAAAGGTGTTATTCTATGAGCTGGGGTGGTACTGCCAAATACCCAGATTATTACCCAGAAATTGTGCTGATTAAACTCTTCTGTAAAAGACCTCTGTAAGGTTCAGTACCCCAACTAGTAACACAAGTTTTGACAAAGATTACAATATACAGAGCCTAAAGGATCTTCAAGTTCCTGTTCCTGATAAAGGACCTGCAAAATTCATGTAACTCCACCTAACTGGTTTTTGTTTTTTAAATTTATAAAATACAATCTTTATAACTAATTGAATTTTAATTTACTTGTAACATTAATTGATGTTCTCTGGTAACAGTTTACTTACAAAATATGTACAGTATCACGCATTTGTATGCCCAATCCTCAATACATACACTATTCAGTGACTAGGAGCAAAATCCACTGCAGAGTAATGAATTAGCAATCCAAAGATAATCAATGCAATTAAAAGGGCTGAACATATACTTAATGATATTCTCATGATCCAAATCTGGTATTTGGAGAAACAAAAAAATTCTTTAAATTCCTTGATGAAGTTTAAGACATTTACAGGTCAATAAATGATGAGTGCACTTCCACTTCAGTTAAGCAAATACTTGTTTCTAGTTAGAAACAAAGATTGACATTGTGGAATGAACTTTGTTTCAGTTCAACAGCTGCATATTTACACTAAAACAAGCATTCTGCATGCTCACTGATTTTATTGGGACTTGGCAAAATAAGCTCTGATTTATATTTAGTTTCTAATGAAGGTAACCAGATATTGTTATTACTGTGGCTGGAATGCACAAAGACATTCTTTCATGTTCCCACAACCCCCTACCACACTGTGCACTAGCACAGCACTCAGCTTGCTATTTTTGAGGTCTTCCTTGGTGGTGGGGAGAGTATTTATAGGTAGAAGAAGGGTAGGGAAAATATGGCTGGAATTATTTCAGTCCTCATGTGTTACACATTTTTGGAGGTGTTATAAGGGAATGGGATTAACATTCACATCACTGCAGGTTTCAGGAATCAGACAACATCTTTACAGGTTTTATGACACCTCTTGGGCTTCCCAGCTGTCATGTAAAATTTCCATGCAGAAGTGTCCTGCATCAGTCTTGAAAGAATAAAGTAAATTTATTTCCTATCCAAGGTAAGGGATCTGGATCAACAATTTCCCTTCATTTTCTAGCAAATTATTTGCTCAATATTTATATTACCCCTGTTTTACCCTATCAGTTGGGCTGTAGAACAAGTCTGTTCCCTCTACACAGTCGCTTTCAACAATACTTTGCAATTTATAATTTTTGTGTTCATCTCTTAGTGGCTGAAGCCTGCAGTTTCCATCCTAAACTAACTCTGCAGCCATTCTTAAATCCACCTAATTCTGAAATACATTCCCAGTCATAAAACTAGAGCTGAGAAAAAAAAAATACTGTATAGTCAGATCATGCTACACACAAGGACTTGAGGGCTGGGATTTTGGAAAGCTTTTAGTGGCTTCTAAACCACAGAAAACAAATCAGTTTCCACACGTTACATCTTCTTGTGTCTGACTTTTATGAGGCAGTGATGTGATGATACGCAGTGATGTGATGATGCCCAGTGACATGGTTTCATAGGTTTGGCTGACACCTAGATTTGCAAGGACATGAGGTAAGATTTAGTTAGTGTCAGCTATAGCTGGTAGAAATAAAAATGTACATGCTAGCACTTCTGGGCAAGATTTGGTGCCTTGCCACAGAAACTGGTGCCTTGGAATACATTTGAAGTTATGTGGAACTATCACCAAACTAAAACTTAGTGCTCCTTTCCCTTCTCTGCTGTGCTGTTCTCTTCATCCATGTCATGCACCAATCATACCTCACTCTGGTGCCTTCTTCTGCTACAAGAACACTGAGTAAACAGGGGTCAGTATTTTGATGTCTGAAAGCCAAATTCAGAGGCTCAGGGTCGGGTGCAATCAAATCCTTGCTCCGGGAGAATGGCTCACATTTGACAGAGCTTCACCTCACCCTGGAGGTGTGCAGGACGGCAAAAGAACTTTCTTTGTCTATAAAACAATTTAATTGTTCTGAAATATTTGTTGTTACATTGTTAAATATTTCATTATTGTAGCAAAATTGAAGTTACTTTATTGAAATTTTAATGCATTTCTTATTTTGTCTGCTCTGGCCAGGAACTCACATTTATTTAAACCCATCATGCATGACATGGAAACGGCTGTTAAAATTTTTATCTGAAGTGCAGAATGTTGCCACTAACAAAATCAGTATTTTTTCAGGTTTTTTTTTAGTCTGGGGTGCAATAATATATTCTAGTGTTCTGAAGACCAAAGTACTCATTGAGTACTATAACCAGGCTTATGTATACAATGTTATACTAATACTTAATTCACTGAATTAGCCCCCAGAGTTATCCAACATTTCAGTTTCAAGACTCCACGTATGGTACACAAGGCACTGCAGCTTGAACCCATCTCACATTGCTGTTTCTTTGGTTTTGCATCCTCCTCCTCATATGCTGCATAAATTTATTGCAAGATTTCTCAGTTATGAGCAACAGCCTAAACATGAGTCTTTTGAGGTAAAGAATCTACATTTTACTCTCCAAGAGAATTTAGTTGCAAGGATTCACTGATGTTACAGAATGAGACCAAAAGCAGAATTTTTCCTTTTGTCTAAGAACTTTTAAAAGCTGAAACTCTTTGTGATTTTAATCAAAGTGCAAAAGAATTAATGAAGGTCTTACCCATTTTATTTTTGTAAGGAACTTGGGCTTTAAGTCTTAAGTGTCTGAAACTACAAAAGCTTCATGGAAAATAAACTATTGCGAAAAAAACACAGTGAAAAGTTCTTTCTCTGGGGTTTGGGTTCTTTTTTCCCTGCCCCAAAAAAGTGTCTACTGGTTAAGAGTTTTCTGAATATTCAACAGCTTAATCTTTGCTTATAAGGGGGAAATTAGTATTAGAGTCCAAGGGTCAGCTTCCACATTCAGTTATATCAGTTCACCCCAATTTAAGTCAGAGATTGTTCATAACCCATCTAAAACTAAAAAGAAGTTAGACTTTTACCATGGGGTTCAAAGAATGAATATAATACACAAAAGATAGAGGACAGGATTTATTGGAAACACTAAAAAATATTAATTAATTAAAAAGAATAAAAAGCTAAGTGGAGTTACCCATTGAGTGAATAAAACTCTGTACTGGGAGATGTAAATGTGAATGCTGATTTCACACCACTACATCCTCCTCCATCTCTGCACTCAAAACCAAGAATTACCCAGAAACACCTACCCATTCCTTTTTTAAAGGGCTGCGTTATTGCAGTTGTAACAAAATAAAACCACAGATTTAAACCCATCAGGAAATGTAAATAATTAATACTTCCTACAGTGCATGACCAACAGGGCCTTTTTGGGAAGGGACAGGAAGTGAAGAAAAAGAGAAATGAAGGAATTATGTTTGTTTGCCCAATTCCTTAATCTGTTCCCCAAAGGCACTTTACTACTTTTTAATTGCAATTACAGATACTCCTATGCTGACATGTTCCACAACCATTAATATCAATGTTTCCAAATTTCCCTTGTCCGTAAATTTCTACTTTTTGTGAAGACAGGATGACATAGGAGTTTCATGTTTGGTTGTTCCATAAAGACAAGGGTTTAGAATTCAAATAGAAATCTTGCTTTAGTCCTAACTGATGAAAACTGTATGGCTGCCTGTGAGTTTTTGTAAACAATTCCTATCTGCCACAATTTTAAAAGTTTAAAATCCAAATGCATCGACTCTTGTTCTCAATAAAATGGCAATGGGCAACTGAAAAGATCCCATAGAGTGACACCTACATATTTTTTAACATTCATGTTAAATACATTGTGGTGAAAACCATATCCATACACCAAATAGCACCTTCACAAGTATAGAAATATCCTAAAATTCCTATTAACAAACAGTCTTGGGGGATGATTGTGAAAATCAATAATTCTACTAGTAAGGACTGATGTCTACTTTAGTAGGTAGAAAAGACAAAAACGGTAAAATTCAGTTTTTTAGGTATCATTGTATTGTACCCCTTATTTTTTACCTGGTGTTCCCAATGACAACTAACCACACTGGCCTCTCCTGGATAAACCCCACCTCGTGAAACTGGGCCCTCAGAACAAAATGAATTTGTTCTAATGACTGACAACATTTTCACGTAAAACACAAATGTTTTGCTGTTAGTAGCCAAATATGTTTGCAAATACTTCTAATAGTTAATTTGTTTTAAAAATACCAGTGATGAGTAACCTGTTTTATGCTCCTTGTTTCAAAAGTAACCAGTGTCACAGAGGCATAAGCTTCGTTTTTTTTTTCTCTCATCCTTTCACTTTTGTGTTCACTAAGGTAGTGACAGATACACATAGGGATGATTTGTAATTAAATTAAAATCAGCAACAAAAGGTGTGTAAAATGCATTTACTCCAGAACAATAAACAAGCACATGATTAATTGCTTGCAATATGCCTACCTTTGATGTGTGAAAATAAAGATGATGCAGCACCTGATCACCTCCGAATCAATTCAACATCCACCTGGTAGAAAAGCACATCATTTACTGCCAATTTAGGCAGGTTCCATGAAAGAATTTCCAAGACCTCTGGTGAAAATGCACCAGAAGAGAAAAAAAATTATATCCATTTAATTCTTCCCCCTCTCCTACAATGACTTAGACCAATTTCCACAGAAGGAAAATAAGCCCCAAATATCTATAATTCAAACGATGTGGTAGAGCAAAATGTAGAGTAAATAACTACTAATTTTAGACACCCTGATAACAGAGAAATATAATCACCATTGGCACAGTATACATATTTTGTTATGATTTGTCATAATTTCCTATGTGTTCACAGAATTATGCTCACACAAACCACAAAGAAATAAAATATAGAAGAGTCCCTTAGCAGTGGCATCCAATTTCATTGCACTGTGTTTTGAATCTCTGAGCACTGTCTTGTATTGCACTGTAAGACTTATTAAATACACCAAGTACACAATTATATGCACAATGAATATAAAGAGGAAAAGATGTGGTAATAACAAATACCATTCCTCCTGTGTGCAAAATTCTATTACTCTGCTTGTAAGTTCAAAAGTGTAAGAGAGTTCACCCCACTTACTTTTTTTGGATATCTATAATATCTATGGAGGAAACTTGGACTACTCCTGATTTTCTTTGTTTTACTGAAGAAGCAGTTCCATTTCAGTGGTGAGTGATGATAATGCAGATCATCTGAAAGCTTGTTTAGGTTTAATTCTTTACAGTATTCATCTAAAATGTGTTGCTGTCAAAGCAATAGTTTACACTGGATTTCAGTAGGGTTGCAAGTCAAAATCTATATTCAATAGATTTGGGAAAATACTTGTTTTCCCCACACAAATCATGTAGATATATTTGGAGTGCCAGAAACTTGAGATTTTGAGATGTGAACAACTGAACGTGAACCAACGTAACAGTGCAATTCACAGTTAATTGAATAAATTAGGTTTTCTAGCAGTGCTAAAATATTTACAGCCCATCCCCACACACATCCATGCTCTCTCTTTACATCTCACACACACAGACATGTCAGCCTTTTGTAACTGGACGCAGAGAATAAAGAAGAAAGGGGAAGTGAAGTCAGTAGCTTCTAATTTTGTCTTCTTCTAGTAGCTATGGGCTGGCTATTAAGAGTTCAATAGCAAAAACATAAATGATATTCATATAATAGGATTTCACCTTCAATCCTGCATAATGTCATATGATTCAGGAACAACCTGTATTTGTAGCTTTTATTATGATTTCACAAATACAGGAAAAAAGTACATTTGTATAAATAGAACTACTATCTTTTAAAAACAAACAAAAAGCAACCAACAACAACAACAACCAACAAAAAACCCAAAACCACATTTTGCTAAATATGAAAATACTTAAGATATGAAGACTAGCAAAAGTAACAATCCTTTCATGCCTAAGCACAACATGAAAGCTCAGTCAAATGGAGGGAGATAACTTACTCTATGGCTACAGGCAACTGGTGATGCTAATATCGGCTTAGCTCCTTGGAGATTGGTTGCATTCTTTTCCTATCAGATGACCACTCGAGTTTCACAGACTGCTCTACAGCTCTTTTTTACAATAGGGAGCATTCTGCCCAAGCCCTGGCAAGTTGTCATTGATTGTTTCAAATGTTCTGTATTCAGCTATTCACAGAATGATTCACTGGCTTTTCAAACTGTAAGCCAGCCTAGTGTGTCAAATATGCTTCTGAAGATAAAGGCATTTGTAAATGTAAAGGCATCTGTAAACGTAAAAGGTGCTTAACTATGTATGCAGCCTTTACAAAGCACAGGCAGCAAGCGTGAGACTGCTCCCGGTGAGAAAGAAAATAATTCAGCATCAGTTTTCATCTTTCTGAATTCAGATTGCAAAATAAAGATTTAGTAGACTCCCACATAATGAAGTTAGGAATTTTAACAATATATCAGCTGTGGCCTACCACTATTTCTCTATTTTCTGCATCGCAGAAATGTTGGCACCGTGTCTCCCAAGGAGCTATGATCCCTTTATAGTGTGAAAAGTATATAAATACAGGGGCTGGGAGGTCTCAGTGGGCAAACCTACTGGCAACAAAACAATAAAGACTCTGGCATATATTTACAGACACAAAATCCTAGCTTGCATTTGAAAATTTACTCAGAAAAAGGAAAAGAACCAAAGGTTTGAGTGGAGGAAAAGGGCACAGAGACCCTAACATTTCAATACTTAATAACTCCTTAAAATTTCCCTTGAATCATGTTTCTACTATCTTCTCACTTCTTTCTTATGTTTCCAGATCTCTTACCCACAATTCTATTAATTTTAGAAGTGGAGAAGGAAAAGCATAAAATTGGGAAGGTTGCAAAACCCCTCTAAGGTTATCGAGACCAACATTTAACCCAGAACCACCACGTTCACCAGTAAACCAAGTGCCACATCCACACACTTCTTGAACAATTTCAGGGGTGGTGATTCCACCTCTTCCATGGGCAGCTTTTTCTGATGCCTGACCACCCTTTCAGTGAGGAAATTTTTCCTAATATCCAGTCTAAGCCTTCCCTGGTGCAACTTGAGGCCATGTCCTCTCATCCTCACTTGTTACCCAGAAGACTGATCCCCATATCACTATAATCACAGAATCATTTAGGTCGGAAAAGACCTTTACGACCATTAAGTCCAACCAGTAACCCAGCACTGCCAAGTCCACCACTAAAATATGTCCCTCAGTTCCACATCTACTGTCTTTTAAATACATCCAGGGTTGGTGACGCCACCACTGCCCTGGGCTGCCTGTTCCAGTGCTTCAAAATCATTTTGGTCAAGAAATTTTTTTCTGGTATCCAATCTAAACCTTTCCTAAGCACAACTTGAGGCCATTTCCTCTCACCCTATTGCGGATTACCCGGGAGAAGAGACAAACCCCCACATTCCTACACCCACCTTTCGGGGAGTTGTAGAGAGTGAAAAGGTCTCCCCTAAGCCTCTTTTTCTCCAGGCTAAACCCCCCCAGCTCCCTCAACCTCATAAAACTTGTGCTTCAGCCCCTTGCCCAGCTCCGTTGCTCTTCTCTGGACACACTCCAGCCCCTCAATGTCTTTCCTGCAGTGAGGAGCCCAAAACTGAACACACAATTTGAGGTGCGGCCTCACCAGTGCTGGTCACAAATGCAAGCTGGCAGGGCCTGATCCCCTGATTACCCTGTATGCTCAAGATGTGATGGCACTTGAGACGATCTGCTCCATGACCTTCCCTGGCACCAAGGTGAAGCTAAGAGGCTTCTAGGTCTCCAGATTCCCCATCCAGCCATTCTTTTGGATGTGCATTACATTTGACAACCTCCAGTCAACTGGGACCCCCTCCCAGTTGAGCAGGGCTGCTGGTAAATGATTGAAAGCAGCTTGGTGAACTGTTCTAGCAGTGTCCTTGGCACTTTTGAGTGGATCCCACCCTGCACCGTAGACTCATGTGTGTTTAAGTGGTGTAGCAGATCTCAGCAGAAAAGGACAATTTTTTTTCCCCCCAAGTAGTTCAACTGAAAAAAATTAGTTCCTCTTCCTTAGGATTAATGAAGACAAAGTGAGTGTGCACTGTGGGGGTCTCCTAGTGAAGAAGGAGCATGAACATGCCCAAAGCAACTCTAAGTTTAAATAAAGCATGGTGTTATCATGTTAGCTCTTTTTCTCACTGACTTGTGAAGCTGTGTGTCGCACTGTAACTCAGAAAGCTCCACAGTGATATTTCACAGCTTTATGAGTCTCCCCAAATCTTACGTGTGAAATAGCAGATCATATGGAGTCGAGAAAAATGAGTGCAACAGGGGAGGGATCAATAGGTATACAATGCATATTTGGTATTACCTCTTATTAAAAAAAAAAGTGGTGCTGGGAGGACGTAAATATATATATATATATACATACACATATATATGTGTGTGTGTGTGTAAGTGCACCCAAAAAAGAACACTCACAAAGTAGAAGAACAAGTTGTAGAATTGCTGCACGTTCCTAGAAAAGGCAGATACCCCTTTAAAATAGGAAATCATTAAACTGAAAGATCAAGAAATAGTGCAAGCACAAAACACTCCGTAGAGGGAATTCAAGGCAAGTAATAGTCAATGTGTACAAATTATGTGGCACAATGGATTCTGCCTACAGTGAGGAACTTTGTTATACCCACGCCTACTTTCTAACTTCCCTGGAAAAAATCAATGCCTTTCTGCAGTATGTGAATGGATTGTATAGAGATGGCAAATACTTGCTGAGCTGAATGGGGAATGCCAATGAGACTCCAGTTTGTTTTGACACACCACCCAGTTACAGCACTGAAGACATAGGCACAGAATTTGTCATCGTAAAAGAACTTTGGGGAATGAAAAAATGCACATTACAGTCCTGTTGGCAGTGCTAACAGATGGCATGAAATTGCCACCGTATGGGATTCCAAAGCGTAAAACAATGCCGAAGGAACAGCTGCCTACTGGAATAATTGCTAGGTGTCAAAACCAGGATGGATGTCTAAAGACTTAATGAAAGATTGGCTGAACGTTGTTTGCAATAGGTGACCAGGTGTGCTATTAACAGAAAGGAGAAATGCTTGTCCTAGACACATTCAAAGGGAACCTACCACTAGCAAAGAGTAATATCAGAGAAGTTAATTCTGTTCTCATAATGGGAGGAGACCACTCACAGCTCCAGGTGGCTCCACATATTAGCAAATAAGCCCTTTGAGGACCATTTGAAATCTATTCAAAATGGCTCTAGAGACATGATCATGCTATAATTCCTAGAGAAAATAATGTAGTTGAGCACAACAACGGATTTAGAAAGAATGACACCAGATAAACACAGAAGCTGTAGTTGAAAGTTTTAAGAAAATCCATATTTCATTTTCCATGTTGAAATCAAAGGCAATTTGCTTGAGCTCAAAGAATTTGAGAGCAGGGAAAACTCTGAAAACGGACAAGAAAGTGTATATGAGCAGGAGAGAGAATTGATGGAAATGAGGAGGGATGAGATATGTAATAAATATTTTTTTGTTTATAACCTTCTATTTTAAATGAAGGAGGTGTTGTGTTCTATTCAAACCTTTCCTGGTAGATATAGTAGATGACTCTGATGCTCAGTCTCAACATCCCAACTGCAGCCGCAGTGCATCTTCTCCACTAGCTCTAATTTGTATGAACTAGTGAAATTCAGTTGAAAACAATCGCATTATCAGACCACCTCTGCCTTTCAGATTAAGGACAATATAACAGGCCTACATCTCACACAACAGCTCACATTTTTACAACATGGCCTTTTTTTCCTAAAAACCCAAACCCACACAACCAAAAAACAGCAACAAGAAACCCCAAAACAAAACAAAAACCAACCCTGCCCCCTAAAAACCCACACATATCTGCAACCAACCAAACAACCAATTCCAGCCACACAAAGCGTCTCTCCACAGGGAAAGAAAAATTCGGTCAGAAAATATTTTTATGAATTTGTCATGTGTCCTTCTAGATTTTGGCCTATCATTCACATCCTTTTTTTTTTTCTCCCTGAACACAGGATTGCACTAGTGACTAGGTGACTTTGAAATGTCTTGGGGTTTAAATCAACAATGCACGTAAGAATACAATTTTGTGCTACTTCTGTATAAATATATCTAGACAGGTAGTTATAAACTCACAGGAGCCCTTGCAAAACTTCAAAGCCTATACACACTATTGAGTTGCTTTTTCCTCTTTCAACATTCAGAGGCATATCAGTTTAAACATTCTGTTGTGATAGTAGGCATTTCTGCATGAAAAAGCTTCAGCATGAAGAAGTGCCTAACAAGAATATAATCTAGTCTGTATAAAGAGATCAACTGCTCCCTGCCATGCTTAATGTAGTCTACGTTTTGTTAATGACAGTTTCTCCCAGAAGCATCTAAAATTTCTGAATTTAAACACAACTGCACTGGAAATTTTAAGACCTGAAGAGATTGACACAGTTCTTGCTCAGTTCTGTTGGAGTAGCACTGGGAGCTCATACCTCGTTGCTGCTTATAGAGCATACATTTTTAAGAGTGTGCTTTAAAAGACTGTTCTGGAGCTGGAAGAGTTTTAAATAGATTAACTGGTTGTGTCTTTACTACTTCCCAGTAGCTATACTAATTTAGGACTAAATCTTTCTTGGACTGTTTTACTTCATCCTCAGCTGCATCCTTCTTCAGCACTTAGACTTCTCTTGGGAATTTAAGGAGCAAAGTCAGTGTCCAGACAACCATCTGAGTGGTACAAAGATACCTTAGCATCACCTTTGTTCACACATGATTTTGGTGTGATTCTTACTTTGTCACATCGCACCCCAAACTCAGTCTGCATTATTTTAAAATTAGTTCTTAGATCTAAAATTTAAAATGAAATGAAGTGGCACAATCATTTAGCCTTGTGGCAAATAAGTTCAGCTTTCGCATATGTTGAAAAATATGAAGTTGCTATATTAAAGTTAATTTAAATCTATCTTCAATATGGCTCATATTTATCACTTTTTATGACATGTCTATGTGAAAGAAGTGTACCTTGGCTTCCTAAATATTGCAAAGGAAAGATGTTTAAATTTACAGCTCCCACAGAAGCTTTAATTCTATTCCCCTATGTGCATACTTTTTAACAAGACCTTTCAGTACACGATCACGTGCAGCACTTCTGGGGGAAACAGACTGCTAGCTACTGCACATTGTTAGATTTATTGGGAGTGGGCTGGGAATAAGTGTTGCTTAGAAGGTGGTAAGTACCAGTTGTTTAAAGAGGTAAAGCAATACCCCATTTCTGGCTTCCTGAGAAATGATCTCCCCTTTAGGATCAATTTTCTATTAAAATAAATAATTCTACTGAAATCAAATTTCAGGCAAGATAAACAGGTTCTTGGCTTGCCTTCTCTATCTGTGGAATATATGGAGGATATAAAACTTATCTCTTCCAAACAAAAGATGTTTCAGTACACTGGCAAGACAAAAAGCAGTGCAGCCTAATGTCTGAAGGTTACTTCTGCAAATGTTATTAGCCCTAGCCCAAACTCTGTAGCTTTGTTGGCCCAAAGGAGATAATCTATTAATTATAAAGAGTTTAATATTTCTCTGACAGAATTGACAGAACAAATACTTGATAGAAAGTTTCCTTGAGTGCAATGTGAGATCACCCTGAGATAGAGTATGTGTGTGTCTGATAAAAGGATGAACATAGTAACTACTGACAGTGGGATAGTAATATTTCTAATTTATTTCTTCACACTTCCATGTGCAGCTAGTGTTCTAGGGCCAAAGTTTCATTTTTCTTGTATTAAAATTACTTAGAGGTGAGAAAACCTTTCACCCTTCCAAAACTGTATCCACCCTTAAACCTCCACTTCCCTTACAGTGGTCTATGCAAAAGGAAATGTGGGTCTCAGTCTTGTTTCCAGTCTATGTAAAATCTGTTGCAACTGAGCCTCAGTGGGCCAGTTAAATAGCCAAAAAGTGAATTAGCATGGAGACAAAGGATGTCTCTGAACGTTAAGTTAGTAACAGATTTTTTTCAGATAAATAAGCATATGGTAGATCAGAATAACAGAGGCTTCAGTGCTGTATCACAGCAGACACGTGCAACTCAAGGAGATTCCTAACAGACTTAGCAATGAATGAAGACTTATCCTCAGAGAAAATAATATAGTCAAGATCTCAGTGTTCTTTCACAAAGAAATAATTTATGCCAATTAAAAACATGAATCAGATGATACGTGCCTTTGCTGCTTCAAAACTAAACATCAAAATATTTCATCTGAGAATAATGGCACAAACTGATCCAATTCTTAGAGAAAAAAAACCCCACAAATCAATTTTTAAAACTGAACATTTTAACAGATGCAGGAAAAATCCTTTTCCTTAACCTTTTCTTTGTTAGCAATGATTTACCTCCAAATACTGCTTAGTTTTAGCCACAAGCATTACAGACACTGCTGATCACTCTGGCTTGGTTGGTGAGGAGCATCAAAAACAGCATCTGTAGCTACAGGGTTTTGTTCAATTTATTCCAAACCACAGGAACAAAGCCACAAAGCCAGGGTAAAACTATTCACATGGTAGCTCCTGTTCTGCCATTATGGGACCTGCAGGCTTCACAATTTCCCCCAAAATCCAGCTGTTATGCAGGAACCAGCCCCAGGTGTGAGGAAATAGAAAGTGTGTCCACATGGAGATGAAGCCTCTGTTGGAAGGCACAGAGTTGTAGCCCAGATTTAGAGGGATCGGTATGTGTGGATTGAAAGCAGGGAAAATAATCCCTTTGTGATCCCAACTTGTGAGTGTGCAGCAGGAGAGAGGAAAAGCTGGAAGGTAAATTGCAGAAGGTGGTATTGGTGCAGACTCTGTAGTGGCACTGGGAAAGTAGCAGATCTCAAATGAGGCAAATGGCTGTAGCCTGCAGGGATGAACTATGGAGCAGTCCAAGCTTTCAGGAGGCAGGGATGGCTCTTGGGGAAGGGAGAGGAAGGGACTGAAGCAAGCTCGGTGTGACAGGCCTGATGCAGACCTGAAGGCTGCTATCAACAGCAGAAGCCTTGCCATCTAAATTTGGAAAGCATTGCTCAAACAGGACAGTACCTTGGGTTTTTGCAGAGCTTTAAACTCTGGGACTCAGTTCTGTACTTGCCACAATAGAGCTTGGCCTTCATGACCTTGAGATTGAGCTGTAAGGCTCCCAGAAATATCAGAAGTAGATAAATATATTACTTCTCAGTATTGCAGATGTTTTTCTGTCAATTGTCACTGAGCTATTTTCTCAGAAAACACACTGAAGTGTCAGTGCTGTCTGCAAACCTCAGTGAAAACTTCAGTCATTCTAATTAAAGAGCATCCAGAATTTTTTTCCCTTATATACTGTTGATCATCAAAGAATATGTTGGAAAAGACCATGGCCTGTTGTTGGGATGATGCTGTTAAAAAGCTGAAACCTGGCAAATATTGACATCTTATGCTTTTGGCAGAAGTTATTGCTGCAAATTCATCCACATATTAAATATTTATCCATACAGCTACAGAAGAAACAAGAATCTTAAACATAGAAGTAAGAGCCCAGTTAAAAGGGAACAACTCTTAAAGAGAAGATCTTGCTGAGAATTTGTTTCAGAGGACATGTTGCCAAAACATCCACAGTAGAAAGAACCAATATTTGCCATCCAGTTTAATACTTACCATTCTGTGCTTTGCTCTCCATCTCCAGATTTCTAATAGCTGGTGACAGCGGCACTTGGGTTTTGCCTCTTCCTCACTTACACCACTGGAGCTAATCAGTCCTTCATCTTTTCCTCCATCTGCTGAGCAGGTGTTATCTTACAAAAGCATGGTGAATCTCTGGGAATGACAGCACTGAAATGGCATTTATAAGGAAAAGAGCACCTCCAGTTCTAGCACCAAGACACTATAATAATAACAATGACCGTCAATGCCCAAGCTAAAGGGTCAGAAATTTGGAGAAAGCATGGATATAACATTATCCCATTCGATTGAAGTCTGCAAGTATCAAAATAAAAGGCAATGCCATTCCTGTCATAGCGAGGACAAAATCCGACTCAGCAAGCTAAATGCCTTTCAAGCACCCAAATCAATGGAATATACAAATGGGATCATTAGATGCTGTTAGCTTTTCTTGATCCAGGATGATTTTCTTGAAGGATGATTTCTCTAAAATGCTTACATCAGCCTTACATCTACCTTCTTTTCTTCACATTTTTTTCCCAGACTAGGCAAATGGTATGATGTAGAACAGACACACAACCAAATAAAAAGTATGAGAGAGGTGAAAGGCCTTGTTGTCTAGAAGCACACAAGCAAATTAGTAACAGATTCAACACTGGCAACAGAAGTCATTGTTTATAGCCACCCATAAATCACTGCACATGTATGTTGCTTTTTTCAGAGTGAAGAGGGGAGATGATGAAGAGAGACATAAATAGGTGAAAAACCAAAGTAATATTTTAAGAAGTCCTAACCTCTCAGTTTAGGTTTCAGCCTTAGTCATCAGCAATACTTCTGGATCAGTTTAGATATCAATTTCAAACAATTTTGCCTGCTTGCCCAGAATTGAAAAGAATAATACACAGGTATCTCTATATATCAGTTATTTTTGTACATAATAATTTTTTATGCTCATTCTGTTTAAAAAAAATCAGGCTCCAGAAGGAATTATAGCCCTCTATTAGAGAACAAAGCAGCAATGTAACACTTAAGGATGCCAAATAATTTCTTCACTATCCTTTGTTCTTAAATCATACAGAATCCTGTGCAAAAATCTCTCAGTAGGACTCCACCAATTTTTTTCTGATTAAATTTCCTTATCCTTTCTTTTGCTAGAAATTTTCATGTAGACACTACCTTTTGAGCTAAAAGCAGAGAGCAAAAGATACAAATAACTTCTTCAGTATCTGTTCTTTGAATTATTTGAAGTTCCATTGGCTTTTGCTCCTCAAACCTTGATTTTATAAAAAAAAAGGGTTCCCTTGAGCTTCACTTTAACATTTAAGTAATTTCAAGCGTCACCCTTCAGAGAAGACAAATAAGCAGGCTTGCTTTTGTAATTTACCTCCACCACTCCCCAGTAAAGAGAGATGTTGACTTTGAATATCATCACCACTTTTTATGGGCTGGCCAAGCTTTTTAATTCTGTTCCCTGCTTCTACTCATACTCAAGTTAATCCTATAGATAAAACTGTGTTGTTTCCTTTGATTACAACAGACTTTGGATCCAGCTAACTGAGAAAAAATAAATATTGCTGTTTGGCCAGCATGCTGAATTGTTATATTTTAGAACATTCTATGCAGAAAAAAAAATTCCCAAATTCAAAATCATCACTTTTGCAACCCAGCAGAAAAGAGAAGCAGGGGAACCAAAGAAAGGGACTGAAAGCAAGAACAAGAGGGGAACTGCAACAGTGTGAGAGAGAAAATAAACAAGGGGACAGAAGAATTTTAACTCTGCAGTGTTTCAAAGGGACACAACAGGAAGGTGAATTTGTCTCATTCATTTTCATCAGTTGCCAAGTGATGCTCTTGGCAGGGAAGGGAGGCCATTTCTTACTAAACTTAGTGAGGAAAGATATAAGGCAAAAATAAATTATAAATACACCCCTGTAGGAACTTAAAAGTTCAGAGAAGATAATCTTGAAAAAATTAAATTATTAAAACCAGCCAAATTTTCTTAACATATATATGTGTGTGCATATGTGTTGGTAAGGGTTAGTCCAAGTTTAAACCAGAGGATTTTTTCCCATTAAATATATATATATATATATATATATATTTAAATACTAAACTGCTTCAGCAAGAGCAATATTTAGAAAATGTTAACATTATCAAGAGATGCAAAATAAAGATTAAAATTAAGCTGACCTTCCTACTTGGGAATTTACACTATTTTGGAGCTGTATTCCAAGGCTTCGCATGTCTGTGATAATCTCACTTACAGCAGTGAGTTGCATATTCTCCTTCCCCTGGGCATCAGAAATATTGCAGCAAGGTTAACACACTATAACAAGTAGAGAGTGAAATTACCTTGTACATACAAAACAGTGAATATTGTATTGAACTTGTATCTCAAAATGCTGATGGAACTTGGAATGATCACAGCTTTCTATGAATCGAATGAAGCTGAATCTGCTCCCATCTTACTGATAATAGTCCAATGGGGACTTTGCCACAGGGATGAGGAAGGGCAAAGATTGCTAATAAAAACATGCATAATAATAAAACTACCAAAATACTCTACCTCTGTGTTGTGGTTTGAACCCAAGCAGCAACCAAACCCCACAGACCCACTCATTGGTGGGCTGCTGTTAGAAGCAGGTGTTGGCTCTGGGTAAGCCCTGCTCAGCAATAACAAAAAATATTTCTGTGTGATCAGCCCTGTTTCCAGCACAAATCCAAAACACAGCCACACCCTCACCAGCCACTGTGAAGGAAATTAACTCTATCCCAGTGAAATCTAGCACATCACACTAAGGAAAGTAAGGCATCTATAATGAGGTACAAAAAGTCGTGGGATCTCCCATTAATGAGATATATTGGCCATGGACTGGATCCACTGGGGAATTTCCGGTGCTTGACAAGAGGGCTGAAAGAAAATGCGTTTTCCATCGCAGTGCAAGGGGGTGACCTGCCTCGTCACCCTGATCACCACATTGCTGATTTGTATGGCTAATGGCCATCTCTCTCCAACAGCAGGGCTGAAAGAACATTGCAAGCCTATTAATTAGATAGAGCATAAAGTGCTGGCTCATTTGCTGCAGAAGCAGCTCCTTTTGAAGGTTATCACCTTGATTTCTAAGTCTTTGACCTATGACCAGTATTTGCCTTTACTGCTCACAAAGAATGCTTATATTACGCCCCTGCAAAAGAATTCCTCTGAAGCATGGCTATCCAGTCCTACATGCTCTACAGAAATACAGAGCCTAGAAATAATCTCTCAGTACCCAAACTTGACAGCAATCTGCTGAATATTATGTCAGATCTGTCTACACAAACTGTTATCAGGTTACGGGTACATATATTCTTAACTTTTCTTCCTTGTCATGTAAAGTTATCTTTTTGGTGATGTAAGGAAATGCTGACATTCTTTTCCAAAATTCATTTCCTATAACACTACACTGTGAGGTAGCCTAGTCAGACGTAAACTGCGCTGCCTAGATATATACTACACACAAAAAAAAATTCTGAGCTCAGTGTATAGATTAATCTGGTTGTTCTGGGCCAAGCGACAGGTAGGCTTTCAGACACTCTCCTTAGCTCATCATTGCTTCTTGACTAGTGTGAGCCATCAGTGGCTCACAGAGCCATTGTGGCTCAGCCACAGGCATCCAACTTCCCGTATTCTCTGTATCTGCATATGAGCTGCCTGGTCTGGCTTGGTAAATTTATATTTCTGTATCCTTGCATTGCTGTGCTTAGTCTAACAACGTCCAAGTTTCTTGTTAGCCTGGATGCAAATAATTTCTTTCCCAACACATAAATTGGAATACATTTAGAAGCCACCCACCTTGAATAATGATTTAGTTAAGCAGAAAAGAAAGTATCACTATGTAATTGAGTCGATGAGGTGAATAAAGAGCCCTCTACAAGAGCAGACAATAATGAAACTGTATCCAAAATGAAGGAAAATGAAATTTTCTGTCCATCCACAATAGTAACAATGAATATTAGAAATCCACATAATACTTCATTAAAGGATTCTTTGCAGTAATAAGTAGATTTCCCTAAATGACCCCTGCTTGTGTGACATTTCAAGCACACAAGTCCGCAGACCTCAAACCAATCCATCCTGGGCCCCACCCTACTCCCAGGTGCCTAGCAATGGATGCCCCCCGTAAAATATGAGAGAATGTAAAGGAAAAAGACAGTAACGTGGACAAACACATAGCAGTATTTACTCAGAATTCTTCTTCAGCTTCCAATGATCCTCAAATCTGATATTTAAAGCCCAGTTAGTCAAATCACCAACCAAATTAGCAAAAGCTACAGTTAGGAATAATTGTAGCAGAAACATATCCATAGAAAGTCTTATTTCCCATTAACATTTAGAGAGGACCTCAAGAGTCACTATGCATACTTTTCTAACAGAAAACCCCCCTGACATTCAGCTGTGGTCAAGTAGGGTGTTAGGAATATTAGGAACATGCAAAAACAGTGGTTGTAACTATAATGTTTTTTAAACACAGTATGCACTCACTCTTTTGAGTGTCAAATACTAGTCCAGTCAGCCCACCTCCAAAAGGATATGGCAAAATAAAAGGTACAAATAATTTAATAGGTATAAATCTTAAAATAAGTGCTTAATGATCTCTTAATAATGACCATAAATATAAATGGACTTCAGCCCTTCAAGGAGACAGCAAATGGAAATAAGACAAAGTTAAAATCGTCAGAGGAAAAGCCTGCATCCCCAAGAGTGATCACTGTTCTTCCATTGTTTCTTAAATTTGTGTATAACTTATCTTCATTCTTAAGCATCCAGTATTGGTCACCGTCAGGCATAATGTCGGGCAGGCTTTAGGTACAAATGGCATGGCTTTACATTAAAAAAAAAAAAAAAGACAAGAAAAAAAAAAAAGTTGAATTTGTGATCTTCTTCAAAGTAACTTATAAAGCAGTTAGAAATTTCACAGCAGGTTGTGCGCATCATTCTTGTAAACTAAACGGGACAATGTTGATATGGCTGTGGAGTTTTTTCCTAATATTTTTGTTTCCTTCATGTGACAACTTTGTGAAAAAAAAGACTAAAAGCAACCTGAGTTTTCCCATTGAGCTTCCAACCTTCCTTCTTTCTTTATCCCATCTTGAGAAAATCTGTCACACTTCTCAATCAGACTGAAGCCCAGGATTGCAGAGACCTTCGACCGATGAAGTAGAGGACTGCTGGAGAAAAATGATTTCGATCCATTTTTAGAATAAAAGATGAAATACAGACAAAAGGTACTCAGTAACATCCTGTGCTTCACAGCCCTTGTAAAAATGTGGTCTTCTGAGTGACCTGTATTGCTGGGGATTCAATCAAAAGAGGTTTAATGGTTGGGCATATGAGCAATGGAGTCATAGGGGGAGGCAGTTGGGTAGGTGGTGTTTACAAAGGAGGTGATGGTCCAGAACATTTGCCTTGCTTAAATAGCAAAAGTAAAGGTATTAAACTGGAACACCTCTCCTGTGAAGACAGGCTGAGAGAGTTAGGTTGTTCAACCTCAAGAAGTCTCCAGGGACATTTTACTGCAGCTTTTCAATATACAAAGGAACTAACTAGAAAGACAGAAGCAGATTTTCTACCGGTGTCTATAGTGACAGAACAAAAAGCAAAAATTTTAAACCCAAAGAGGCCAGGTGTAGGTAGGGCATAATGATGAATTATTTTATGATAAGATCGGCAAGACAGTGGAACAGGTTGCACAGAGAAGCTGCAGATGATCCATCATTGGATGTGTACAGGCTGGATGAAGCTTTGAGCAACTCAGTTTAGTATAAGATGCCCCTGGCCTGTGGTAGGACATTAGAAATAGATGATCTCTAAAGGTCTCTTCTGACCTAAACCATTCTATTGTTCTGTGATTCTAAAGGAATATCAGCACACACAAATATACAGTGATTCATAATTGCCTGGGCACCTGTACAAAATTGTCACTGAAATGAACGGAAAACTTCAAACCAACCAACCCTGAAAGACAAGTATTATTTTCACTAGGAGTTCCATACTAGACCTCGTTTCCTAAGCAGTGTTTGTGCATGGGCAAGCCTAATGATTCCTTGCTTGAAAACAACTAGTCAGCAAAATACCAGCTTTGTAGAGCTTTGTGAATCACGATGGGAATATTGAAGTTCTCAATTTAAACTTTGTTTCTCTTTTGATTACAGAGAAACAATGATGAAATGAAAAGTAATGTGCGTTTTATCCTGTCTGATGACAAACAAGGAGGGAAAACAACATCTTAGTTTTCAACATTATCCAGGGTGGGGAAGTACAAAGGAAATTGAACAGATGCCTTCCTTCTACTATAGGTTCTTTTTCAAACAGCTATTTCTATAATTTCATAAGAGGAACATGATGACCTAGCTTTCTGAATTAAAAATTAAAAAAACCCGACAGGTTTACTTGAGAGATTAGTCACTGAGTACTTTTTACCTGTGACACCAGCTTTAAGATGCTGCATTACAAACAAATAGCATGCAGCAGTTAGTCTGAATCCCTTAGGATTTTCAGGGAAATCTGACAAAATCCCACAGTAAAAACATTTTATCCAAAGGAAGACAGTGGGGTTATCAAAAGATATTGTTATGATACTTCAGAGACAGAGGGGTACATGATTCTTCTCAGTACCAATTTTAGTGACATGAATAACCAGGTACATAAGGCAGACCACCATCATGGACCCACAGACAGCAAGATGGATGTGAGACTAGCATTAGATATGCAAGATTGCCACTGAGACTTCAGATGTTTCAAAACAAGAAGCCAAGCTTTCATTAGCTTAATTTAGCCAAATATCCAATGCTTAGGAAAGCAAATTCAATTGGAGTGCCCAAGTCTACCTGCTTTTAGGCTCTAACATGCACATTTGAGCCCCTCTCCTCCTGTACAGTCAGTGGAGAAAATTTGAGAATGTAATTTAATACATGAGTGGTTGAATGTGACTGTTTCTCCCTCAACTCACTATAGAAGTGACAGCAGATAGGCACAAAGGATCAGGGGAGCTCACTGAGCTCAGTCTCTCATGCCTGAGGACTGCAGTGCAGTGCAATACCCATTTTAAAGACTCCATGAAGCACCTGCACCACCATACCCAATTCAGTGTGAGTAACTTAAGACTAACATGATTATGAGCAACTTAACAGCTTATGATACCTTGACACACACTTTAAAATTTTAATAAAGGTCACAAGTTCACAATTATAATTCATCATAAAAGGTTGGCAAAAGTCAACTCCACTGCCAGAGAACATGCTTCTTTCACTAATTGGGGATTTTTTGCATAAAACTTCCAGAAGACCCTGAACACCCATGCTACTGAAGAGCACAGCCCTTCCTTGCCTCCGTCCCCACCAACCTGATGCAACAGATAAACCCCAACTCCTGAATTAGGCAACTCAGCTCAGGTAATATGAATTTAACCACTGTTCTAGATGTGTCATATCATTTACAAACGGGCCAGTAATTAAAAAAAAAACAAACCACTATCGAAGTACAGTAAAATACTTGCTTTGGAATAAACCGGCATCCAGAATACAGGCTCCAAAAAATTTCTAATAGTTATCCAGAAAATTGCCCTGTCAAAATCTACTCCCTCTGTGTCACTTCAACAGCAGGAAGACCTGGATACCTAACAGAAATATTTCTGGCATGGAAATCCTAGCACCAGCTGACAGAAAGGACATACACATACATAACACCAACACACAGGCTTTGCCAAGGGACAAAGAGGGCCTAATCAGAGCACGCTGCTCTCCAATAACTCTTGGCTGCAGAGCGTCCCCCTCGCTTCCACCACAGTTTAGAACAATTTAGAGATGTGATTGAGCTGTTATAACTTATCCAGGAACCTTCATCCAGGGATTACCACAGTAAAAATAAAACCCACAAACAAAAACCGAAACAACTGTCCTGAAGTCAATCTTCCCATACATAACACTTTCTGGAAAAGGGACAGTGCAGGGGTGATATAAAAATCAGTGATTCGAAACACAGCCAGGAGAAGGAATTGGTAGGTAAAAGGTTTTGATTCTGAGAAATTTTTGTACCTTCTAAAGACACGCAGTAAGAATGGATTAGTTATACTGGAAAGGTAAAAAAAAAAAATTGCAGAAATCATGAGGTGTGTCACATACTTGAATTTATTTGAGTCATCTCTAATCAAAACTACAGTGATTTATTTTAAAAAAAATAATGTTTTCACTCATGTATCCCAGTGCACAGGAATTTACATGTTTCTCAAGTTACACATGAATATTCCCACACCTCACAGTGGTAATGTTCCCCATAAATTCAAATAGATTATTATCCTCAGCTGATACATCAGAACAAGCATTTCAAACCATATCAGACAAGTGTAAAAATTCACAGAGATTAATGAATTTAGGATTCAAAACAAGCGATGTACCTTTGAAAAAAATACATTTGCAGTTTTTTTCTATAAAGGTGAGTTAACTTATTAGGCATATGTATGAGCTGGTACAGTTCCTGAAAAATTTATTGCCATTTCTAACTAGCAGAACCTTTCCTTTTTAACCAGTTCTTCCCCACTCATCAATGAATTAAAACTGCTCCTTTACAAGGGTGTGATACCTAATGTCACAGCATACTAGTCCATGAATGTGTTTTGTTCTGGTTAGGCTTGCTGGATGCATAATTTAAAATCTTTTCTCATTTCATAGAAGCAGGTGGTTACTGTTAGATTAACACAATATTCTGTTTCTCTGAAGCTTGCTACCAGACCCTGGCCATAAATATACAGGAGCCAGCAGTAGGCATTTCCATACTCAAACTTCATTGCAACTTTTTGGGTTTGACAAAATGCTTTATCCTAATGGGCTTTTATCCCTGGAATACATTTTAATTAAGCAATAAATAACCATCAGCAGAACATGGATAATTACTGTAGGTAGGTTAGAAATGAAAACCTCCTGCTATAACTGTCTCCAAGTCAATGAAAACTTTCATTATTAAAGCCTAACTTATTGGAGATTTCAGTTGTTACATGTACTTTTAGTCAGTGGCAATGTAACAGTTACTAATGGAATCTCTGTGTGTAAGAAACTTAAGTCACAAGGACAATTTAGAGACTTTGGGGTGCATTGAAATTTACCCTTCTTTTTCAATATAAAGTCTTCTGGGTTTCTTCATTTTTTTACTGTCCTGTCAGAGAGAATGTTGCTGCTTCAAATCCATTTACCATTGATGAAGGTAAACCCATCCACTATTCTTTTCACCATACAGCAGAAGCACAGTAGCAAAACATCCTCCACCCCCAGCCTCTTCAGAGTCAGAAAAGTGTATCCATTTTGCAATTTGTGGACCGTTGTAACTTTACTCAACAATACTAAAATTGTTTTGGAGTCCATTTGTTTGGAGCTCTTTTATCTTCACAGTTCAACACAATGCTCCTCGGCACCACTATAGTTCTCTATGGAGGCTTTCTTCTTAAAATAAAAAGATGACTCACACCTAATTCATCTCTTAGCTCTTTTACTCAGAACTGCCTAAATCTGAAAACCTGTTTCTTCCCTTCTGCCCTTCCTTTTCCTGGCCAGGGAGCACACAGCTGATATTAACCAATGGTTTCTTCCCTCTCCAAATATCCTTGGCATTTGACCCTGTTAACCCAGCTCTCCCTGGACCCTAGCAGAAAGTGTCCTGAGGCAGGTCTTTAGTATGTTGTTCATCTTTTGGAGGGCAGCACCTTGCCATGCTGTCTGGGAAGGCATTTTTTGATGCCATGGAAATGTGTGTCAGTGTTCTTCGCTGCTTAGGAATTGTGTCCAACCTAGTTCCTTCAATAGAGAGGGAAAAAATTTATATGAGCCACATGGGTGACAAGAAATTTCTCAAGTCTGTGTAAGCTGTTCTACTGGGAACAGATCTGGTCTTCAAAAAAGTAATGAACACGAACATCACGATCAATGTCAAAGGCTTTTAAATTCAACTTTATGTAAAGATCCCAAAATCCCACTAACACTTGACTAGTAGCAGCAGACAAGGCTCTTCCCTGTCAGTGCTCTTCAAGCATTTTCAGCCTAGGTGAGTAACATGAATATGTCCAACTCAGCCCTAAAACCTTCCTGTGTTTGGAAAGGCATTTATTTTGAGAAATTTATTCTCAGGGTGGATGTAGAATAATGCAACTTTTGTCTGACACCAGTAGAATTTATTTCAAAGGAAAAACAGCTATGTAAGAGTTCCAGGAAACATCACACTTCAGAAAAAATATAAATTACATAATCAGTACTCCAAATTTTCTCTGAATAATAGACTCAAAGGAAAATTTTCAAATAAATCAAGACATAGGATGGAAACTTTTCTGGAGAATGTCTCATTTATTCCTCTCTGCACAACCTGTTCCCCTTCAGTGGGATATTTTCACCACAAATAGAAGTAAGTACATCTTAGTTCACCTTCAGCTATTAAATTTGACTTTTACAGTCCCTGGCATCTCTTCATTCTGTTGAAATCACTGCGCAAATGTTACGTTAAAGTGGCTAAAAACTATTTCTTTAAATATTTCTTTTGGTTCTATTCCTTTCAACAACCTCAACCAGACACAGAACAGAAGTGGTGAAACTATATTTCATGCAGTGGAAATTAGACAATGCATTAAGAACATCTCTCTGAGTAGGTGATAATGGATTCCCATCATAGCTCTCAAAATTAGTCATCAAGTCACAATCTGAGGTCAAATAAAGAGCTTTTCAAAGAAAATGAGCATGAACTGGCAATTAATACCTTTAGACTGGAAATCTGAGAGTTTCTAATTATAAGAATAGCGAGAATTTGAAGCAATTTCCTGAGCAATAATAATGAAGTCAACGATCTACCTGTGGCTGAGGTAAAACTTGAGTTTTGTAATCAGGTTGGCCATAATAGTAAGAATTTATTTCCTGGATTTGGTGATCCAGAGGATCACTCTCGATGTTTATTTTTCTAAAAGATCGTTTCTTTATTATGATTCTACGTATCTTCCCACAATATTCCAGCAAGGGTGATGGGAAGGCAGGTGAATCCCACTATAAAATATAGAGAAAAATAAATGAATACGAGGTCATTTTAAGCCTTTTTTTAGTTGACATTTTTGACTGCTGCATAAAGCTTTACATGAAAAGAGAACCCATGATTTTCCAAAACCAGAAAGCACTGCTCAATATTTTTTTAATGACAGATTAGATTTCCAAATTCCTATGCAGAATTAATTATAGCCCCTTATTATTTATAGAGTATAATTTCTAAAATCAACAGGAGCCTAATGTTGAACACCAAATGGTATTTTTGTATAGTCCAACTACACTGCCAGTAACCAGTTGCGTGTCTTTTAATTAGTTCTCACGATCAATTTTAATTAAAATGAATAATTCAAATATTATGCATTATAATCTCAAACATTAATCTTCTCAAGAAAGGTAAAGAAACTTAAAAGGCTATGATTTGAAACACAGTCTCCAAATTTAAGTTTATAAGCTTGTGTGTGTAAGGCGAAGGATCCACAATTTGGGTTGCCCTCTTATGTGACCTTTTCCTGTGCAGAAATTCCTTGGACAAACAAAAGTCCCAGTAGGGATGAGAACAAACTAAGCACTCAGAAATTCTTCTTTGTATTTCCATAATCATAATACAAGACACAAAAAATAAAAGATTAGACAAAAAACACTTTGAAAACTTGGTTTAAACAAATATTTTATATTGTTGAAACCTTCAGGAGTCCTGGAGCTGCTGTGTGTTACAGAAGAAAATCTTCAAATTAGATATCAATTAGAAAGAATTAGAAGACTGTAATTTAGGAAATCCTAACAGGGGAAAACAAAATCACTCAAAACCACTTTACCCTGGAAATTGATAGAAATCAGTTTGCCTAGACCTAATACAGGTACAGTGCGAAGATATAGTCATACTACATAACTACCTTGTATATTAGACTACCGTATTTATTTCCTGAAAATAAAATATGGGAAGTGACAGAAGAATTTTCTTGGTTTTTTTCAGTGAAGATGTCATATTTTGGTTTTAAAATATACTGTGGCTGTATTTAACAATACAGTATACCTAAATCTGTTAAAAACAGCTTAACATATATTTTGCCCACAGCTTTTCTTCTATTTTCCATTACAACGATTTCTGTCACTTGGGACATTTATCTGGTACACAAGAGGTGCAAGGGTAAACACAGATAAACTTAGAAAAATAAATGTATCAGATTGATCTTCAACTTCTCTAAACTGGTGAACTTGTATTGACTCAGTGAGATGACTATCAACCGTGCTCTATGGAAGCTGCTCACAGCAATCTTCCCCAGATTCAGAGATGAAGATGCTGTATTTCAGAGAATTAAGTAACCACATTCTCTCTGACCCCAAATGCATTTGCCTCGTGGCAATCTCCAACCTGATGTAATAGCTACAGAAGTTTCTGCAAGCAGGAATGTACATTATTGACATACTAGTTTTGCCTCAAGTTATGAAGTCAGTCCTTTTTGTGCTAGTCTTGCACAAGCTGAAAAGCAAAAAACTTATTTTACAAAAGGAGAGCAAAAGAGCTTGAAGTATTTTCGTAAACAAAATGAAGAGCCAGAAGACATACAGCTGCTATCCCTAAATATGAAGGGAGAAAATGAGCTATTTCACCCTGGCCATGTTATTAGCAGCACTGGCATTGAAACAAATACATGTGAACTGGCCGAGAATCAATCCAGGCTGGATATTGAAAAACAGCTTCACACCATCAGGGAAGCAAGACTCTAAAACTACTTTCTATTAGAAACAGTAAAACAAAGGGATAAAATTATCATTCTTAAGTTTTGGCAAACATGATTAAAATATGACATGATAGATCTGGGACTGACAGCCCAAGATATCCTTGGCTATCTTATATCCTGTAGCCTTATGATGAAAAAAAATATTAATGACTCCTACTTTCCAACTGGAATCAATTCTACCTTGGGCAGAAAATTACAAATAACCCTTTTAAGTATGAGTAATACTTGGTTCATTCTACTCCAGCTGTTTACCACATATGATGCCCCTATCTGCAAGTCTGGAAAAAATTGTGTTGTTTCTTTTTATGATGATGTTAATGAAAACATTTGTTTCCACAAACCAGAGTCTTAGATCAATGCAAACTGAGCTCAGAGCAGTTGTGCATGTGTGTGCATGCATGCACCAAGCAGTAAAAACTCGATGGAGAAAATTATCCAACTGTTCTCTGCCAGATCCACAGTGGTGCTGGCAGAACAGACAATGGGAACTGCTTCATCTCAGCCTCAGTTTACCTGGCTTAAGGATGCTTAAAGCTGCCTTTACACCAAGTTGATAGATTCTTGTGGCACATACCTTACACACCCTCACACACAGAGACTCAATTAGGTTGGAACAAACCTCTGAGATTATCAAGTCCAACCTATGAGTGATCACGACCTTTTTGACCAGACCAGGTGTCATGCTCAGTCTTTTCTTAAACACCTCCAATCTATTCCAATGTTTAACAGCCATTTCAGTGAAGAAATTCCTCCTGATGTCCAAGCTGAACAACCACCTGCTCAATTTGTCCTGTCGCTGGCTGCCCGGGAGAAGTGGCCCACTCTCACCTGGCTACAACCTCCTTTCAGATGGTTGCAAAGTTTCAGCTGCTATCTCTGCTGTTTTCTCACCTCATTTTCTCTGTTTTGCCTGTGTAACTCTCAGACCCTAGTCTGTAAAAGAGGGATGACAAAATTACTCTAAGTCAGTTTTAAGGGGATTAGGAATCGCAATATCTAGGCAGAGTGCAAGCCAAAGTAATTTATCATTTCAAGTTTATGAACGTAAGAGTGTTACCACAGCAGCTACTTTTGTATGCTAGGGCAACATAATACTGTTAATAAGAAAAAATGAGTCAAATGTTTAGCAAATATTAATTAATTGAATAGCAAACAACAAGCATTCTTTTTTGGCTGATAAATACTCTTGTTTGCCCAAGAAGATGAAGATCTGTATGAGCACCAGTATTCCTTCAAATTCAAAAAATATTTTTCAAATGCTCATTAAAAAAATTAAAAGACACACATAAATCTAATGAGCAATTAAATTTTGAAAGTGTGTTCACAAGAATTTGCCAATTATTCGATCAAACTACAAACTAAATGCTTCACTAAAAATAGCATTAGGGCAGCAAATTCAAGGACTAAAATGTGACAAAACCACCACACATAAATTGCTTGAGTAATCTTATTCCTAACCTCTTGACCATGGTAAAATTTGGCAATGTGATATTGTATTCTGACATGTACAGAACTTTTATCACATTTATGTTGAGAATGCATGATATTCAGTGAATAGTATTTTTACTCAGTTTATTTTCTTCTACTTCTTTAATTATTTCTCTTTTCTTGTTTCTTGTTTCTTTTTTTTATTTCTCTGTTAAGTATGGTGTGGCCTAATTCCTTATAAACCCCATTTTGTTGAAGTCTGGTTTCAACAGCATCTTATATCTCTATATAGCATATTTTATCACCTTAAAAGGCTTCTCTTACTATTTTCTAAAAATCTACAGCATGTCTTTGAAGTGAGGAAGCTCTCTGTGAATATTTCACAGATGGGAAACTGAGTCATATATAAATATAACATTTAGGAAATCTAATTTGGGGTGTTAGCTTGATGACAAGATATATGTTTTACATATCAGAGATGCTCCCATGTTCGAACAAAATTCTAAGTTGTCAGCATTCCTAACAATTAGGATCCAGAATGGGTTTCTTTCCACCTAAGTTCATCTGAGCTAGAGAGGACTATAGAGAAAGGAAACAGGCATCCAGAGGTCAGATATCTCATCCAAAGTTAAAGAGTCAAGATCAGCATAATTCATGTCTGAAAAACACCAAGTTTTTTCCATCAGCAAAAAAAGGAGTCAAAATATCAAAACTCACATATAAACATCTAAAATTAGGTGGATGGACCCAGATCAGAATTCCCATGGTTTTGACCCTTGACATTAAGATTCTGAACATTTCTATTAAATAGTGAAGCATGTCTGAGAGAGGGAGTTGTTCTCATAAATCTTTGTTCTCTGAGCTTAGACAACATCAGTGGCACTAGTCGTTCAGAGGTACTGGTAAATTTAAAAATATATAATAATGTCCCTTGTCACTCAGAAATTTAAAATTCTTTGTTCAGTGGGAAATGGAAGAAAAGTTAAACACATCTCCTAAAGTGTAAATTTGTCCAGTGAGATATCAAGCCCTGCAATTGATGGGACAGCCAATTCAATGAGAGAAAGCTTGCTCTTACATCTCCTGAAAGTTCTGAAACGTCTTGTTCTATTTTTTTTTTTTTTTTTTACCTTATCAAAGACAAAATCATGCAAACCTTGGCTGCTGAACCTTTCCGAAGACAGACAGAACACACTCATCCCCCCTGAGACTGTGATTCATTTCTGGTGAATACCTTGTGGGGGTGGTGGAGAAGTAAAGGAAAATAAACGCCTTTTCTGGTTATAAAGTAGAAAAGCAATGTTCCATAAAAATCTCCGGCAACATCCACCTGCCGCTGGGAATTTCACAAGCCAAGTAGATGATTGTTGTATTGGCTGCAAGTGAAGCCCAGACCTCCCATATGGCAGTGCTAATTCAGACACCAAATGACCAGTGGTGCAGGGAAAGGTCCACTACCCCTCAGAAGCACTACCAGAGAGCACTTGTCTTTTCACCCAAGGTGTTCCACTTGCAGGATTCGATGTTCTTTGATTTATATTTTGAGTTTGTGTTCCAAAGTACTCAAACAGCAAAAAAAAAAGTTTGAAGTTTTGCAACATAGGGATCCATCCAAATAGATAACACAGTATTTTTCCTCCAGAGTTTACAAACTTAAACAAGCAGGTCAAGCATACAACAGTGGAACATCAAACATGAAGAGACTTTTTGAGGTATGTACCTTCAGTAATTTCCTAAAATTGCTGTTTTCCCACTTGTTTATACAAAGCAGCCCTTTGATTCTTTTGATTTTTAGACAACCATAAAGGCAGTGACTCTACTAAGTGCAACTCCCTCATTACAGACATAATGAAAAATAAAGTTCCTTTTTCTGCAACATAGCAGGAATCAGCTGAAGCCATACAGTATAACACCAGGTAAGGCCACCTCAGAAGTGTGAGGTGAGAAGGGCTTGACAACTACAGAGAGATTAAAGGATTTTTGGGAAAGCTCTGAATGTTTCAGTCATGTACTCAGTCAGAACTGAATCCATTCCTCTATTCTTCTCACAGCTGATTTTACATTTTACAGCCTCTCCTGTCACACAGTTTAGCAGCAGTGCGTTCTGCTTTCCACAGTGCCTAATGTGTCACTCTTCCTCGCATCTGCATTCTAATTTAATTTCCCCGAATAACCTTCCTTCTTCCCCCAACCCTGTCGTTGTCACATCTTCACCAATCATTGCTTTTAAGGAGGCTCAGCTATCAAAGGAAAATTAGAAAAGAAGCAGGAGTCCTTTCTAAAATCAAGCTTCTCCTCATTTTTCCTTCCCGCTCTGTTTCCTCAGGGATACAGTAACATTATGGGCCTTCTCTTGATGGAGGGACCTGGTGGCCTCTGATTCTCACGCTGGGGTGGAGAGAGCTCAATCACTTGTCAGTGGCATAAATGTTTAATACTCATGCAAGCAGAACTGTCTCATGGTGGCTTGCTAATTACCCACTCCAACAGACTCTGGATCGGATGCCCTTAGATTATTCTCCTTTTTGGCTATGCTTTAAAAAATAATTACTCATCATATTTTCAGAAAAATCCAACAGTATGTTTTCACAGCAAAGATTCTACTAGCAATGGGGAGGATACTAAAAATAGAATAAAAGAGGCCAGTGATTTCTTTGATTCATTGGCACTGTTTCCAGCTCTGCAGTGTGTGACTGGAGTTTGTACAGAGAGCAGAAATCCACTGAAGATATCTTCCTCATATACAAAACTGAGTGCATTACTACTGTTGAATGAGCAATTAGTGCAATTTGCAGAAAATTAGCAGATATTTTTAATGAGAAAAGTCATTTGTTTCTAGGATTGCCATTTTACAAGCCACAGATTTGGTGGTATAGAATTCCAAAATATAACTCAGCACTTCAATTAAACCACTCATGGAGCACTGATGTGTGTCCCTAAAACACAGAATTTAAATAAGAATGACTGCATAATTCAATATCAGACAAGCTGAAACAGAAAATTATCCAAAAGTATAGCAGATAGATTTTTTTTTTTCCAATCTCAAGATTTTGTTTTACCAAATCCGACTAAACATCTGGAATTTCAGAAATATCTCTATCACAAAGTGCATAGACAACCAATGAAAAGAGACACTTTAGATGGATTTGTTTTTAAAATCAGTGAAATTTAAAGCTACAATGAAACACATCTAGAACGGGAGAAAATTTAGTGAGAGCACAAGAAGAAGAACAGAAGGGGACTTGGACACCAATGTTATTGTCAATGTGTTTATGTAAGGGGCAATGCAGAGGCCAAAAGCAGAAAGTGCCAGTATGGAAGAGGCTGACAAACTTTCCTACAGTTTTGAACATCAAAAGTTAACCAGCAGCAACATATAAAGAACAGGATGCTAATGAATTCATATATACAATGATATTAACATGTGACATGTGGTTTGAAAATTGACGTTATAGAATCACAACTAATAGACATTAGTATATGAAGGTTTTGTCTTAAAGAAATGCTTTTCATAGCCATAAATATGCCTTCAGCAGCTCTGCATCAAGTGGATGCAAAAATGTAGATTCAGTTCATATTCCTACAAAACTATTACAGATTATACAAAAAATGCTTGTCAACTCTAAGCATAAACATGGAGCTACTCTAATCATTAGAATTAGTCATTAAACAAAGGAACTTCTGAAGGTAATATTCATCCCTATTAACAGGTTTCAATATTTTCATTATAAAACTTCAGCTTATAAAACTATAAACCTTCAAGTTTATTCTTTTTCAAAATCCTGTAATGTCAATGTTGACATTTTCAATTTATCTTAAAGAAAGAAAATTGAAACTGAAATTATTTTTGTTTTCAAACCATCATCAGCCCAAACCAAGATTTAGAGAAAACCCAGTTGATGCCCTCTGTCTCTTGTAGCCAGGTAGGAGGCAGAAAGAAAAAGAGATCCTTGATAATCAATAAGTGAGCAAGTGAAAACAAATCACCTTTCTCCTTATCCCTTATACTCCAAAACCAGATGAAAATAGAAACCTGAGCTTTATGCATTCAGGACAGTGAAATTAATGAAACAGTGACACACCATAAAAGACTATGGTGAAGGTATCTAGGGTGAATTCAGAATCAAGGAAATCTTCTGTCTTGGCAAAACTCTTCTGCTTTATTTTTTATATGATTGATGGCTATGTTACATCATAAGGCATGTAAAGACTAAGTATTATACTGGGAAAGATGTAACATATTTTTCATCTACAGCAAAAACTCCAAGTCCTTGTTTTAAATGCAGAACTTCAGTGGCAATTGAACATACAGCTAAATTCAGGTTTTTTAATACTGATATGCTGATGAGTTTAATCACGAATTTGTGAATCACATGGGCGAAAGCACCGTTAGCAGCTTCCACATAGGCATCAAATCCACAGATGTGGAGTAGAAGACATACAAAAACTGTGTGCACATACACATACATGTACTTTCTGTGGAGAAAAAAAAGAAAACAAAAAGAAAATTACAGAACCTTTGGACTTCAGCAAAACAGATTTTTGCCCCAAAGCTGTGGGGTACTTGTGATATTTTTTCCTGGCTCTTTGGTCACTAAGCCTGTAGACTTTCCAGTGAAAGGGAACAGTTTATACAGAACTCCATTCTACATTATTATGTTAAGTTGTCATTTGAACATGCCCATCAGATGAAACCTCCCATTGCTACAAACAGCTTGAGAGAAACTGCAGCCATGGTAGCCACGCCTGAAACCACTCACTGCCCCAAAACAGCAGGGTAAGTTATCCAACAGCTCTGAGTTTTTGTTCTTAGCAAATTAATTTTTTATCCTACCAAAAAAGTGTCACCAGGCCTCCAAATTTCTCCCCCTCAGCAGGTTTTTTTTTGTATTTTCCTCATGCAGAAGTAATTTCAGTGCTGTTCTATCAGAAGTCAAGTACCTTATGACAAGTCATTTATAAACTTTCTTAGTACATTCAAACTCATTCCCTATTATTTTTTCTACAGCTTGAACAATCCCTAGAGAATAACAAATTAATATAGGGTGTAACTGCTGTATATGTGACCTGAATTTCCATGGGCAATTGCTAGTCTGAATTATCTATGGGAAGCAAACATCCCTACACATCCATGGGCAGTTTAGACCAAGTAATTTCACCTGTTCCTCCAAAAGGGCTGCATTTGGAGCATATGTTGATCACGTGGACCAGTTTATGTAGTGGTAAATGCAAGCTTTTGATAAGCTAGGGTACTGTTATAATCAAACATTGTCCACATTTTAAATTACCACTGTTTCTTATGCAAGGTATAATGTAGGATAATGCACGTAGCTTTAGAGCCCATTTTGAGTTTCAAAACAAGTTGCAATGCAATCACCTATTAACCTTTTCATCCCAAGGGTTTTTCTACAAAAAGTTAATATCCCTGACAGCTCCTTGTTTATTTTCACATCCATGCACTGTTTGCCACTAGTGACCTTGCAAGCAGATTCACACCTTACGAAGTCCCTGACCTTGAAGTCATTAAAATCCAATCACACACTGGGCAGCCTTCCATATTCATTAGGACAGCAAGAAGATAGATTTCAACATGCCTCTGAAGTGACCAATACATTCATCAGCCAATTTCCGTCTTCTTCAACAATTTCAGCTTGCTTAGGGATATTACTAGATTAATTGATACAGAAAATCTTTTGCAACAAAACAGTAGCAATGTTAAGCAGATGCAATATGTTTCTAATTAAAAAGGCTGTGATCAAACATAAGTCATAAATTACAGGTCGTCCTATGAATACCCATATGAAGTTCCTACAACAATTCTTTTTGCTTATGCTTTTGATGTAGGGGTCACACCATTTTTCAAAAAACATTATAATGAAACTAGCATCTAAAAATAAAAAATAGCCATGTCTACAGCTAAAGGAAACCTCACATAAGATATTTTTTTTGAAAATTAAATCCATCACTGGAACATGCTAATTAACCCTATTAAGTTCTTATGTATTTATTTCGTAAGCCCCATTGGAAGGTGAAACTTCAAGTCATAAAGATAGGATTTATAACAACCATGAAAAGAGCAACAAAACTTGAAACAGAGACCTAGAGGAAACATTTTCTCCATCTTATTTTGACATACACTTGCCTTCATCTACACAGATTGTTCTCAGAGAAAAGTGAAATTTATGTGAATAAGCTTTGCAGAAAAAGAAAGAATTTTTTTCATGTTGATATATGCAGGCATGATCTCTTCCAAATTTAAAGCAAGTAAGATTTGAAAAAGGGTGGAATAAAGAAGTTTCAAATTCGTAGATAGCAAACCTCAAATGAATCACTACCTGTCAAACAGGTTGCTCAAAACTCTGTGTTTGCTCTTCTCACAAATCACATTTACAGCAATACTGTTCAAAAGACTTTTACGTTTACCTGGAAAAGGCCAGAGTTATATCAAAACATTTTTAAGGGGACTGAGCTTCAATACTTTGGTCAAAGGTCTCTTTGCACAGAAGGCAGCTGAGGGCAGGTTGCAAGCTTCTCTTGAATTTTTAAGCTTGCTGCTTTTTTGTGCATGGGGAAGCCATCCATGTGAGTTTTCATCAAAGCACAGACAAGAGGCTCTAAAATCCCAGGTTTCTTGCTCCTTGTCTTAAAGCCAAAAATAGCACTGTTAATTGGCTTTGCAATTTCATGGTGGCAGCTGTTTGAATTTGTTCTTTACTGGGGTCTTTCTGAGGTACATCAGTGGCAAAAAATCAAACCAAAGACCTGTTGGAGAGAACTTGTAATTCAGGCTTTTTCCTGATTAACAGCTTTTAAGTATTATTTGAAACAAATCACCACTTTTTACAGACACCTCCAGCTGTCTGACTGCAGAAGCCAAAAACAACACATGTCCTGCAGGAGGCTGACCCAAAAAAATACTGTATTTTTGTGATCACAGTCCAGCATATAACTTCAATGAATACAAGGTTGNGGAGAGGAGAGGAGAGGATGAAAGAAAAATCAATATTGCTTGAAAATGCATTCCCCTAGATGGGAAAAGGGCTGTTGTCTTGAGAATATAGTATATAACAGTCAACTGGTTATTTCCCCATGTTTGTTCAAGACCATGTGATGAATGTCCCGAAACAGCATCTGTACCTATAAAACTAGTATAATAGACTTTCCATACGATTGCACAGTAAACAACTGGATAGAGCACAACAGTGTCAGTATCCTTTGTGTAATGGTCAGGTATTTTTCATTTATACTGTCCTTTCATAACCTGCATTGTGCTCACATTGAGTCAAAGCTCAAAGGCTTTGGCACCCAGTTACACCATAAATTGAAATAATGAGAATGGTTTTATATAGTTCTACAAAACGTGTCTAGGGTGTTGTGTGTGTAATGTGAACAATTTTACAGCCAAGACTCTTTCTGTGGAGAAAACTAAGACCTTGAGCTTCCCTCTGCTTCTGGAGAAAACAGGGATATTTATGGCAATAAATACACTGTTTTGAAAGCAACTAATTTTAACAGGCCCATTAGTCGTTATTGAATTAATATAAATAATTTTCCTTCAAGAAAATTGGGTTCAGGGGCATAAAGTCAATTACCTGGCATTACCTTTGCACACAAGAGAGACATTTCAAGTCATTACATCATACATACTACAAACTCAGCAAATTAAAAATTTCACACCCCTGAAATATCAGGAACAGAGTAGCTGAGAAGTTTTCTAAAGCAGTATGTAATCATTTATTAATATATTAAAGATAAGATTTTAAAGCAATAAAACTGAGCACAAATCATACATACCATGGCTTATTGAATACCTGGTTTTAGGTATAAAATGGAAAATTTCAGCACTCCCTTTCTCATTGTTTACAAAGGAGATTTCTCTCTTCAATGTTTAGAATTTTATTTTGCAAATGTAGGTAACAGGAGTTATTATTTGAATGATGAAAGCCAAAAAAACCTTTAAAAAATAACAAAAAATGAAGCCATATACGCAGAAAGAAAAAACATTATAGGAACATACATTAAAATTTAGCAACTGTACTTTCTCATATTTGATACTTTGTATTTATACAGCCTGAATTGTTTTCTATTGATGTCAGCACTCTAACTCCATTTTTAAATACATTTAAGGTCACAAAGGAGTTGAGGATCACTAAGATTTTGATTACAGGGAGTCTACACAGCCTGTTGCATTCAAATGACTCTGTGACCTCCTCTGTACCTTTGAAAAACTAAAACTAGGTTCTAAAACTTTACCCCATGCATAATCAATCCCACAGCCATATATGAAAGGGAAAAATATCAGGTGAATTTGAGGCCATTAAAAAAAAAAATCAATAAGGATGCCTGGGGAGAGTCAAATGGAGAAGGTCCAAGGGTTGTGGTGAACTAGGCCAGCACAGAGTGCTCTTTCATTTGAGTGGTGACAACACTGATCAGTCTCTGGACCATATTCTCCATACTTGGTCTGAATTTATTATCTTTTAATATCACCGCTAAGATTTAAATGAATGCCCCTAATTATTTTAATGAAATTTCCGTTTTTCACTTCAATTATGCAATTATTTCACTATGTGATATTAAACAAGTAGTTTTTAATGTCACTGTTAGCGTCACTCCCACTTTTGTCTTGTTTTAGAACATTCCTACTCAGCTTCCAGATTTCTTCAACAAAAGATGGCTTTCATCCCACAACCCTATTTGTTTAAGATAGCCCTGACCTCATGTTTTGAGTGTGTTTTAAGTGGGCATAACAATTACCTGAAAATATTTCACTAAATAACTTACTTTCATGCTACAATATTATGTTAAGAACCAATTCCCCAAAACTCATGTTCTTTATAAGAGGATGAAAATACACTTAGGCATGGATTTCCTGTTCATGGCCCCAGCTGTAATTTCAGCTTTAAGATAATTATTATTTCTGTGTTTACTAAGCCTCCAAAGTACTTAGCACAAAACCAGGGAGTGCTTAGAAAACTTTGTAATAGAGCACAACTTAGGACAGTAATAACAGCTCCACTTAAAAGGCAGAGTTTAAAAAATAGGTATTGTTTTCCAAGTCATAGAAGTAGAAGGATGCTTAAAATAACTATGAATCTAGGAAGATAAAGATTAAGACACTGACCTGACACAAAAAAAAAAAAGTAACAAAGCAAACCATACATCCCAGGAAATAGACGATCAGCTCAAGGGAAAGAAAAAAAACACATCAGCAGTAATTCTTTGTGATAAATACTTAATAATTTCCTTATTTTGTTGTATCCCTTCATTCTCAAAATATACCTGGTTATAGGGGTTGCACACTGCCCTGTTTTGCTTTTTCCTTCTTTAGCATTCACAGGAATAAACATTAAAATCTTCATGGACTGTATTTTTTTCTTCAGACTAAGCTCAGGAATTAAATCTTTTTTCTAGACAAAGGGACATATTCCTCAGCTGCTTCAATATTATTCAGGCATAGAAATTACCACCCACTGACTGGCAGCCACAAAGACTGCCATTCTCCTACACTGCAGAGAAAATTTCTTAGAGAATCATGGAATCATTTAGGTTGGAAAAGAGGTTTCAGGTCATCAAGTCAAGCCCATCACTGCCAAGTTCATCACTAAACCATGTCCATAAGTGCCACACCTACACAACTTTTAAACACCTCCAGGGACGGTGACTCAACCACTTCCCTGCACAGCCTGTTCCAATGCTTGAAAACCCTTTGGAAATTTTACCTAATCCCCAATCTAAACCTCCCCTGGCAAAACTTGAGGCCATTTTCTCTTGTCCTATCATCTGTTACTTGCAAAAAAGAGACAAACCCCCACCTCGACACAACCTTATTTTAGAAAGGAAAAAATCGTAATCAAATGAGAAAAGACTCTGCAGTGGAAAGAGTATAAAGAAGTTAGCAATTTCAAAGTTAAATTTAACACAAAGTGATCCCAGGAGTTCACAATAGCAGCAGCTAAAATGTAGGTGGTGATTTTTTCGGTGCAGCAGTGGGTAGTGATTTTTAGTGCACTTTATATTTAAATGAGCTCAAAGTGTACGACTGAATTACCTAGATGGTTAGATGGTATCTAACCATCTCAAATAATTACACAAAGGTATGTGATCTTCCATCTGACTAATGATCCCAAAACATTTCTTCTGGAGGGAAGCTGGCGTGACATTGAGTAGGGGACAAATCACAAAAATGAGGACAATCAGAAAGTTACTTTTGCTGCAGTCATAAATAATGTGAAAAATTTGATGCAGCTGCTCCACAGGGACTCTGTAATGCAAAGACAGAGAATTTTGATATCCCTTTCCCCTACTTCATGCTGCAAAGAAAGCTTGCCAAGATATGTCAAATCAGTATTGCCCTTTACAGATAAGCAACATGCCATGAAAGTTTGAGATGAATCTTGAGAATAATAACATACATGAAACATTCTGAAGGTTTAAAGTACCAAGTAATAGGGGTGGGAGAAGAGAGAGGGATTACAGTGAGCAAGACGCCAAAACTAATGATAAGGGAGAGTAGAGCATTGTTTGGAATTATGTTCCCACAGCTAGAACCTGAGAAAAAATTCCTACAAGAGGATAACTAGATCTTTGGTCTTCGTAAGAAATGAAGACCATTCATCCTGTATCTCAAGTTTATAGGCCAGGAAAGCACTTCAACAGAAAGGAAATGTGATCTACACAAGTGTTTCAGATTAGAATCCTCAAAATTTGATAAGGGAAATCCATTGGTTACAGAAATATTATTATATAGCAAAGGAGGGAATACAGTTTTTAGATGGCATCCAAATATGTTATAACTCCATCCTGCAAAGGATCCACATCCCTGGAATTGCAACTGTGGTTCAAGTTTTCAATTTACGACTCAAAATGTTCTCAGGACATCTCACTCTAATAATTAAGCATCAATTAAAATCTGCAGATGGCAAAATTTAATGATTTAATTAAGTAATTTTGGTTATTTCCCAAGCAGAAATTTAACACACATAGCTTTCAGGACAAATACACTCAAGATAAAGCCAGATTCTGTCTCTTCTCCTTTCTTTTGTGCTACACCTTTTGTCACTTTTATGAAATGGGGCCACTTTTGCCTCTTTGCTGTTTTCCCTGGAGCAGACATTGTAGCCTTCCCCCACTGACAGCAGGCTTAAACTGTCATCCAGTCTGACTGCAGCATTTTAGCTACTGGCCTCTCCTGCCCATTTGCTCCTGGGGCCTCACTTGCTCTTCCTCTGATCCCTGGAGGCTCCACTTCCTTGTAAAGACCAAACAGAAGAACAGGGATGAGTCATGAAAATGGGTAGATGACCACAAGAGAGAGACAAATTTAATATTGCATAAAGAAAAAAAAATAGCCAGCATTCAAAGGAGACACATTTACTATGGTCTGGTGGACAGAAACACATTAAAAATACAAATAAAAACCACCCTAAAATAGTCCTGTAGCAAACCCACAAAGTTAGAGCTAAGAGAAAAGGAATGAGTAGCAATACATTTATAAAAGCTGACTCACAAAATAAACAGAAAGAGGCATGGCTTTTCAGAGAAGAACTGAGCAACAGGGGGTATTAGGATAAAACTAAATAAATGCTGAGTTCATAATAAAATTACATTGCACAAGAAACTTTTTTTAGTGGCATGTTTACAGTGCTCTATTTAGACTGTACTACCGAATGTCTGTAATGTTGTAAAGGCAGAAAAAGGCAAAGAAAGTTGAAACAGCAAACTAGTAGCAGCTCTTGAACATATGGCTCACAAAACAAAATTAAAAATATTTGTATTCTCCCTGAGGAAATCGAATTTAAAAGTGAGCACAGCTCCGCATAAATACATGGGATCAATGAGTAGGCAAGTGTTTAATTGAATACTAGAAACAAACTGCAACAGATACAAGCTAACAAATACGGCACCGTTGCCTTCAAAATTTTTCAGACTTACGTGGTTTGAAAATTAATCTGAAATACGTATTCCAAAAGCCTTTTGTACTCTCAGATAATAATATAATAATGGAATATATGTGTGTGTGTATATAGCTTGCATATATGTGCATATATATAAACACATGTACACATATAAGTATTCCAATTTACAGATAAATTATTTTATACAAACAATTTGGACCACAGATTGCAACAGTGGTGAAATACTATGGAAAGAAAAATCCATATTCATATTAATTTCCAACAGCCACTGATAAGAACTTAGAAGGAGTAGCATTCAAAAAAATAGTTCGTAGCACGCTATCTGAATTGATCTTAAAATATCCTACCTGAGCCATCAGATAGCTTTTAGTACTTCTGAACTGGTCAATAATAGGTTTATGGATGATTCTCAAATTGAAAAGACCACATATATTTATTAGAAGTAAATTATACAATGGCACAAGGTACTATCAAAATGTATTAGTAGTGATGCAAAATTGTAAACTATTTGGCCAACTTGATCAAATCAAGGAGGGTTGCACCCTGCTGCAGGAAAAGAGTCACTTGAAAAACAGCGGAAGTTTTAACTCCCTGAAGATCTACTTTGTGTATGCTTGAGGGGCTCTTGCAGCAAGAGAAGGTACTTTATAACTCCTAATTAGTTGGGAAACACAAGATTGGAAAATTCAGTCCTAATTCAGTGCTACTTCCTGCATCTACTTCAAACAAGTTTTAAATTTCCTAGGAGGGTTAGTTTAAAATAGTTTCATACAATAGGTTCCAGACACTTTCCCAAGGTGCTTCATACGACCAGTCCCAATTCCTTACTAATTGCACCTGCACAGATATTAAAGTCTCCAGAAACTTTCCTCCCTCTTCTGCTGGCAGTCCTGACCTTAGACATTCAGAGTGCCAGCACACAAGACACAGCTCGATAAGAAGAGGTGTTCAATACTAATTCTGGCGAGCAGCAGCCACCTCCTGCCCCTTGTCACTGCTGCCTCCCTCCTGCTCCTCCTCTGCTCCGTGCTGCGCTAACACAGCCGCCAGCACAGCTGTCAGCCCGGGCCAGGCAATGAAATGGGATAAAAGAATAAAGGTGAGGAGAAGGAGGCTTTATTTTTAATCTAAATAAGTTCCCTGATCTGATTTGATGCACTTCACACCCTCGCAAGCAATTTTCAGGGACTTGGCAATAGAAGATATGGTCAGGGAAAGGTACTACTTAAACTGTCATTGTGGTATCAGGGAACTATATCCTCATTTTGTGCTTTAACCAGCTGACAGCTTGGGAAGAGAGTAAGCAAGATAGGAGATACACACGGACAACTCACTCCATCCCAGTATATTGCCACTTTGGCTAAATTCCCCTAAAAATGCCCATTTTATTTTCTCACTTCTTACTGTCCGGAGACACCCTAAGCTTTCTAAGTTATCAGAGTGTCAGATGGATTTAAAGTGAGATTACAACATTCAGCACATTCTTAACCACTCATTTAGGTAACATGGCAACAAAACATCCACTACACACTTTAAGTTAAACAGAGGCTACATTAAAAGGAAATTAATATCACATACCTTCCATTACTTAGTCTTAAATACATAAAGAAAAACTATTTGCCAACATCTCATCAATTTAATATTATTCTAATGATCTTAAAAACATCTCTCTCCCAATATAATAATTCATGGGGAAAATGCACTCTCTCTCATGCAGTCTGAAAGAAAGACCTTTTCTTCTGGGTTCAACACATTTGGTTGCTTTTCTCTAAGTGCTCAAAGCCAGGCAGATTGTAACTCCATGGATCAGCTTTAATTAAACTTCAAAGTTGCAGTTGCAGCATTGTGGCCTGGCATGAGGCTGTGAATGACTTGGGCTCACAGGCTGAACACCTGCAACAAGGAGTTTCTTAAGCAAGGCATTAGTGCTGTCAGAGTAGATGGAAAGAGAAGGCTTCAAGCACAAGTGGCCACCTGAGCTCTCCCTGAGAATAGAAACAATTGCCATCAGTAACTCTCTGTTTCAGAAATATCAGGGACTTAGGTCATCCCTGAAACTGGGTTTTTAGGTCATCCCTAACCTTTTGAATGTATATTGGTAACAATAACCTCTTTATATAATAATCCTTTATATTCCAATCTATTTTTACCCACAGATACAATGGAGTAGAATTTACTTACACTATACTTTCAGCCAACCTTCATCACTATCAAGTGTAACACATTTCTTCCACTGTAAAGCCCCAGAAAATCTTTTATATCAACGAAATATTTTCTTAATGGCATCTTTGTGAATGCTAAGTCATCAAAATGGTATCTTGTTATCATTTTTATTGCTGTTATGGGTGTGCTAATGAAACATAAATTGAAACTGAGGAGATCTTTCTTTTCTTTTTATTTTCACTTGTCAAGGCCAAATACAGTACCTAAAGCCTCTATTTCAACTTTGCTATAAGTACTTTTCCATTGCCTCACTTACATATCGTTTTCTGGTACTATTACTAACAGAAGATATGCAATTTTAGAAATACTTCTGCTACACAATCTGACCTATGCAGCCATCACAGTTCAGGCAATAGGGAGCCAGAGGTTTCTGGCTGCTTACGTGTCAGTGTTTAAGTTCGGGCCCAAGCCTAGCCCTTAGTACTATTAAAACCAACGTCCCAACAGCCCCCACTAAAATTAGAAATTTAAACAGGGGCAGTTAAAATAAACAAAATCATTCTCTATTTTGAAAGTCACATTGTACTTCCAGAGGACCTCAAATAACTTCTAGAACAGAGAAAAAGGAAATACCTTAAAAATTTTATAGTACTTACCCACCTGCACTGTGTTTTCTACCACAAGAACTGGAGAAGGGAAGTTCCTGAACCAAAGTTCGGCACAGCAGACATTTGGCCTGTAGTGTGATTAGGTTATTCTATTTGAGTAATGGCCCTTGAAAACAGAATATTGTGTGCTACCGAGGGCCAAATCTTCAGATGGCGTAACCTGGCATAACTCCACTGATTCAGTGATATGAAACTCAAACCCTCTGAGCAAAAGTTGTATCATTTTATACTTGGAATGCACCACTCACATTTTGCGTGTTATTGTAATTCAGCTGGATGAAAACTAGCTACAGCTGAAAACTGAGTCCTTCCAGGAAAACATGAAACCATCTCCTAAGTAAATAGTCCCAGTAGCAACTAATTTGAAAAATTAAACATCTTATAGACTATTCTGGCAACAATTTCTAGCAAGTTCAGCACTGAGATTTTCCTATGGCATTTTTTCACTCTGTGATGGTGTTCACTGGTTACAGAACATCATAAATTCCTTTCTATTACATGTAGAGTTTGATGTTAAACCATGTTTTCCTGAGGTCAGCTGTTGATTAGTATGGGTATTTCTATATGGCAGAAGATACTCATGAGGAATTGTGTGCTGGGACACCAAAAAGGGGAGTAGGAGTAAATGGAAAATTTATTAATAGTGCATGCTATGCAATAAGGATAGGTTTTTGTCTTTCACAAAGCTAAAAAAAAGAGAGGGGGTTGGAAAAAAAAAGTAGAGAAAGTCAGAATTGCAAGAAAAAATCCAGAAGCCCAGGTCTGTTAAGAAAAAACTAAATAATTGCTCTTCTAATTCCAAACTGAGCAAGCTGTAAATGAATCCTGCAATAGGAAACTGATTAAGTGGTTAAAAAAACCAAGAGGGGGAAATTTTTCACAATTACCACTGGATGATTTCTCATTTTCCCATTTGCAGAAAACCAGGAGAATTTGAAACTAAACCCATAGGAATAAAACTATCATTTGCTCCCTGAGCATATTCAGTTCTGACTGCCTGCTTTTATTAACCAGCTTGTCACCAGAAAATGTTCCTTATTAAATTGTACAAGTAATAAATTATTATTATAATAATGTTTCTCTGTTTCTCTTCATATTAATGTAACAAGACTGGCATTGTATTTGCTATACTTTGCAGTTTAAATGTAAACATTATCAATTATTTTCATTACAAAACTGATGTTTATGTTGTTAATTTGTTAATTCAATTTTCCAACCACCAGTTTTGCTCTTTCTCATGCAACCCAGGTGATAACACTGACAGAAAAAACAATCTCTGCTACCAGGCTGTGGTCATATTAGAGTTAACATAAATTTCCCACAGGAAAGTCAAATGGAGAGGCAGCAATAGGAGAACATTTCATGGCAACAGGATTCAGAGCTTACTTCTATAATTTCAGAACATAGAGAGGGAAATGGTCTATCTTGCTAGAGCTAGCAATGTTTATTGTAAAAGTGCTTTGACATTAGTCATGTTAATGATCTGTAACACTTTTTCAGCTCTCTACAAGAAAAGCTGGCAAAGTATGAAAGGAGAATGGAGGCAAGGGAAAGTCTTACCCAGAGTGAGAACAGAGCTGAGGGAAGAAAAGAAATTAATCAAATTTAACAGTGAAGATATATGGCATCAAAACTGAGACAAAACTATAAATGTATTTATACTTTACAATTTAATCTGAAATACTAATGCTGACAAATTAGAAAGAGTGCTTCAGGGTCTGTTTCGGAACAATATTTTCACTCATTGTGTTCCTCTTTTGTTTACATCAGAAACTCAGACCTTTTAATGGCTACTGACCCACATCCTTCCATGGTACTTCCATACTAGATAAAATGGTTTAGGATTCAGAGAGGGAATACTGACATAGCAGAAATTTCAGGAGGCACTACCTCTATAAAAGATATGATTCCTAGGGGAGGAGAGGAAGGAAACATGAAGAATATTTTGTTACAATTTCAGGAACCAGCATTCTCTTTGGAAAACAGTCACTTTTGCATGCTTCGAGATAATCCTTTTTTCTGTGCTTTGTCCAGTAGTACCTGTTCACTTTCCCAGGGTCTTTTAAAATATATTTCCCTGCTTAATGGATTTACAGCACCTAAACAACCTTAATTTTCCCTTAGACAATACCTAAAGGAGAATATCAGGAGCAGAAGAGTTAACTCGGTCTGTTCAGCTTGGAGAAGAGGAGACTGAAGGGAGACCTCATTGTGGTCTTCAACATCCTCACAAGAAGAGGAGGGGCAGGTACTGATGTCTTCTCTCTATGACCAGTGACAGCACCCGAGGGATTTGCCTGAAGCTGAGTCAAGGGAGGTTTAGGTTGGATATCAGGAAAAGGTTCTTCACCCAGAGAGTGGTTGGGCACTGGAACAGGCTCCCCAGGGAAGGGGTCACAGCACCAAGATGAGAGAGTTCAAGAAGTGTTTGGACAATGCTCTCAGGCACATGGTGTGACTCTTGGGGTGTCCTGTGCAGGACCAGGAGTTCAACTTCTATGAAACTCATGCATCCCTTCCAGCTCAGGATCTTCTACTATTCTATACAATATCTGTATGCCAACATGTGTGGAAATGCATGGAACTGTTTGTTGGTGGGGTTTTTTTTTCTTGGCTTGTTTTTCTTAAAAAAATATATTTTTCATCTTTCCTAACCACCACCAAGCAGTGTTAGAGTAAGATAAAGAACATTTAAACATCTTAACACAATTTTTACATCTGTTTCCTAAATGTTCAAGTTCAGAAGTGCTTGAATTAGGTTATTCTATTTGAGTATAGAATACAGAATATATATAGAATACAGAAAGCAGAAAAAGTGGAGGCAAACATCCACTTCTCTCACAATATTCCTGAAATAATCCACGTCATTGATATAATGACATAACGGCAAACAAATCTCTAAACTTGCCTTTTAAAAAGACGTGGCTATAGTCAAGAGCAAATTCCCAAAAGCATGTTACCACATATTATTTCTATTGATTTGAAGATGTATAATATCAGGAAAATATATTTTGAAAATGGTGAGATGCAAGGGCTATCTTAGCCTGCTTTGGGAAAGGACATATTACAAATAGTACTCCATGAAAATCTCAAAGCAGAGAATTCTTTCCCTGATCCTGATAAAAACAGGAATGATAATTAAGGGCTCCAACAAATGTTATTTTATTAGTAATAAAGAACAGTAGGGAAAAAATGAAAACAGACTTTATATCAAAAATATATACTATTTTTGTAATTTTATTTTAGCGAATATTCAAAATCATATTTTGATCAACAAAAAGTAATCTTTTGAAACTGGTAGTTTTTTTAAAGAAATAGCTTTTTTAAGCACTCTCAGTTCATGACTAATCATTTAGACTCTAAATGATCAATACTCACTTTATCATATCTAACTATTTTCAGAAAACTGTAGTACGTTCTTCTGATTCTTCTGAAAATAATAAGCAGAAGAATCTTAATTTAAAACTGGGATTTCTGCCCATTCCATATTTTGTAATGATTGACTCCTACTTAGCACAATGTTGTACAGAACCAAGGCCAGACAAAAGTTCCTAATCTGAGGAACTCGAAGAGCTTTACTAGAATAGGGAAGTAAAGCATTATCATTCACATTCCAGAGAAGACAAGCCTTTGTCACAGGGAGATTTTAAATCAACTGCCTGAGGTCACAAGCTGAGTCACTTGCACAGCCCTTTTTTAAAATTAAAACAAAATCCCCCATTATTGCAATTTGAATGAGCAAACACCCTTAGCATACTTCAGGAGCAAAATGTGTCTTCAAATACTAGAGATGCTATTTGCAACACACCTGGAAAAAGACTGTAGCTCTTGATGATAGTTAATAAATTGAGCTTCCAGGAGCAGTGCACTAAGATACAATCTGGATCGCTGCTTTTCTTGTGAATTTAAACAGGAAGACACACTTTTGTGCCAGTGCTCTGATGATTGCGTGCCACAGAACCAGAAGTTCACTATTTCCCAGCCTGCCTGCTGCAACAGCTCTGCTGAAATTTGTGCATTTCCATCACAAGTTCTTTGTCACAGACTTGTGTGGGTGCAGGGGACTCGCAGGCCCAATGAAAACAGAACAGCATTTCCTTTCACTGCCTGCATCTTCAGACTTTTGAGCTCTGTGTATTTCTTGTACCACCTTTACAAGAGCTAAAGGACATCTGTTGATTCCGCATCACACTCTTTAAAAAAATGAACTTTTAAATGAACATGGCGACTTTGAGCCACTACACCTGTCTCTGTGAAAAAAATAACATATATCCTACTCTTCTCTCTGAAGGTTTAGTCTGTATGAAGGTAGCAGCCAAGAAATCAGTAATTTTTCATGCATTGCAACAGATCTTCTTAACACTGTTATTTACATACTATTGATTTGTTATGTTTGGCCATCTGTTTGTGGGTGAAATACTGTAGGCATATTTCATTTTCTTTTGACTTTGCTTAAAAAGCTTACCAAAATCTTATCTTTTTTTTTCCTCCTCATAAATACTCTATGTTCTTTTCATCCTATTGGGGAAATGCTGTATTATAATAATCCAAGATACTCAAATTACCCTCACTGAAGTATCATCTTTAGGATCTGAATCACTGAATGCATGATTCTAAGTACTTCTTTCACTCTAGAGACTTTATTTTTACACTTCTACAGTTAAATGGAAAGCATGGTTTCACATAGCTTAACTCTGTATTCCTCTATTTAAAATCCTCCAAACAATGCCAACGATTTTGAACCAGTTAATACCTTTAAACAGCAGCTCAAGATTGCTCAAAAAAAATACATATTAGACAAGATGTAAAAATCTACATTTCACTTCAAATTCAGCTAGAAGAAGACCTGCTATACTAATACCCGGGAAGCAATACCATGTATAAATCCCTTAACAGCAGCTGCTTTGAACAGAGTAGCTGATCTGAAATGCCCTGCAATTTAAATCCAAGTCCCACACAAAGTAATCCTCAAACAACTGAATCCTATTTAACTTCTCAAAACATCTGAATTTGAATTTAAGAAAAGCAAGCATTTTTAGAAGCTTACTTTTAAATGCACATTTAACCTTAATCTCTTTTTCTGACTCTTTCTTGGAGCATACCACCTGTGCATCCGTCTCAAGTATATGTTCATGTATATACATATATTTGAACGTATAATGTCAGATTCAAATGAGAATTTTCCTCAGTTCTAAGACTACCACGACAACTCTAAATTTCTGATTGTAGTTTGGACAGCAATATGCTGTATCTGCGCTCTATGCCTTTTTCAGCTGGTAAGCAGGAAATATTTATTTGGCATTCTTTTCTTTCCCAATACAAGAAAATTACAAGAAGTCAAAACCAACCAAACAAAAAAGCAAACAAAATGAAGTAGATCCCGTTTCCCACCAGGCCCCAAACAAGACATTTCACGATTCACACTGAGAGAACTTTGGATAGACACACAAGAAGAAACAATTTATAACAAGACATACCACTGTCATATCAACATTTAGGCATATTGTTATGGTACTCATTTGCAAACAATGGTTGGGTCGGTGCAGATCTGTTTGTGAAAAGTCCTGACTCAGATTACTCCTCTCTGAACTGACATGAAAGGAAATTTAATCTTTTTATTAGTCTATCACCATTCCAAATGCGTGAGGGTACAGCTTCAGTACATGCATTTCTAGAGCTGAATATCAAGAAAGCAGCTCAAGAATCTTTCTTTTATTTACTGGCCTTGTATCCGTGGCTAAAGTTTTCCTGTCAACCTAAACCCATGACTGGGGTGACGACAATATGCTCTAGCCTACGTCACATCATGTCAGGAGAGGACCCAGTGAAGCTGTCAACTCCGTATCAGAGAATTTATTAATTGTGTAGTTTATGACACTCAGAGGCATTGACTCAGCCCTCAAGCATGCTTGACATGCCAGAGATGGTAAAAAGGACCCTTCTATCATTCCAGTTCAAAGCCCAGCATCTTTACTGAGCCACATGAAAAAGCAGAAAAAGTGGAGGCAAACATCCACTTCTCTCAGCTTTACTACACAGAACGTAACTGCCACAAAGGGCAAGGAGGAAAGGTTGGAAATGACATCATCTAAGTGGCTCCAAGCAGATTCACCAGCAACTACCCCTCAGAGAACTGAGCGCCTGTGGAAGGTCACATCCATGCTCAGTGTCTCCATATCTTTAACAGCGCACTTGCAACTTAAAAAGTGGAAAAAGTTTTAAAAAAAAGGTTCAGTACTTGGTCTAACAGTAACAAAGTAAACTACTTTTAGCTTTCCATCTCCTCAGCTGCTTCTCACTCTTTGATGGTACTCTGTCTTTCTCCTAAGTAGGAATAAAACCTGTAATTCCTCCCCTGGCTGGTTTTCAAGATTTAAACACCTAAGTTTCTTTAAAAAGGTATGTTGATAGTGATAACTTTGCAGAGTGATGACACACTGCTATTGTATAATTTTATTTGTATCATACTGATGTCTATTCAAGCCCTAAGAAAATCTGTTGTGAACCTTGTAAAGTTATTTCTATGGAACAACATTTAAAGTAAAATCAATAATGTGACCCGAAGATACAGTGAGCTGCTCATGCTGCCTACGTTATTTCTAGTAAAAGTCTCCTCTAGGCTCATAAACTTCCTGTCACTTGTCCAGTAGGCTTCAACACAAATTTGAATGATTCAGCTCGACACACTGGGACAAGTGAACTTAAAAGTAAACAGTGAGAAACAGTCCTCCGATGTGATAGGAATTCTGATTTTTTTCAAGTACTGGAGCCATTGAAACAGCCAAAATGAAAGTGGCATTCAGAGCATAGTGTATTTCTACACGAGATTTTAAAATGTTTCAGAAGATACCTTTCTTCCCCTCTGGTAGCTCCTAGTTTTAATTCAGCCACTTACTCCATTTTCATGATATCGAAGCTTTTTCCCCTTTTCTTTTGTATGCCAGGCTGTTAAAATACCCTATGGCACACAGAGGGACATAGAATAATAATAATGATTAAAATTATTTGAAAAAAATGATAGAGAATAAGGGAAACATTACTTTCATTTCTTCTTGCTCTCTGTTTCCTTGCATTTCATTGGCTATGAAGCAAAGTGCGTTTGAACTTTGCAGGGGGGAAAGAAAACCAGAACAACTCCTCTTACACCTGGACAAGAACACCACAAAATAAAACAGGATCTTAGTCATCCACATTGCATAGACATGAGAAAGTAGCAAAAGGAATGAAAGACAGAGAGAAACAAAGAGTTATTCAGTAGATGTAGGACCTTGTAATTAATTTAGTGTTGTCTCATCAACATCACTAAGCTGATCAATATTACAATCAATATTCTCACTTGCAACTTCATGGGTATTTAAGGAGAACAAATCATCACACACTTAAACCCCCCACCAGCCTTTTTTATATAAATCATGCTTTGCACTAAGAAAAATAAAAGCTTATCTGACCAAATTCTCCAATGTTTACCTAAAGGAAATTAGCTTCCATCACTTACAGTAATTCAACATCAGAAACAAAAATCTTCCAGTTCTGCTGAATAAGGAAAAAGAAAACGATCTTTCAACTTCAGGAGCTGTATTTTACCCACCAGAATAACTCTTTCCTCCAGTTCTTGTTGAAAAACTCCCTCAAATTCTTAACTTCTACATCCAAGGTACTAGTCTGAGGGTTTTTTCCAAATTATCATTTGACATACCTCACAGACTGACAAGCAAACACCGAAGCAGTATCTGAACATTAATACTCACTTGCTGATGAGCCACAGATGCCAAAGCAGCAGCAGTAGATACCACAGCAGTGACCCTCTCTTATCTCTCTGAAGACTGTCAGTTATTTCTTTAGCACTCATTATCATCAGTCCACTGTCTTTTATTCCAATATAATCTTGTATTTTGATCTCTTCCTATACATAGACAAACTGGTTTTGATGGGAGTCTGTTTTACAAACAGAACTAGTTGTCCAATGAAATTGGTTATTTGCGTGCTTTAACATTCACTGCAATGATGACATACACTTGGAAAGAGAACAGACATAACCAACTTTTCCCTGTGGAAATCCAGCTTTCTACCATGTGGAGCAAAACACACTCCTCAGCTGTTTTAGCACAAGGGATATGTTGAACGACTCTGATTCAATTGCAGAGACAGTGGCATTGTGTGCTGGTCAACTTACTACAGTGCTCCGTCGCTGTCCTCCTCGACCCATAGATACGTAGACTCATGAGAAAAGAAACTACATTTGAAAGAAGAACGCTGTTCCTTGAAAGGTCAAAAATGTATTACACACACTCTGAGCACAGATCATAAAGCAACACAACACCATGCTTGTTCTTTCCACTGTACTCGAAACCACTCATTTGTTCTCTTGTTATAAAGAAAATATTGCAGATCTATCTGAACAATTTTTGTGGCGTACCAAATTTGGCACACGAGTGTGACAGAGCAAAAGGACATGCAGGTGTATCCCCTATATATCTACATCAACATTTGATTAATTTCATAATGAATTGATGATAAAATATGCAAGTTTTGGTAAACTTCTGAGAAGTTCCTGTCTTCTTTTTAAGCATACTTACACATGAATACACACACATTAGGCACTTTACATTAACCTAGAACTGATTGATAAAACATACTTTGGTTAATAATTCTGCTGAAAAATGAGTTGGCAATTATGCCAAATTCAAACATTTTCAATGGAAGACAAACATTGGGAGGGGTTAGAACAAGTAATTTAATTTTGTTTCCAAAAAAATTCAAATTTTATAGCAATATTCAGGGGGTGGCCTTTTCTAGCTTACATCTCTTTCCTGTTCCCTTTTCTGCCCTTCACTTTATGGAAGTCCTGTGGCTAGGATATTCACATGAATCCGAGTCTTGATCTTCTCTGGCCTTGGAACACAAGGTAATCTTTGATTGTCCAAAGGTTGTCCCCGACGTTCAAGAGAGCAGGCCTTCCTTTGAAGAAATTCCATTTTGTAAAAAATTATTTAAAATATACCAGAGCAAAAACCAGAAGGAATAAGTATGGAACCGTGTAATTACATTGTGGATGACTACAATTAGTCCTAATACTTGATGTACTTTGTGAGAGTCATCTAACTCCCTTTACTCAAATGATTTTATGCTTGTACTAAAATGTCCAGAAAAAAATGTAGATTTCTTAAAAAATCTGAAAAAGGATTGGCTTCAGACAGACTCAAATCAATTTATCTTCAGGTGAGCTTCTAAACAAAGAAAATATTAGTTGTTATAGCCCAATGTAAAACCATATGTTAATCCCTAAGACAGAAATATCTAGTTGCCCAATTCAACAGTCAAAAGCTTTGATTACTAACAAGGAGGTGAGAAGAAAAAGCACAGGAAGTCAAAGAGGAGTGAGAGGAATATGGAAAGATACAAAAAAAATCCTTAAAATATACAGCAGTGCACTTCATTCCCTCCAAGAAAGGAAAAATACATGAATGCATAATAAAAACAAGCATTAATATTGACTAGAACAATGTGAGAAGACCGGGAGTTTCTGTTCTCCCTAATTTACAGTTCAGGAATGCATACTGAGAGAAGGAATATCAGTTTCAAACTTACAGTCAGGGGTGGGGGGGTTTTGTTGGTTTGTTGTTTTTTTATCCCAATATATATCGCTGAAGGATATTACTAAAACAGGAGAATTTTGCATATTTAACAACACTGTAAGTTTAATAGCAACAATTAATGACAACAAATACTTCTAGAAGTTTTACAAATCCGAATTGAGAACCTAAAACACTAGATCCCCAGTTCTGCTACTTGTTCACTGATTTATATTTCTAGTTGCAAATAGAAATACAAGAAGAGAAAGGACCACAGCAAACATGCTTGGAAGCCACAGCCTAAAACAAATATTATTAAATGTAATAATAATTGAAGATCAATAAATAATATAGCAGGAAAATATGTGCTGAATATTATAAATTTTCTGGTTCTTCTTTGAATCTTTTATATAATCCACCACAACAGGCAAAGATGGCAAACAGGAAGGCATTAATTCCAAGCCTAAATGAAGCTGAAGATTTGGAATGAGCACACTAGACAAAAATGAACTGAGGGAACTTACGACAAGCACGGATGGCAACAACAGGAAGATGCCAGGCCTGTGTAAAAGTGATACCTCCAGAAGACTGCTTGGAGACCCTCACCACCAAGAAGACCTGAAGAAGGACCAGTGAAACACCACAGGGACCCATGTGGTGGTGACTATCTTTCTACTTAATCTCTCTCTCTCATTTACTCTTAAATAAAGTCTGTACTATTGACTGTGGCACATGGTCTCATTTGCACCTTAATTCAGGCAGAGGCATCTTTTAATAATCAGATCCTAACAATCAAGAAGATAAAAGTGTGAAGCAGTATGATTTTGTAATAAATTTAGAGATTAATCATGCAACCTACCCATCTCGCTCTGTATTCTGTACTGGCTCTACAGGTGCACATCTAGAGACAAAAATCCATACGCACAGATGACTGTAGCTTGGGATCATGGGCACACAAGAGTAGCTCTCAATAGCTCTTCTAATAGCTCGTAAACAATGGATGTTATAAAGGGTGACAAGAGTTAAGTAGTTTCCATAAGAATTATTGCTGAATATTAATCATGAGGCATGGGATGCGACAAATGCTAAGGATGCTGTTCCAGATCTGCTGACTTTGAATGCCAAGATATAGCCATAATCAGTACAACTTAGAGATATAGATATATATAGAGATAGATAGCTAGATATATCTATATGTATAAACTAGTATTATTAGTATGTTCTTACAGACTTAATATACTGGGATGTTACCTTTTTTGCCTGTATGTTTTCCTGGGTGTTTATTGGAACAGAATGACAAGCTTCGTACTACTGAGAATTTTAGCCTTTTTTTCTCCTGAAAAAAAGAAGAAAATCAGTGGTCATTCTTTTCAACTGCCAAATTTTCTGTCATCTCCTCTGTGACAACCAAGAAGTCACTCCCTGCAGGTATTCTCCCTCTGTATAGTAACCAGCCATCTTTTTGGTTCTAGCTGCTGCTGAATTAGTGCCCAGCAGTGATGCACATTTTTAGGTGTCAACATTTGGTAGCCAGAAGAATGCAGCATGGAGATGAATGGGTTATTAGAATATACAAAGGTTGCAGTTTTCAGGCTTTGCTGCTGAATCCTAACAAAGTACATCAGTCACCAACCAGTTCACGCTTTCAAGTTATTCTTTGCATTTTTATCAAACAGAAAGTTCCTTTCCCATTAAATGAATGCTGAGACTCTGGTGCACAAATCATCTGACTTAAAGAAACAGTTTTTTTCTTCCTACTGTATATTCTGTCCTGCTCATGCCCTGCTGGCATTTTTCAAGAGCTTTTATTCTACTATTTTGCCAATTTTGCTTTTAACATTGCTCATATAGCACCTTTCTTCTGCATTTGCTAGCAAAGCCAGTAAATTTTCCATATTGGCACCAGTAAGCCCTGATTCAACAGAGACTACAGCCCTATACTTTTGAACTGAAGAGTACAGTCTGTTTATCCTGTGCTCAGACCCTTTGCTGACCCTTACTCAGTGCTTGGAAGGCACAGTGGGATAAAGCAGACGGAAGGGAGTTTTCACTGCACTATCGACCACACAGGCAGTACTCTGAGGCCTTCTCTCTGCTAGAAAGCCACCTCACTTAAACCAGGCTGGTGCAGTCAGTACAGCAGCACCTGCACTGGTTTGCTAATCTCTCACACCTAGAGTTCTGACAGAAATCTGCTTCACTCATTGCCTCTGCTGCACCTGAAGAGCTGCACCGAACATGAGCTTCTGTACAGCAACACTCCCAGTGTAGATGCAAACAGGATCATCTATTCCTATAATAGCAATCATCTATTCCTACAACAGGATCTATTCCTATAACAGGATCGTCATTCCTATAAAAGGGAACACAAAATATTCTGGTACCTTTATACATGGGGTCCCCCATGTTCCCACAAGTGGGTCTTGCCCATGTGGGTACCATTCATAAAGGACAATCTGTCCTATTCTGGCATCTCTTGACAAATTCAACAAAGACACTGTGAAGGAACAATTAAACTTGCACCATCTCTTGCTTATAAAAATGCACAATTGCTGCTGTTTTTTGATTCAACTGCTTCGTTGACACTGTCCATTCATTACCAAATCTAAATCACACTGCTTTTTGTCTTGAAAAAAAAGCTTCGAGATTTAATTTATGCTTTACTTGTTGTCACCCCCCAATTACCTCCAAAATAGGTTTTTCTCTGACCTTATTGAAAATCTTTAAAGCCACGTATTATGTTATGTATTACACTATTTACAAAACATCTGTCCTACATTTGACTGAAAGACCTTGCAAATTACTTGAAGTTTTGTTCATTCAAAACTAATCTTCTAACTCAAAGCCTGTCAGTACAGTACATTGCCTGGTAGCTTTGTTTGTATGCTGTTTGACAAAATGACCATAATAATTTTTGATGCCAAACAAAGGAAACGTTTTGAATATCATGTCTTCAACTGTCTGGTAAAACAAAAGCTATCCTTTCAGTCTCCGAAGAATATTAATAAATATTCATCTGTGCTATAACTAAATGCCATCTATGTTATACTGGACATATTTTTGATAGCTCAGAATCAGCCTAGAGAACTAATGCTATTTATTTTTTATCTTCCTGACAGAACGTCTTATTTGATTTTCCTGCACAGCATACAGTACACAAACCTTGTCTTTGCAATAAAAGCAAACTCTGCTTATTCATCTTTTCTCTGGAATGTTATATAGACATTCATACATAGAAAATTAAATATTTTTGTCTTCTCACAGTCTGAGAATTTGTTCCCTTATAAATTAGAATATTTATTGTATTTTCACTCAAAATACATAGGGTAGCACTTTATTCACTGTTCCACTATTCTATGCTTAATATGAAAAGAGGTCAACCTTCTTGCCTACATCACTTTCACCAGATATTTAAGCTACACTGAACAGAAGCAGAATATTTATGTACATTTGAGATGCTTCATAAGTTTCATAAAACGCGGTAAAATACACTAATTTTTAATCCAGTTTAGTACTTTAGGAAACTGATCCATATGCTGCTGCTTCCTTCTTCTTGGTCCATTCCATTGGATGAATGTCAGCACACTTACAGATTTCTGCAGAGGTGAAGGCGGGTGGCAACTGCTGCAGAGAAAGGAAAAAAGAAAAAATTGGAGGCAGCTACCAAGATTTGCCTGTTTTTTAGTGCTGAGTGCTTCTGCTGCCTGATTGCTATAGAGACTAAGAAGGAGCTGTTATTAGCATCTGTGGGCAGGCAGAAACAGAAGGGAGAAAAGCATCCTGAGCTGAAAATTAAGACTTCTGTTCCAAAGGGAGGAAGGATGAAAAGACCGGTGGTGGTAGGGCAAAATGAAAAAAAAGCAACAACAACAACAAAAAAAACCAAAAAACAAAACAAAACAAAAAAAAATCCACACAGCAAGGAAAAAAAAAGAGGACATAAAGCTGAGTGAGAAGAGTGAATTTGACAAAAGTTGTGCACATGGAGAGCCAAGGTAAACCTTGACACTCCCTCAGGCTTAATGGCATGGGGGAGTGCCATAGTCTGCCCATCAGCATTTTCCAGTGCAGTACATGCTCTCTGCCACACAAAGATGCCTCACAGACATGCAGTCTCTGATCAATGCCATATCCTCATTTCCTCATGTTCCCAAAACAGTCGCTTCTTACCAAGCCACTGATCAGTTAATAACTATGGGTTATTTTGCAAAAAACATAACAAGGGTTCAAAATTCAGAACCAGCAAAAGTAAATTTGCAATAATTATGGACTACATTTTCTAAAAATCTCCACAACTGCTGTTACTGCGAACAGCCTAGTATTTGCACTGTTTTTAATCATTACTATTTTACACTGCCTATGGATTACAAACTATATAGGGTCAATAGAACATAGCCATAACCCATCACAACAGGATTCATGGCTGGATCTCCTAGATGATAGCATATGACAGCTAAAACATTAAATAATACTTTTTAATGAACGGAAAAACCAAACTAAAACAAAACAAAAAACCCCAAACCACCAAACCAAAAGTTGGGTTCCCTATGTTTCTTGGTTGCATATACAGTCAAAGGCACTTTGGTGGTACACACGAAGCAAAAACGCTTGGGGAATAATAAATAAATGTGTATTCCAGAAAAAGCTCAAAGATATCTAAAAGTATGTTTGCTGTAAATCATAAAGTCCACATGTTCATAGATTTTAATACATTAATATAAAGGGGGAGGTATTGTAATTTTTTCTGTTTTCATCTGAGATCAAATGCATGGAATTTTGAGCATGGCCTTTTTCACGTGTTTGTACTTTTTCAGACACCCCAGGAGCACATCCATGCTACAGAAAATCATTGGATTTCTGTGGCTACCAAAGACTCTGTCACTGCTGACAACATGAGGAATTCATGTAAAGAAAACAATACAGACCTGGTTATACTTCACTGTTTTCTGGTACAACCTAAAGCAACAAGCAAGTTGTTTTCCAAATAGTAATTTGAGATTTCTGTTGGTTAAAATTCAGAACATCAATAGTGCTTTATGATTTGTAGTTTTGTACCATATATGTAGCATTTTCCATGATGTCCAGCCTAAAGATTTTGTTTTTATGCTTTCAATTCAGCAGTGGTCAGGAGTACCTATCAGGTGAGGGATTCACATACAGGCAGTACTGTAAAGAGGTGAAGAAAAACATTTTTTAACCGTCTCTCAAAGGTTCTCAAAGGGTCAGTAAAAGGTGAAAGCAGACACATGCTTTCCTGTACAGATAATGCTAACACACAACACAGACAATGTTAGCAAAAAACCATACAGGGGACCCTTTCCAGTCTGGTTTTGATGAAGAATAGTTCTGAATGAGTGATTATAACCGCTTGCATTTCTCTTAAATGGTAAAACCAAACCCTAATAAGACGTCCTAAACAACATAGGAAATATTATTGAAGAATAAGGAACAAGTCCTGTATTAAGGAACAATTCAATCAACCCAGTGTTATACTGTTCCTTTTCTAAAACTGACCGATTTCAAATTACTTCTTTTTGCTCTTCTCAGACAACATGATGTTTGTAAGTTCAACAATTTAGAGAATTTCAAGATTTCCCTGGTCACCAGTAGGTTTGAATGATGCCCATGCACAGATAAAGAGTTCTGTATTCATAGCAATTAAGGCCATTACAACATAGACTTCATTAGGTTATAGAGTATAAGTATGATCAGATACAGTGTATGATATTCTGGATTTTTAGTAATATCTGACGCTTCCTTAACAACAGAGATTCTGTGTCACCTTCTATGTATCTGATTTGTGAAACGCACCACATATTCAATTTAAGAGTAGCTGAAGTTGTGGTGGAATATATGAATGTTAATGACACTCTAGATCTTATCACTTTAAATTTCAAATATTTATAAAGCTGCAATCTTTGGTTTTTCCAATACATATGCCATACATGTGACATATCCATCATAAGGCACTGCATTTAAACATTTCTATTTCTTCTATTTTTTCCTTTTAAGATACAGAGAGCTCTATCATCTCACCTGCATGTTACAAGCCAAAGAATCTTATCAAAAACCTCCTTCCTGAGCTCACACAAAGAGTTTAGAAAGATGTCCATGATGGAAATGGCAAAAGTATTAATGTCACATTTCTATCGAAGCCAACACATGGAAGCAAAGCAAATTGAAGCTACAGAGAAAGCTCAATTTCTCAATATTTAGGAAATAAATTATCAGAACTGTTCATTCAGTAACACATCAGATCTATCATCACTTTCCATTTTAAGACAAAATTGATAAAGAGAATGGAGACTAGGACTAAAATAGCATACCTGGTTTCTGAGACTCTAAATGCAAAAACTAGAAACTTAGAGCCTGTCTTAGCACACAATAATATGTATTTATTCTTCTTGAGGAGGAGCAACAGACTGAGTGTTACCTCATTTATGGTACTTCCTCCACTAGAATTTCTTGTTCTAGGAAATGATAATACTACCTTTGTGTTAGAAATGAAGGAAAAGAAATTTTAAATTACATAGCACAAACAAACAAAATTTTTCAGAGTTTGACATGAAATCTGCTGAAAAAGTGTTCCCACATCAGCCTATAGAAGATGTAGCACAATGTCAGTATAAAGCACTGAAATTTTGTTGAGTGAAATACAATATAAACTTTATCATTTGTATGACAACAGGGAAAAATGAAAACATTTTGTATTTCAATGGAAGAAAAGTTGACATTTTTATTATTTCTCACAACTATTCTTTTTACTTGTGTGATATTTTTATCTTAGATAATGTACCTTACTTTAATATGCATACAACTTAATTCAAGAATAACTACTAAATGAGCTACTAACAGATAAGTAAAATATAATTAGACTGTATGCAGCACAAAGTGACACAGAATTTCCCAACTGATTATTGTAATTGTAGATTTTGTCCTAAAAACTCAGAAACTGTTCTTGTTTTTGGAAGTCTATTCTTTCATATTTCCTAATTTTGAGAGATACCTAAGGTACTTGAATACTGCAGCACAGGGTTTTATTACAAAATTTTATGTAAGCCAGCTTTTCTATCTCAATTATAATTAGAAATAGCAACTAGACACAGTAGCTAAAGATGAGTTCCAGTGGCACTGTTGTTCTTCATTTTCTACTAAATTATTATGCGAATTTGATAAATTTTAGCAGTCAAGGAAATGAAAAACTACCCCCATTGGCCAAAGCCAAGAACAGTTCAGATGTGCTAAATCAGGTTCTCCAAACAGCTGTGCCAATGTTCTTCTGTCCAAAACTGCTCGTTGAGTCTCAGGTCTGCACCGAGCAGTCTGCCAGCTGCATGAAGTTATGCCAGATTGTAGGCAACATAAACAAACATCTACTTGGGCTTATATTCAGACCAGCAAACATGATGCATTTGTGTCCCAGGGTCAGATCTAAGCCTAACCCTCGAAAAACATATCATACTGTATTGACCAACTGTGCCATCTAGCTCTCTTTCAAGGTAATCCTATTATGTAATGAATTATTATGAGAGATTTCAGCGCTGGTGAATTTGAATTAAATGATCCCTCTAAGCAGTTGGATAGTAAAAGAAAATATTTCTGCTGTACCTGGGCCAAGTCTTTAAACAGCACAGTATTTTTTTTTTTTTAAACACAAATTAATTCAACATCATTACCTATTTTTTACTAGGCAAGTATTCAAACAAGAGGCTAAACCTTATACATTTTCAGTAAAGTCCTCTAAATAAATTAACTCCAAAAAGTTAATAAAACTGAAAGGTGTATATGTGTTAATTTTGGATGTTAAGTAAAAATAGGCTTATCTCAAATCTTATAAACTGGAAAGTTTTTCCTTTAGATTTTTATCACTTAACAGTCATTTAAACCCCAGGCTTCCCCTAACAACCCTTTGAGTGTGACACCAAAACAAAGATTTATCACCAAAGCTGGTTCAGCTCTCATCTGATATTAGCACCTGGAGAGAAAAAAACAAGCAATGAAATGAAAAAAAAAAAAACACAACAAAATCACTCCCAGTTTATTTAACAAGAAACACATCAAAGGGCATTGAAACGAATTCAGCAAACCAACCAAAAAAAGAAAGGAGAAAATTACAATATTAGCATGAAAATACTGGAACTGCAAGACACACAATTATGGTAATTTAAGGAATAAAAGAATTTGAGGTTCCTTCTGAGACAAGGACTCAGAGGTGAATCCTTCACACAGCCAGAAGGCTTGTACTTGATTAGCAGTAACTACTGAAGGCTCTAGATTAGGTGTTCTTTCAACAACAGCTCATTGATTGAAAAAGAAGAAGGGGGAAAAAATATTAATGGCAAAACACAGTTTATTAAAATAGGTAAGGAATGATTCCATGTGGAATGACCAGTCTCTGGGAGATGGATTCTGGGCAAGATTACTGTTTTAGCCAAAGCAGGACAAGTGGTAAAACAATGCACTCACAAGGAAGTCAAACACTCCACTGAATGACAGCTCCCAAGATGTGGCAACACCTGACTGGTCAGGAGGTTCAGGTCATCAGGTTCTCCCACTAAAACTGAGGAAAATGACAATGGGTTTGAGAGCCTGAGCTGTGAGGTTTTCCTGCAGGTAGAAATACTGATGCATGCTTGTGGTGCCCACCTCAGAGTGTGTGTGTGAAAACACGTAAAAACCAGAATGTGGAATTATGTAAACTCAAAACTACACATAAAACACACTATTTCTGTCTGATTTCTTCTGGTTTATTTCTGTCTTTAAGGCTTTCAGATGGACAAGAGACCAATCAAGCATTAATCCTACTGCTTGAGAAGTGCTCTTTCCCAGACAGCAAATCTTGATGTGTAGTCAGGCTAAAACGCCTGATGACAGGCTCTAACCACCAGTGACATCAGGAGGAATTATGGCTCAGGGTTGCAGGACTTTAAACAGTCTCTCATTAATAAATCGAAGCAGGAAAAAAAAGGAGGAACTCCAGTGAATGCATAGTTCTGGAAGGTGAATGAGGAAAAATAAGCTACAGTGAGCTTTTGGCCACTCACCAACCCTGTCTAGTTGATGTACTGTGGTCTCACTGCAAGCGTGCTAATTAGGAGGCACTAGGAAGCCATGGTGTTCCTGCCATGCACTTTTTCACCTGTCTTAAATAAGCTCAGAAAAGCTTCACTGGTTTTCATGTCACTCAGGGGTTTCCCTTACACTGTGAGTATCTCAGATGCAGAACTAGGATATTTCAGCTGCCCTTGAAGCAGCACAAACCTTGAGCACACCTCAGTACCTAATGTGTACACGAGAAAACCAGCCCAGTTTCTAAAATAAAGGATTCTAAGAGGAGGAGCCAGAAGATTAAGAAGTGGGTAAAGCCTCAAGGTATTATTGGAAACGTAAATTAGAAATGCAAGTTGAATGCTATTCATCTTCTGCACTGACTGAATTTTTACCTCAAATGACCCTAAGGGAGAATGTGGAACTCTCCAAAGTTACCAGAAGATATCCAAATCAAAGGCTTGGCTAAATTTTGATCTCACAGGGGAGTCAGAGGGATATCCCCTTTGTAGTTTGGCAATATATACGCTAAATTAAATTTAGACTATGATAATATTAAGCAAGTTAAATTCAGGCTACATGGCTGAATAATGGTCATAGAGGGACACAACATGAATGTAGCCATATATTTTAAGTAATATTTCAAATTTTTCTTTCTGTGGGCCTCAGGCACCATGTCCTACTGATGTAAATTGCCTCTGCTTTGAAAGGGAAAAGGAGGGAAGGGTGACACTTGTCTGTGAATGTTCTGCACCAGCCCAGGATGACTGCAATCCAACAGGAGAGACATTGTCAGAGCAGAGAAAAAGGGCTGTTTGCTTATACTGATGTGAGAAATGAGAATAACCACACTTAAAGGCAGTTATGGGGGAGGACCATCACTCCACTCTTCCCTGGGAAGTTGCAACCCTTCTGAGAAATTAGAATGTGTGTTAAATAAGAGAGAGGAATATTTTTCTCATGTTAAAATACTACCTGAAGCATAGCAGAAATATGTATGTGACAAACAATCCAGAGGTTCTGAGAAGGAAATACATAATAAACAGATGATAATAACCATTTTTTTTTAATCATTTCACATAACAGCTTCCCTAAAACTTTTTTCCTTCCAGGAAGATGAAATTGACAGTTGAAGTTGAGAGACAATTAGGAATATTTCAACTTATGGGAGGCAGAAAACTTCATTTGGGATTTCAGGACATTACAATTTCAAAAATCAGAACTTGCTTAGCATGTATTTTATTCTAGGACAAAAACAGTTAAAAATTGCACGAATAGAGGTACATTTCTGTCTAACATTGTTTCACCCTATATGGAAAAGGAATAAATATCTTGATCCTGCACCAATTTAAAGCTGATGATAAAAATACATGTTTTTAAAAAATGCTATGCTTCTTTCAAAGGAAAAAAATACATCAAAACTATTCTAAAAGATATTTTAGAAGCAGAGTCATAAAAATAATTTAAACATACACACAAGTATAACAAATAGAGCCTGCCTCCTGGGATCATTACTTTATATCTACAGGGAAAAAGAAAAGACAGTGTAAGGGATTGAAAACAGTGATCTAATGACCAAAACATGACAAAAGTTGTCAAGACACATTTGTGAAAATTTAGTTCTAGACAGTTTGCCATGGGCTTCACCAAAAACGTAAAGACAACAGCCTTTATTGCATTGCACTTGATCCAATAACTCATTAATCTCTAACACAAAAGAGACAGAAAATCTGTTATAGATTGTGGTTATCCAAACACAAATAGACTCTAGAGAAAGAATATTTGGAGGGAACAATAACTTTTTCACAGGATAATGTATTCAATTCACAATACAGATGAGCATTTTAAACAATGCTAATTGTCTTGTCAATACCAAATTCGTCTAAAACAAGAGCAAATTGGACTAAGCTGATGTGGAATTCCAGCTTTCTGATATGTACTGTTCTCCTGCTTGGCACAACCCCCACGCCCTCCCCTCCCCTCCTGAACACTCTGCAAACGTGTGCCATCAGTGATTTTTGTTTTCCAGCTGGAAAATATTAGGGTTGAAAGTTAGATATTTTCATTAAAATAATTCTAGACAGAAATTGAATAGAACATTACCTTGCTGTGTTTCACAAACTCTACAGAACTGAGAAAAGTGATAAAAGTAAAAGGTCCTGGCTGTCCCCCAGAATAAAGCACATAAATGCACACTCACACAAAGAGAAATACTATTTCTTTGAAAACTTTGATTTAATCATATAAATTATTTGATGCAGTCAAATTTGACCAAAAAAAATCACCATTTAGTAAAAAAGCTAAATACATATGGAAGACAGAGTGCATTTGAATAACACAAGGAGAAGAGAAAGTATTAGCATCTCTCTTCCTTTAAGTAATGCAGAGAGGAAATAAATCCAAATATTTAAAGACTATTAACATGGGTCAGACAATGCATGAAACAAATGAAATTGAACAACAAAACTAAATTTTTTTTTTGTCAGTTCAGTGCATACGGATACTAATTTATGAACTATGTGTTCCTGGTATCACTTTATAAATCACTGCCAAAGAATGAAATTAATTTTATTATATACACTTTGCTGCTTTACCTTAGGTCTTTCAGAATTTTTTCAACCAATAACTAGAATGTAAATAACTCAGACAGGCAAGAATTAATAAAATTAGAAAACAAACAAAAGAGCAACCATAAGGGCCAGACTGTCTGAAAAACATTCACTTTTCTCTCCACTTCAAAATTTACACTGGCCTGAAGCCCAGAAAAGGCAATATGCAACCCTGCACCTGTGACAAGTCAAAGACTAATATCTTCTGACCTGTTAGGATAGAAATGGAAGATAGAAAAGGAAGACCAAGATCATTCTAATAGAAATCAACCCCATATCATCTGTTCAAAATAGTAACTTTTAATGGTACTAAAATACTCATGAAAAGAGTATGAAAACAGGATTTTATAGTTTTAAAGGGTTTTTTGGATACCATTATAAACTATTTCTCGGTGGTTTGCGCATCCTTATTGAGAACAAGTCTATGGACAGAGGGATTAAAAAAATACACCCCATCATATCTTAAAAAATTCTTAGGGCCTGGGCCTATACTTTTGAAACATAATGACATAAACTCACTCACTGCCAGATCAGACCCTGTAGTGCTTCTACACTAACTGGAGACTGGTTTGTTTATTTATTTAATTGCCTTTCTCAAATGTGCCACGGTAAGGTAAGGGAAAAGGTTTGCTGGCTCCAGTTGTAATGACACACATAACTCACTTGTAGCTGAGCACTCTGAGGATTTAGCTCTTTGCCGAGTGTCTACATGGACAAACACAAAGCTAAATTCCAAGTGGGACTCTGAGGAAAAGCGTGTGTTATAAGTGTGCATACAAAGGAACAAAAGCAGGGCTTAGGAACACTGAATGTTAAGTGATCCATGCAGTGGATCAGTGTTTGCATCTACCCCTGAGCTTTGTCTCTTTGACCATGCACTGCAATGAAGATAACACTTATCTTGTTCCCATTTTGCACTAGAAAAAGTAACTAATAGCCAGGAGAAAGAACATTGGTTTTGATTGAAATGCAAATAAAACACTTTAAAAGCACTGCATCACACTACTTTTGCAATACCAAAGTCTGAAAACAGAATATCAAAGATGGTGCCTGAATTATCAGAATCTCTGTTTCAGAAAAAATCTAGGGCCTGATGTATTACTCATTAAACGGGCAGAATTCATCATACTGATTTGTTTTCAAGATTCCTTTTCAAGGACTCTTGCAATAACTTCAATGAAAAACATCCAACTGTTTTAGATAAGGCCCTCCAATAGAATTTTTTTTTAAAAATTGCTATGGAGGGTTATTTAATCAAAAATAGGAACAAGAGAAATTTGTCATCATCTATGAATAGTTACTGTATTCATAATGAAATCACAGAACTGTCCGTAAACATTTCAAATATTTTCATAATTAAATAGCAGTTAGTGATGCCCCATAGTATTACAAAAAAAAAAAAAAAAACCTCAACTGAAAGAAATAGTCAAGTTACTTAAAAATTCTCTAACATTCACACATAAGTTACCTTCCAGTTCATAAAACACTTGAAAGAAAAGTTGTGAGATTTAATCTTTTAAAAAATGGTTAGACCAACTGTTTTCACCCAAATCATATGCTGCATTTTCAGCTGCCTCTTCAGAAAAGTAAGATTAGGAACATAAAAATAATAAAGAAAATATTTGTTCTCTCCCAAGCACATAACTGGTGCACACAGACACATAGGTTTTAGTGGCTAACTATCAACATGAACATGACAGACAAGCAGAGCATTTAAGAATTTAAAAGAATGTTCAAATATTATTTTCCACATACATTTACAGACCAAAATGCAGGTTGGGTTGTGAATGTGTACATAGCAAATGTTATTGTTAAGGGATTTTTTGAGAGGAGGAAGAGTTAATGCTACATATTTGATTGCTAAAAGATAGTTAAAGAAAGCCAGGTGTTGTCATGTGGTCCATGTGGTCACGGTTCTATTCCTAATTTTTCCTTTCTCTTTCTGCCTCTTTAAACAGAAGCTCCAGTGTTCACTCTCTCTGTCTCACTTTGCTTTCCGGCAAATGGGCTGCAATACTGTCTATACAAGATAAAACTTTCTGTAGAGCTTAATTCATTATTTATGAGGTACTTTGAGGTGTTCAGAAGAACAGCATATAGCAAATGAAAAGGAAGTGGAAAGTATCCAAGGATACAAGTCCTTTGAAGGCCTACAGCCTTTCAAGGGATTGTAAAGAACTCTTAACACATGACATTTCATTTCTGAAAATATAGTCTGTATTTTGACCGAGAAATGTCTGTGATCTAGATGAAGTCATGTTTCCTGATTCCTTGGCATCTGTTTAACTCCAGTTTTACTAAACATGCAAGGCTAGGAATTCCAGACCAGAATCTTAAAAAGAAAGCGTTCATCATACAGTATTTGTATGCTCAATATCAGTTCTTTATCACTACAGAAGAAAGTCATGTCACAAGTTTTCACCCACATTTTCTCTCTGTAAAAGAAACTATTTAAAATTCCTAACATTTTCCCCATTTCTAATACAGCATTATTTTCTTTGATTTAGTGATGTTTCTGAACTTCTAAACCACATTTTTTATCTTTATGCAAAGCAGACAAAACTGAGATATTAAGTAATCCATAAAAATAAAAGGACTTCCTCAATCCATTCCAAAAATAGTCAACTGTAAGCAGAAGCTGTAAGAAGAAACTGGGAGGAGAACAGAGATGAATTAGAGATGAACAACCAAGATGGAAACATTTTAACTGCCTTCTCAATATCTGTCATTAAAATGTATAAAGTTGCATGAAAATTACTTGTAAGTTGTTTTTGAAAATGGAACCTAGACAAACTTGACCTTTCTATTATAAATATTTTCAATTTCTCCCTCTTTCTCTGATATTACCTTTAAGCAATACTTAGTACACATATTAAAACAAAAAAGAAAAACAAACAAACAAAGCCCCACCATATGCAAAGTTTTCATGGTGGTACACTTCCAATCTTACTTCCAAACTAATTTAGACTGCCACTAACTTGCTAGACAAGAAGACAATTTCTCGATCTATGCAGTTTAAGACTCTGCAATGCTGTATCTTTAAAAGTAAATCATTCTTTTTGATTTGCATGATCTTAAAAACTGCAAACAAAATAGAGTCGTGTGTTTTTTCTTCTTCTTTTGAGATGGCAACAATTTGCAGCAATCAGTTGCCAATACCTTGATTGTGTTCTATCCTTTTGCAAGTAAAAAACATTTTTAACAGTTTCAGAAAGGAAACAACAAGTGATTTTGAACCAATCAGTTGTTCAGAACTTTGCACATTTTTTCCTTATTTACATATAAAATAAATTTGAAAGTTATTAAAACATAAAGGAAACATGATTTCTTATAGCAATCACCTGTCAGTATTTTCATTTTTTGTAGCACTACGAGGCTTCCCTATTTTCTTTATTTTGCAGCTCAACATTTAAAGGAAAACCTTTTACTTGAGAGCTGGCTAGTGCCTGGGTGTTGAGCGTAACAGGGCTTTACATAGGAAGAGGCAATCCCTTGCCTCTTTATTTATTCTTCCCAGCTGAGGGGATGTTCACTCTTTGTTCCCACAACAAGCAAGCCCAAGTTTTTGTTTGCTTCCAGCATTATGCTACTTTGTTTTTTGGATAAAAATGAGAGGTTGAAAGCATGGAGGTAAATTGTTACAAGGTGAAAGCCCTTGAAGGAACAGGATTTTCTCCCCTTGCCTGGAACCAGCTGATCCTGCAGAACTGGGAAAAACTTCTGGAGAGCCCAAGAAATGTTTCAAAGCAGGGAGAGGTGGTGGCAAAGATGGAGAGTAGTGGTCTACAGAGAGGAGCTGGGACTACACCTGTGAGAGAGACATCAGAGCTGAGGGAAGAAAAAAACTTTCTCTGGTGAAGGGTCTGGAGAGGGATGCCATAGCTCTGAGATGTTGCCTCAGAAAGTGGGCAGCAGGCACAGATAAAAATGCAATGGCTTTCAAAGAGGTTTGCCTCACTCTGAATTTTCTCTGTGTAAAACATTGCCAGGTCACACTATTTCCTACTAAAAGCATTACAGATTCAAACCCCTCACAGTGTTTTGGGGATTCTCACCACATGGAGAAAGAGTTGCTGAGTTACACCTCCAAAAGGAAATGTAAAATACTCAGGGACCATTATCCACATCCCCAGCTCCAGCAATGCCACCTCCAGTTCACTGGGTTTTGAAGTTTGAAAGTCTGAAAAGCAGACTCAAGACAGAAACACTTTGAAATACAAAAGATATTGAAAGATACAAGAGCTGAAACCACTGCATTTCTTTCAAAAATATAAACTGTATCTCCAAGCTTTTGGTGCTTCCACGTCTGTTGAAACAGAAAAAGAGAAAAAACTCTTGGTAAATTGAAAAGACATGAAGGTGGTTTTTTTTTGTTTTGTTTTTAAACAAACTCAATACCTTAAGTTCAGCTCACATCTTATTTCCTTTATTTTCATTCGCCTTTTATATTGCATATGAAAAAGCTGTGTACAGTCACTCACTTCAAGGGGCTGCAGAAGTAATGCACTAAAAAAAATCAACTCTAATGGTTTTGCAAACCACCAAACACCTCATTAAAAAAACCCAACAGAACGAAACTGAAAACATCTCACTAGTTCTAGCAGCACTTGCTATGTATGAATATAATAAACAATAAGAATCTCAGCCCAAATTTGTAATTGAAAAAGTTCTCCAGGCACTTACAGTCTTCAGCAGGTGGCTTAGAAATATGAAACTAAAGCAAGACCCATTTCTGTAAATGTCTCTATCAGTGTCTGATTTTGCATACCCCAGAACAGGTTTTTTTTTAGCAAGTTTCTTATTTTCCTTTGCATTTTTTCACCGTAAATTTTCTTTGGAGAAATACAACTTTAACACGGTGTTCCAACAAAGGTATACAATTGTACCCTCTAACAAATAATAGAAACCAATGAGCCAGATAATTTTCTATGTACAGAAACATTTAATATGACTTTATCTTGCAATTCCCTAAATTTTCTACTTTCCCCATCAACCCTGTGCCAGAACTTTAGCCAATCATTTACTTGTATCCAAAAGTAACATGTCTATTCCTGTAGAATTTTAAGTAAGACTTGACAGTTGCCTTTTTTTTTTCCCCTGTTTCAAATCAACCACAATTTCCTAAGTGTTTCAACTGGGAATATTGGTTCATCACTACTTACCACATAGACCTACTTTTAGATATTAGTTTGAAACATTAGCACTAACTACCTTTAAAACTAATAGAAAAGTCAATAAGTAATATAGTCTTGGCCTCTAATGGCAGTCTTCACTCAGTGTTCTTGAGCATAAGATGATACTGTCCTAAAAATCTCTGTAACTCCCTTACATTATGGAGCCCTTCAGAAATCTCTGCATTTCCACCAAGCACTTTCAGTATCTCTTTATACTGCCCCAAGGTTACTGAAATTCCAGTTCATTGTATCAGAGCTTCTGTTCTGCTTGTCTGGCTTTCTAGGTGCAGCAGTTGTTGCACTCACCTGAAATTCCAATTGGAATTAATACAATTTTATTGCATTTAAGGCAGAAGACAAACATGGGAATATAGACCACACTACTCCAAGGTCATGCATAGCAGATCCTGTATTTTTTCATCCACTTGCCTTGACATGGTGAATACAAAACATAAATATGGAAAATAGAAAATGAAAAGTTATCTCATTGAATATATCCAGGATGCATCAGTTTAATGTTCTGACACTGGACAGTATTGCAATGACTAAAATTTCCCTTGCCATTTTCTACCACATCGCTGTCACATGTGGCAGAACATACTTTCTTTCTAGCTTGGTTTCCTAAGAAGACAAGATACGTTTAATGAAGTTGTTTTGTTTCTTTTTTTCACCTCTGGGTTATCTTGACTTTTAAATTTGAGCTTCATGGCAAACTTTAACCAAGTTTGAGACAGCAGGACAGATCTGCTGTTTTCACTAAAATAGTGAAGAAAAATGACTGAATTAGTGCCTCTTGATAAGCAAAATTCTGCAGAATATATTTGGTTTTGTCCTGGTGTAAAGAACCAACATCCAAATAAAACATTAAGAATATCTTTGCCCACAAACCCCAGCTGGAATTCTCACATTTCCTGACAGAATACAATCCAATCAAGAGACAAAAAACGTAGGAAATCATTAACGCTATTAATTTTATTTGCTGTCTGTGGATAATACTGTAAGATCACAAGTAGGGTTTCTGTAAAGAAAAGGCAGGCTATCGCCAAAATGATAAGTGATGTACATGAAAAAACACTTCTCCAACTCTCCTTTACACAGATAACCTTCACAGTGGCATATAAAATCTGGTCTGAAATTTGAAAAGAGTATTTGGATGCATACACATATTCAATTTTACGATATTTTGCTCCACGACAATCACATGGAAGAAAGGCCAGTAGACAGATTACAGACGAAGCAGAACTTGACACCTTCGTACTCAAAGGGCCAAAATGCAGTACAAGAGGATGTGAGTAGCTGGAAGAACTGTCACTGGAGTGTGATGCACTGGTCTCAAATTGTTAACTTGGGTAAGGCAAAGCTGCTGTGATAGACCATAGCAGGTCTGTGACCAGGATACAGAGTGCTACAGCAATCTAGCTAAAAAGTACACGAGACACACTGTATAGCCAATGCACACCATTCTTTCTCCAGATGATGCTCTCCTACCAGAAAATAATCAACAGTGATTTAAGAAATAATTTTCTATCTTAATCTGTTAACATTTTTTATAAAGAAGATTCCAAACACACAACATTGACATAAAATTAAAGATTTTGGCCAACTGGTGTCCATTCCATCCAGCTATGAATCCTGATTTCAAATCCCGAAACTTTATTGGAGTAACCTATTAAGAAAATGCTTAATAAGGTTACACTGCACAGTTCCATTCATATCCATGTAAGCTGTCAGAGTTTTTCTCTATGTCTATATTGTTATCAGACAATTTCTGAGATACTTTCTTAATTGCTTTCAGTTCTCAAATGTGACTGGCTTCACATCCAATCCATCTGCTCTGCCTGCTTACATTGCTTAGCATTCAATTCTTAATCATTCGATAATTTCAATTCCTGTTTGCAAATTGCTACATGCTGTTTGCCATGGTGTACAGGTTTCCTGTCATGACAAGGACAGATGTTGAGAAGTTTACAACATCATCTTATTTTCCTGCCTATCTTAGAAACTTTTGCTGCCACATACAATTCAGTAGCTACACAAGAATTAGTAAGTTTATATACAAGTTATCCATTTGTGCACAGGGGACATCACTGGACTGCAGTTTCACAATATTTCATATTTGAAACAGAATTCCTGAAGTGTTTGTATATTCTGTTCCTCATGTGTAAATATGTATTTATCATTCATTCATTATGTAACTTTTTGAATAATGAGTAAAAATTCTGATGTACAAATCCTGAAGTTCACTGTAATGACTACAACTATAAAAAGATGAATGCAAACCTTGAAGCCTTAAAGAATGGAAAGACATTTTCAAAGACAAATTAAAACCTGTGTGCCTCCAGGGCTAATAACTTCAGAACTGCAATAATTTTTTCCAAATTATGTAGCTGTTTACTGGTTTATGATTGCTCTATACCTTTCAGTGATGGCTAAATTATTTTCTCTTTACCTTGACAGAAGCCAAGTGTTGAAGTATAGACAATTTTAATTCATTTGAATCTATATACAGACACTTAATCCTGAGAGTTCATCAAGTGAGAACTACTTATTTTCTAGTAAGTTTTTTTTTTTATCCTGGGGAAAAAAAAAAAAGTTCATTTTAAAAATATCTGAAATCATAATACAAACTGCATCACCACAATAGAAGTATTTCTGCTGTGGATGAGCAGAACATACATAGAAGTACCGTGAAACAAATGCTTTGAAGAATGACTTTGGGATGTATTTCTTTCAATATTAATTTGTTTCCATGACATAAATTATTTTTTCTTATAGAGCAAGTTGTGGAGGATTCGTACCTTTATCTACATTATACAGAATGATATTTAGTACAGTGTCCACTGATTAGTTTTAAAATAATGCTTTCTAAACCCATTTTTTTTTCATTTGTTCTTTTACTGACTGGCTTCAATCTTGTTTTAAATTCTACTGCCCACACAGCAGCTCCATCTGGGACTCACATTATCCTATCCCTTCCATTTTTGTACACACCTTATTTTCCTTTTACCCTTTTCATTTCCCATTTCCTTACTTGTTTTTCTGCTCCACAAATTACTCCACTACATGAAGTGTACTGCACTACATTACGTGTGCCATTTCCGTTTCCACTGTAAAATTTCCAGGACAGAAAATACCTGATGTATACTTGCTCAGTCCCTATGCCTAAATATAACTAAAGTTGATTTAAAAAAAAACATCAAAAAGCATGGCCTATCAACAAGTATGTCTCTTTAGTTGGCACACAAGCAGCAGGCAAAGATAGATTTCAAACTTTTTTGCCTCATCTCACAAAAATTTTGTCATATTTGGTGCATGAGTAAAATGAAAACTTATTTGGTTGAATAAGGCAAGACCATGAGGAAAACAGATGCTGCATGCACCAGTTTCTGTTATCCTTAGTTATCTATGTGTAGCTGATCACAGGCTGGGAGCAGGGAATGGATGACAGGATCACCTGAGATGTGTCCAAATTCTGTCCTCTGATTTTAGGTAGAGGGCTTATTTAATTATAGGCAATCTTCTCGTCTGTTGTGAAGAATAAGATTTTAAAATGGAAATTATCTTAAGGAAAAATTATAAATTAATATACTTAAAATATTGTTTTGATTCTTGATCACAGCTTTGGAGTTTAGAAAAATAGTAAGGTGGTATTTTGTTTGCTCGGTCTTTAATCACCCACTCCTGAATAATTTTGTATCTCCCAGGTGACTTGGTCCCTCTACTCATTACCCCAGTCTAGGAAAAAGCTTATAGATCTAACGTGGTTCCAAATGCACTGCTAATCAACACTTTAAAACTACTAAAATGATAACAAATGGATATATTAAGTTGTACAGCATCTCAGTTCTGTGCTTTTTAGTAGCTTGCTGATGCATGTCATAAACACTGTATGAGAACGATGTGTTTTCCCTTTTACAGGAAAAATATGCAGAATGGTCTAAAACCTTCAACAATGCACTACAAAATTGTGCTGCTGAAGTAAATTCAAATTATACTATCTGGCTATAAGAAAAAATGCTAGGCAAAATAAGTCATTGAAATGACTACAAATATCTGCTGAAAAGAACAATGTTCACTTTGGCTGCTTTATAGGGGAAAGCTAGAACATTAATATACATCAAAGTTAACTATGAAGCAATAGTATTTTTCCATTTCTGATTCTAAACAGTGCTACATTTTAGTAAAACTGACAATTCAAACAATTGCATATGGAAAAAATAATCGCATTCTCACTAAAACCCAAATGTAAGAACATGTAAGAAATGTTACAACAATGAAAATTGACACAGTGAAAAAACATATGCAAAGCCTTTTGACGCAGATAAATCTTTCTGACAGGTATGGAACAGTAATCACACCAATTTCTGATTATTAATTGCTGTGTGAAGGGCAAGTCAAGGAGAGGGGCTACTAACTTCCTTCTGCAATGGAAGTCCCTTGTCATCAAATGCCAGTCTTCCCATTGCACATTCAGACTCCTCAAAACCAGCACTACATCCTTTTTTTTTCTGCTGGATTCCTCCACTGACCACCTCAAAGCCTAGCATGTAAACTCATCTCCTCACCCACATGAAGAACACACCCCGCACCTTCACCACCTTCCCCTGATTTTTTCAAGATTTTTTCCTGAACCAGCAGGGAAGGCAAGGTTTTGGGCTTCACCTGGTGGTAGACAGAACCTACCACCACCACCACTCAGGCACATAATTTATGTCTGTTCATGTGTCAGTAGTTGCTGAGACAGTTTGGGAGGCTAAAGTCTTGGTGAAGTCTAGACTGCCTCTGATGGCTGATGGAGTGGACAGGAAAATAAACAGCCACAGGACAGCACGGATTAACTGTAAAAAATGAATTTGCAAATAAGAGAGCAATGCTCCATGAACACTGAAGCCATAGAAAAATAACATCTGGAACAAGAAGAGACCTCCAGTCAGAACAAACTCTGGGCAGAGAAGAATTCTTAGCATTCAAACAAGACCCAGTATTAGTCACCAACAGTAGCAAATTATAGCACAATACTGAAGCCATGAAAGTCTAAATTTCCATTTATATGTGATTTTACATGAGGAAGCATACAGCAGTATCATCTGAGTGTAGAGTCCAGTCTTTGCCAAGGATATGTTCCCCAACACACTCTAGCTGGCATAGAATGATTGAGCATCTCAAGTTGGAAGGGACCCATAAGGATCATAGAGCTCAACTCCCTAATCCTCACAGGACTACCTAAAACTAAATCATTTGACTAAATGAGTTGTCCAGACATTTCTTGAACTCTGGCAGGCTTGGTACCATGACCACTTCCCTGGGGAGCCTGTTGCAATGACTGACCACCCTCTCAGTGAAGAACCTTTTCCTAATGTCCAATCTGATCTTCCCCAGAAGCAGCTTCCTTCCATTTCCTCGTGTCCTCTCATCAGTAGCCAGAGAGAGAAGGATAATGTATTCTCCCTTCAGCTTCCTCTTTTGTTCCCTCTCTCTCTCTCTGGAATGTCAGATTTATTTTACAGGCTATTAATAGCATTTGGAATTAGTTGCTCTCCAGACCTCTCTAGGGTGACTTGTAAGTTAAAGCAAAACCAACTGTGAACAAGGCCACAGCAGAATTCTCACCCCACTCACCCTCTCCTTTCCCCCCATGCTGATGTGACCCCATATCACATCCAGACACAGTCTAACCAAAATGTCACAGGTTCTCAGAGCACATCAGCACTGCCAGCCAGGTGCCAACTGATATTTTTGCACCCCATTAAAGAGGAATTGAATCTCCCCCAAATTCAAGACAGTAATTAATAATAGAAAACATCTACTCATACAGAAAACAAAGCTATTTTCTCCACCATCTCCACGAACGCTGAGAGAAATATTAGTTATGTTCGAGTAATTAATGTTATTGCATGCAAAAATTACATTTAAATATAAAAGAGAAATATGGACACAGGAGCCAAGATGGCCCCACAGCTGCAGGACCTTGACAGCATCTCCAGATGCACCTCTGCTGCCTGCCAGTAGCGAAACTGGAAAAGGAGCCAGCAGAGGTGACACCAAGGAGTTAGCAACAGACCCGCCTGATGCTGCGAGAACAAGCATTGCAGAGTTCGGCATCTGGTCCCTACTTTTGCCAAGTGTGCCCTGTTTGTTTCCACAGCTGTTAAATGTGTTTGCTCAAAAAAAAGGGGAAAAGCAGGAAGAGCGAGCGACAGGAGATGCGCAAGTGTCTGAGGGAGGAAGGATAAAGACGACATGCAATTTACTCCCAGATAACAATTTGCTTTAGAAAATGTATTTCTAGTTATTAGGACAAGTCTGAGATATTCTTACATGAAATTCATGCATAAATTCATATGGCATACTTGTGTTTACATCTTCAAAACACTGTAGGCAATTATCAGAGGGTTAACAAATGCATCTGCTGTAAACAACTTTTCCCCACTTTATATATTTTAAGTTACCTTGTAATAATCTGCTACATCCAGCAGAGAAAATTATTTTAGACAGACTGAAATCAGCCTAAAATCCACCTGAAAGTAAAAGGATACAAAATTAAACATCACCGATAAGTTAGGTAACTTGTTACAAACCCATATGATGTGTGAGCATAAATGAATGTTATAAAATAAAACAGCCATTAAGAACAATAAAATCACAATCCTCTTGAATAAACTAAAAACAATCTTATTTTTAAGTAGCATATCCCTTTTAATTTTAGCTCAAAACAAAGCCAAATTTAAGAGAATAAAGAACTGCATTTAAGTGAATTAAGAGACTCCAAATATTTAGACTTCAAGAAGAACAAGTAAGGTCAATGCACCACTTCAGGATGCAAAAAAACATGTCATATTCAATTTCTGGCTAAATCTTATCAATTTCTTTGCTTCTGGCAGTGTTTCGGTCTTCACAGGGGAATAATTTCTAGGTTTATTAGCATAACTGACCCTGTTTTACACCTGTGAAAGCAAACCTTGTTAATATGGCTAAACAGAATGCATATTCAGTTAAAACATGGCCTCTAGATACATGTGAACCATTGATTTACTGAAATTCAGTTACTCTCTCCTAGGCAAATAGAGAGGTATTTTGAAAATATAGTTATAAACTAAAACCATGTGTCTCATGCTATGATACTAATTTAGAGCTTAAACAAAATCAGCTACATAGAGGTTTTTTTATAAAACATTCTCTGCTAACCTGAAGCCTAATAAAATAAAAATAAGTTTAAAACTCACATTGAGTATTTAATCTCTGCTGGAATTCACTACACAATTTTATCCATTCTGAATTTTTGATAATTCTTTTTTTTATTATTTTTTTCTTCCTTTCTTGCATCATAAGAAATTTCTGTATATTTAGTTTCACTGAGTTTCACTAGCTGGATAAAAATAATTACTCTTGTTAGCTCACATTATTTTCCAATTAAAAAAAAAAAGAAATAACATTCTATAATGTTCAATTTTTCTCCCTTTTTACACCAGTTGTGTTGCACACAGTGAGAATGGTTTCACTGAGAAAGCTCTGGCAAAATATCTGTATACTACCTTGTCCCTGGGCCACCCTAGATCTTGACATGGATGGGGAAAGAAGATTGTGTGGAGCAACTCAACTTCTATATTAACCTCAATACATTGGTTAGGATTCTCCATAACGCCCCTTAAGTTCAATCTAGAATGAATTTTCCCATCAAGCATAAGCCTACTATGAAGGCAGTGTAAATTAAACAGTCAATGCCATTACAATTTGTAATTAATTTATTCTACAGACGTGCTCTGACACAAACTCTAACCCATGTTCACATTCTTTACTGGCAATGAAGTAAGGCCAGCCTCCCACGATCAGAAATAGCCACTGGTATTCAAAACTCAGACTTTTAAGACAAGTATTTTGTGACCAGTGTATTCCAAGGATGCTTTGCAGTATTGCAGGGAATGGATGATTATAAAGTATTGAAGATGGCACAAATTCTGCTGTGGATGTATTCATGGAGCTCTGTTCTTCCCATGTAAAAATGATTTGAAATAATTGTAATGATTGCTCTTGTTGTTCAATGAGGGATAAGAGAGTCTCAGTAGAGATTGTGTGTATCTGAAATCACTTCAATGAAATGGTTATTCAGAACAGCTTGAAGCTGTCTTATCTTGAATGCACGTTGGAAAACCAGTTAGTACAAGTATTCATAGCCAGGGAAGGAATTCTTCGTCAGGACTGGAAACTGGTCATGACTTTTCCTTGTTTGTTTGTTTGTTATTTTACAAATTGAAGATCTTGATTTGAGTGCTGTTTATCCAGCAGAAAGTGAGGGGGTATAATGTTTGTTCTGTTGTGAAGAATAATTCCTAGAAATGTCAAAGTCCTCCCTAAAACCTGGTATTTTTTAAGTCTCTAAATAAACACGTTTTATTTGACATCTGTTTGCCCCCTTTACACAACTCTGTCCATGTGTAGTAGGACTTGATTTATAGATCTTCCACAGAGGGTCAGTGTCTATGGCTCAGAGCCAGAGTGGAGGCACTTGTTACATTTCCAAAGAGTTTTTCACATAACCTGTACAAAGCAATACCTTAGTGCTTAATTGATGGCAGACAGTTTTTCTTTCCTAAGCCACATGCAGCTCATCAGCTGTAAAACCTGGCTCTCATGTCTGTGCAGGTGTTGATAATACTGACCCTCAGCTAATATGAAACCCAGGATGAGGGAAGAAGTGTGCTAGCAGGGTCTGCCACAGGAGATGGTATGGTGTTCTGTGGCTATTTTCAGTATGAAGCTTCAAGAAACTCCTCAGAAGTGTCAGAAAAACTGATTTTTCTTGTTTTTGTTGAGAAGTTGTAGACTTGGGCCATCTGAAGCCAAGTAAGGAGTCTGCTACTGAAGAATAATTATGGATGGGACTAGGGCAGGGTGGTTGGATGGGGAATGGTGAGAGAGGAAGAAGGTTTGATTTCTCTGTCTCCAGAAAAACAAGAAATGGGGCACAGAGACTATGCTGCTGTTGCTGCTGCAATAGTTTATGCTACACCCAGCTAAACACTTCTTGGCTGCTTTTCTGGAGCCTGACACCGTGAAAAACCCCACATGAATAGGACTGTGAATTGCAAAATCAGCTCCTTGGCTTGTCTGGCCGGTACCGGGCAAAAACTGTAAAGAGCTCAGGAGGATTAGGAACCCCTCCTTTAAGGCCAGTAATCCAGGTTTGATGCTGTTAAAGGTTAGGCAGAGTAGACAATCTGATTTATCTTTTAAATCCTCCAAAACTAAAGCAAGACTGAGTTGTTTTGAAAAAAAGAACAAAGGAGGAGTTAGTGAACTCTTACTGTTATGTCCCCAGCTATTGCCTCTCATTTTTCTGCCTGTCGAAATAAGTTTAAAGTACATCTTGCCTTTGTCTTCCCTTTAGCTGGTGTTAAAAAAGACATCAAGAGTCATCAGATGTTCTGTATTGGACAGGTTTTTGGTCAATGGGGGACAGAGCATCAACAACATCAGTAAAGCACATTCAGGGAAATAAGAATATTTCTGGTGTGAAATCTTCCAATGGAGAGCCCTGCCACTGCTTGATATGGAGTTGTGGTTACTTAGATTATAAATCTGGGCATCTAATTTTAAGGAAAGGATAGAACAGTCTCTTTTGAAGCATATCAATTATTAACTGTCACAGATAATGTCAACTCAAACTGTTATTATTTCCAGTCCAACACAGATTATAGGACAAGAGAACTTAACTGGAAATTAAAAAATAAATTCAGCATATATATCATAAAGCGCCTTTTCATGTAGAGAATAATAAATACTTAGAATAGCCTGCAGGCAAAGTTGTAGAGGCAAAAAGCACCAGTGTCATTCAAGAAACAATTAGATATCATCCTTGGGGAAACAGTCTACTAAAATGAATATGTCTTGATGGACCAAATGACCTTTATTCATTCTCCAAAATTCTCTCATGTGGTTATAATTCTATTGAAGAACATTTCAGCATTTTGGCCTCAAGCAATGTCAATTCTTCCTTGAATTATCCTGCTCATCAGTTCACTGATGAGGGTGATCCTTTCTTATACCATAACAAATACTAAACAATCACCAGCCCTGTATCATGACAATGCTTTAAGTACATAATCAAAATTCATTTTCAGTCCCATGACTGCACCTAGCCGTGTACCCAGACTGACTAACAGAAAGTTTTTCAGGCATCTGGAAAATAAAACAACAAAAACCTTCTCAGGGTTTTAGAATTAACTGTAAGAAATATAGCCATTCTGCACTCCTGGCACACAGCATGCACCTTTTAAATGAAACACATACAGGAAAACAACAAGGTAAATCTCCCTCAGAAGCCTAAGCAGATTCATGAAGGTCCTTGTGACTCTCTGGTAGTCACTAAAGTAAATCTTTTAGTATTTTAAGTTATTGCTGTTACTTTTTTCCCAGATGTTTGCTTTGTTTTATTTAAGATGGATAAAAATTAATACAAAATTAAGCATTCACAATGTTGTTTGGTTTTTTTTTTTTTTAATAAGGTGTAGTTCTCTTGAAACATTTTAAGTGAATACTGGGAAAATATAATCACTACTATAAACAAGGTAAAGCACAGCTTATCTGTACCAACATACTGATGTAAGTAGAAACACTACAGCTGAATAAAAAGAATTTTGACAATTTAGGCAACTGGGGAAAACCTGGTGTTACCTATAAAGCTGAGAATTTTTCTGTTTTTACTTTTAAAACACTTGACCCACACACACAAGTCACAGGAGCTCTGGATTAGTCTGATGTTTGCTTCTCCATCCATAGTTTTAGGAGGTACTTCTGAGCCTGCTGGCACTCTGCATTGCACTGTCAATTCCCACTGAAATTAAGAAAAACACAGCATTTCACAGGACTGGCTCCATGGACCTTGAGAAATAACAAAGGAAAAGGTGCATCTGGAAATCCATCCCCAAACAGAATCTCTGTGGTTCTCTCTACATGTCACAAATTGAAGCTCAAAGGGAACTGCATGGCAGGAGCACAACCTTAAAAAGCTGCAAACCTGAAGAAAAGTGGGTGTTCACTAAACCATATAAATCCAAGCTAGAGTATATTCCAAAAATATTTTACACTAATCAAAAAAAAACCCCCAACATTCCGAGATTTTAGAGTTTTGCTAAATGGTATGGACCATCAAGCATAAACATTCATTTAGTCTAGTTTAAGAAACCTATTAATATTGCCGTGTTATAAAAGATAATTTCTGAAACCAAAAAATATTAATAATAAAAATTATATGAGTAATTTAAAATGCAAGAAAATTAATTACTCGAAGTTCTCCACATTTAGTTAAATTGGATTAAAAGATCAAATACACCAATGCTGTTCATCAGTAAGGTATTTTTTTAAGTGTTCAACTTTAAATATGTGGAGAATTTTAGTATTTTATAACTTTGAAGAACTAAATTGAAGTTTAATAACATGGAAACATCAAACCATTACCTTCATTGTGACATTGCTACATATTACTAGCACATTGAAAAATTCAGATTCTGTCACACAGACTATTTATTTTCGAAATATAGCATGTAAGGATTATTAGAAAAGACAGCAGAAAGGCAACATAAATTTTCAGAGAAATCCTTCAGAAGACAAATTTTTTTTCTGCATACAGAAATGTAACATTAATATCAGTTACTAGGAGTGTGGGAGTTCTGAAAACAAGAAAAATATCCCCTGGCATATTATGGTTTCCACCTGCTAAGTCTTCATGTGTCTACTATAGCTTCATTTCTCTTGCTTAGAAATTGCAACACAGACTTTTCTGCAGTAAAATGATTCTACTTCTTTGAGATTCACACTGGATCCTATCACAAATTATTTGTGCTACACTTCTTGTTCTTTAGATTTTATTCATGTTGTCATCATTTTTCAAGCTCTTCCCACACAGATGGACATTTATCCACGTTGTTAAATTACTGAAGTAGTCTATTAATTCACAGATTCCCTGACATGGATGTGTGTTGGCACAATTTACTGCTTTACAGAGTCCCTCCATAGCAGAACCTTTACCTAGTGGTGAAGTTTTTTGTGTTACTAGTTACCATTCACACAAGGTCAGCCCTCAGAGCCAAGGTTTGAAGTCAGATTCCTGAGAAAATACAATTGTCCTCATCAATTTTAGCACTAGAATAAATATTCTGTAGTCACCTACAGCAAATTGTATTTGCATAATATAGAGATAGCTGCTCATGCCGTTATGCAATCAACTGTTCTCTTCAGAGGTTTTTTCTCCTTTCATTTCAGACCCCTCACCCAAATAATTTATATAAATATTTTTAAAGCTCCAATATAAACACTGAATTTTGTAGTACTCTAATAGTAAAGCTGTCTGGGGAAAAAAATGTGTCATTTATAGTTTTTAGTTACTGTTCCTCAAATTTTACAGAGTGTCAGTCAAATTGTTACCTAATATATTAAAATGTAGGTTTTTTTTCAAGAATAGATTTTCCTGTTTAGGGAAAAACAAATAATCCCCTCATTAAGAGTGTGGAACTGAGTATATTCCCCTCCTTGCCTTCTGGAAGATCATTTCTACTGTTCTTTGTTATTTGTTTCTTGAGTTTGCATAACCCTGCCCTTTCTAAAAGGCTAAATGAAAAAGTTGAAGAAAGCTTTCTGAAAAGGCAACCTTTTTCATTTTTTTCCCTATACTTCAGACATTTGAAAAATACCATCCTTTTATATTCTTAAAAAAAAAAAAAAAAACCAAAACCTTACAGCTAGTCAAAAATGCTGAAGAGACATTTCAAAGGACAGTATATTTCAACATTAACTGAATTTCAGGTACACCTTTATATCTATGAAAACTGGTTTTAAATGTTACATAATAAGGTAATAGAGGGTTTTCTTAATACTGTAACCCTCACTAGGGCACAGTCCAATCTAAGGTATTTTCTCAGGAGAAAAATAATTGTTAAGAGGTTTTATAAATTAACCTTGTTGCTGCTTTTATGAATATTGTTGACTTAACTAAACAAGAACCCAGTGGCCATTTCCACAGTGAAATTTCTAGGTATGCAGTGGCTATTTCCAACACTGATTTAGATGTCAAAAACTCACTTGGTTCAGTGGATTTCCACCAAGATATTTATTAACATGTGTTATAACAAGTAATCTCTAGTGAAAAATGGAGGGGATGAAATCAATACTAGTATTCTATGGGCAAGTCCCTTTGCTCACAGAGGATTTTAAGTCATTTAGGATTTTCATTGGTTGGTTTGGTTTTGTGGGTTTGTAAAAAGAGAGAATTATGTTTTTCAAGGGCTGATGTCTTCAAAACCAGATTCAGACTGTAAATTGGAGATGTCTTCCTTTTCAATTATTTTCAGTAGCATTTGGGAAAGCTTTTTTCTGTCTGGACACATGAACATGTGAAAAGGAAGGTATTTAACCTAGCTGAACCTGCTTCAAGATTTTCAGAGTGCCAGGGATATAACAGCAGTCCACAAAGAGGGGATAGACCTCAGTGGACTTCTGGAGCTTGAAACCCAAACCCAACTGAATCTTGGGTTTAGACTGAAATTTGAAAGACCTTGCAGTTAGTCTAAGTAAAGAAGGAGAATGTCTAAATAAACAGTTATAATTCATATCTGAAATTATTCCCCTGTATTGCATAAACAAAGTGGTTCTTATGTCTAATTCCGTATTATCCCCTTGTTTTCTGTCAAAGGTTCTACCCAGCTGAGAACATCTGAGGTTTCTCCCTTGAAAGACTGACAAAGCATTGGAGTACAGCCATCCCTCTGGCCGGGTACCCACAGGAAACCTCCCTTCCAGCACTGAGGTCCTCTGCTGAACTTAAAAGTTTTCCCAAATGTATTCCAAAGCAGTATTTTTTAATTCCATATCCCCACTATTATGCCATAGCATTGCACCTGCTTGCTGCTCTAAGGCATCAGACAGACCTGAAAGGAGAATATGGGCTGCAAAAAAAGCCTTTACCCAAAAGGTTCTGTACCCCATCATGTTACTCTAAAGGTTAGCCCCCACATATCAATGGATTGTTTATTTCACACAATTTTTATAACAATTAAGGAAAGTAAAACTGCTGGCATGTTTTATAAGCACCTTAATCTCTTCTTTGTTAGTCACTATTACGAGTATTTGATCACACACTTTGAGTTGCAAAGAGGATTTTGTACCATCATTCCAACAAATCAGAAACACCATGACTCACATGAAAATGAAATAACGGACTACATTCCCTTACCCTTACTTCATTGTTCTGAGAAACTATGAATTATAGGCTTCATTAAAAAATGGTTGGTATACACCAATTTATCTCTACAACATTGGTCAGTTTCTAATTCTAGCTCTTCTTTAGTTACCAAATTTTCTGATAATCTTGAAAGAACAAAATTACTATGCTCTGTTTTCTGTCAATGCCAAGAACTCACAGGCTAATATTTTTATTTGGGAAAGCTGATTAATATATTTAAATTGTATTTTCACACTTGCCTATTTAAAAAAGGAATATAATAGACATTGGAGCAGGAGTTCTATATAATAATTTAAAAATCAATGAAATTTATGAAAAAGCTGTAATTTTCCACTGGTAAATCTCCCTTACATCTTAACAATGTCACTTTTCACTACACTGTGTATCATGGTTAAAAAATTTCACTTTTTTCTTTAATATACATTTTGCCAAAATTTCAGAAGTAACATCTCATTTCTCATAAATTGCTTTTATAATCCTAACCACGAATGCATGTATTGATCTTGCAGTCCAAATTTGGCAGGTTTAATTGTTCTTTTAAAATGCAATAAGAATCTTCTGATGTTCACATTTGCTGCCCAGCATCTGAGGTATAAAATGCGACACAAACATACCCTACTTGAGCAATAGCAAAAGAAGAACATTAATAGAGAAACGTGCAAGTGTAGTTTCTCTAACACCACTGCTCACCAAAAATACTTTTTCATATAAAGATATTTTAGATAGCAAAAAAAAACCCAAAACTATTTATTTTTTGCTAGAATAGTGAAACCAGTATGGAAGATTGGATTATCTATTTACATTAGACAATGTAAAGAACAAGCCCATCTTTTATTCACTAACATCTATGTGCATTTTTCAAGGAAATTATATGAAGACAAATGAGTAAAATTCATATGTGCTAAGGTTTTTCCAGACACATAATGAGATGGCAATCAACTTGGGATTTGACTGTATGTAAATGAGCATTGAGTCAGAATTTTGATAATACAGAGGGCATTCAAAAGCTGAGTAACTTATGTCTTATATTTTAATGAAGTAATAAGATGGAAGGAGGGAGGTAAGATTCAGGTAAGCAAAAGAAAATTGTTTTGTAAAATGTATTTAATGATGGATGACTTCAGAGTGTTTGCAGAAACCTGTATCACTGGCTCACAATTAAAAATTCATTAGGTCTTGCAAGGCCTGGATAACATTTTGTAAATACAAAGCATCATGTGAAAAATTTGAATGACTGCAAGGACTTAATGGAATAATCGTGGCTTGAAGAAGCGCTCCACAACACAACAATTCATAAATATGTATGTGTCAAGGACTAAATCATGCTCATTGTACTTACACTAGCACCTCCATTAACTTGGGTTATTCTGAAATCAACCAATCTACTCAGAGCAATTAAACAAACAGCACCCTAATAACTTCGGTGGCCATTCCATCACCTGCATTTCTACTGGTAATGTGTTACGTAAGCATAGCCCATAGAATGTATTAGACCACATCAATAGTTTCAACTGAAGGAGCCTTTTTCTCTCAATAGTAGATTTTTTTCTATTCCCACTCACATTAATTTCAATTCAACTCAGTGACGGAAGGCTTAAGTCAGTGTTCGTTTAATGTCTAGTTAAGATAATGAAATAATTTTATAAAATTGTTTCAATTTAAGATTCAGACTTCTGTCATTTATTTCAATGGATCCAGGATTATACTCTATGGGTTGCATAGAAATCCATCATTTGCACTTACTCTTTTGTCAACTCCTGCTAATTTATTAATGATAATTTATTATTTATTCTCATATTCAAAGAAACTATAAAGTGAAAAGCATGCATAGCCCCAGATATAGTGAAGAATAGGCTTTTAACAAAACCAAGCACTGAAACACTTTTTTGCCTGAAGTCAGAAGTCATCAATATCTTACCATCACTGACACTACACAACTCTCTACGAGTAACCCAGTAGCAAATGAATCTACCTATTAGAATAATGGAACATGCAATCATCACACCCACCAGGGCTTTCAAACACTGATTTGAAATACTTTGGAACGATCTCAAATTACGCAAATAATTGTGGAAATCCCTGCTTGACTTGGAGCACAAAATGGAACCATTCATACAGCTGATACTGCTGGGTTTAAGGAAAAGGTAGCACCTGCTCTTTCAATCCACCCATGTTTGCTTTTGTCATCCAGCAGCAGCAGCTATGGTGGACATCAAGAGCCTTGGAACAGCTGTCTTAACCCAGATTTTGGAGATGAAGTGTGCACTATAAAGAAGCTCAGCAGTGAACCTGGGTTCAGTGTAGATATATCTGCCAGACGCTGCTGATGTATTTGGTCCATCCAGCTGTGCTGACTCCTCAGCCTGTCATCATCTCCTCCTTCGTCACAAAATTAATATTTTTTTTTAATTTTTACCACATATTTAAATAGTCAGGAACATTTTGTTTCAACATTCTTCCTACTTCTTCAAGACCAAAGCCTTGGCTTTCTCCCTCCCTGCTAATTTGCCATCTATACACAAATGCATAAGAGTAACACACCATCATATTACTGTATATTTTAAAGTTTTCCTTACAGGACAGGTGAAAAAGAAGTGACCATACATTGTCAAAATCCTTTAGTCCTTCCACTAACTCGATGGGACTGGTTTTCAAACCTCTGTGCAGTTCAAACAGGACAATCCCTCTACATGACCTTCTCATTTGAATTATGCAGGTTTGCTATTCTGATCTTAACCCACCCGTCAAAAATATTAAAGGCCAAATAAAACACCCAGAAAACATGGAGAGTGAGAGAGATGGATTGTCAGAGAAGTTATTATCTTGTAATACCATGGCAAATGTCTTATTACAAGGAACAGTTGAGCAAAAACATGCAATGTTTCATACTAGAAAAAGACATACAACTAGAGGAAAATAAATATGAATGGAATTTTTAAAACATAAATTGTGTTGTTACAATTGATATAGATATTACCACACGTTAATGTTTTTTCAGAAGAAATTCACATATGTATTTTCATCTATCTTTACATATTTTCAGCTCTTTTAATTTATTGCCTCTTGCATAAATGCCCTTTTTATTCCTCTATACACTACCATGAACTCTACTTTTTCATTAAGCAAGGCTTAGCTTTATACATGTTTTTCTATATCCAAGCAGCAGCTAGACATCTCAGAGTGCCTGCAAATGTAATTGTCCCTAATCATTACATGAAAATAATCACTTTAATGAGACCTAGTCTTGTCAAATTACTGGCATAGTGCCAGCTCTTTAGTTCCCAAACAAGAAATTCTGAACCAGGATTTTGGTTATACAAGTTTTTTGATCACCATGTTTTTTCAAGGAGGAGATCAGTTAGATCTCCATTGTCTGCACTGACAGTTTGTGTGGAAGGCAATGCCAGCCACTGCTCTGAGCTCAGCTGACAGTAATTCCTGCAGAAGGTAAGGATCCCAATCTTTCAGCCCTAAGAAGAGAGAGGCAGATAGTTTGCAGTCAAAGGCAAAGGCCACAGAACATACAGCACTGATGCTTTTGCAGTTGATGCGTTGCCCCGCTCTCATGCCAGCAATCAGCTCTGCCACATATTTTCTCTCCAGCCTCAGCGAAGTCATCGGTTCTCCTCGTGAATCAGCGCCACGCTGGCACAGCGGGGAGGACAGCGCGCTCCCCTGCCTGTCATTTGTCTGACTTTTAAAATGAGCTCCAGCCTTTCATAGAGGAGCAGGCAGAGGTGCTTTGTCAAACAAGCAGAACCCCACCGGTGCTGAGACCTTCCCCACCACGGCGAGGCCGCGGCTGCACGAGCGACACCTGCCCTGGCAGGCGCGGGGAGCCCGCCCACAGGTGCTCTCCAAGTGATGCAGCCGTGTACGTGTCAACAATAAAGTGAACCCTGAGCCTGAGAGTGAAAAAATATCCTCAATAAACCAGGGAAAAAGGTTCATTAAATCTATTCATTTATGCTAGAATTTGAAAGACTTCTCGGCCTGTCTCAGTGTTACCGCTACTTAGAAGCAAACTCATGATTAAACAATGGTTAACATTTAACTTAAAACCTTGCTGTTTTGAGAGATTTGAGTTATGATTTGAAGCTTCTAATTCAGACTCAAACCAGGAAACTAAATATTTTAGCAATTAATAAAGTCTTTTCCAAACTTCAGGTAGAGTTTTTTTATCCACTACTTTATTCTCAGTTTTTGAAGTGTGGGACAGGGAAACCAAAACACCACCTGTGGATCTATTTTATTCCTAACACATCCTTCACTTATCATCTTAAATACTGCATCAAAAGGAGCCTGTAAAGGTGATCATGTTCATTGTCAGTTCAGAAAAATAGAACAGTATTATCTCCTAATGATGTGATTCACATTTATAATAAAACTAAACCCTACTTTCTATTTAATTCTTTCCTCAAAAATCCCAGTAATAATGCCTAGAAGATAACTATAGAAGGGAAATCATATCTGATCTCTACACCCTCAGTTTTATCCTTAATACGTTGTTTTAATTAAAAGTAGTATTGTTTATACTTGAAGGAATGTTAGGTAGAAGTTGAGTGTTTAATATTCCATATATAAAAGGGAATAAATAAACAACACTGTCTGAAGTCTTGGAACACACATTCATGTTATGTGATGTTACAGCCATTAATGAGATGATTACTCTGCCCTCTGGACAGCAAAATGCTTGAGAGTTAATTTAAAACATACACCTTCATGTTCTTCATGTGGCAGAAAGTTTAATTTATGCATAAGATAAATACAAGAACCTACTGGGGCTTCATAGCTTTTAGTTTTATAACATGCGGTTACATTTTTTCAAAGTGAAGAAATTTAGGTAAACTTTAAAACACTGGTTTTGTTAAATGGAAGCATTAGTCACAATACATAACAACTGAGGATTTTATCTACCCTGACCTTTCAAAACCTGTCCTGACAGGTTTGATGAGCAGAACAGCCTAACACGAAGTCACCCTTCAGTAATCAATTAAATCCCCAGGACAGACTGAGGAATGTCTCAATGGCCATGCGTCAGCCTTACTAGAGGATGGCAAGGGTGATGATTTATTTGGAATAAATAGCTAGAATATCCTTACCTCTGCTTCAAGAGAATCTCTTTTATTCCACAGTTAGATAGCTATAAATTGTTTTTTCCACGTTCTCAGAGTTTTTTGAGGTTCTCACATGTCTGGGTTTTTACATTCTTCTTCCCAGTGCGGCAGCGGATAACACTGTGCTTCTAACACAGAACAACTCTTACACTTCTCAAGTTTCCTGACACATCTGATCATACAATATGCTGAGTGTAGCTGGTCCAACACTGTGTTACACTGGAAGCTATCTGAAAAGTGTGAGAAAGGAAATTTTGTGAGGTTTATGGTTTCAATGTTATACACAGTGACAGTGTGTACATAACAGAGGAGTGCAATGCACCCTCTTAAAATTTTTCTTTCATGCTTTTAATCAAGAGAGTAGGAAGTGTTCTGATGAAGGAAAATACCAGTCTAAAGTCTCCCAAGCCCAAGTATTAAAGACACAGCCTTTCCTCTTTGTGTTTATGCTGCCTTTAGGATTATTTGGAGTAGCCACAGTTGGTTCAGCTGGGAGGGGAGTGAAACTTCTTTTCTGATATGGCCATTACATCTGCCACCTGAGTCTGCTTTAAAATTGACAATCTTCCCACAAACATTCAGTTCCACTCTTCAGGCTGGCTCTGTATCATTTCTTGTGACTGAACGCAGGAAGAAAGTATAGGAAAAAAATTGAAAAAGCACACTTGACCCAGGCGCTTGCTTTCCATGCTGCCTTTGTGTGACATAAATCAACAATTTTGTACGTCGGTGGCATTTGGCTGCTGTAGCTGAGCAATTACCTTCAGATATTGGTGTCTCCACCTCAGCTATACTCCGGGGTAAGGGCATGAATTCTACCTGAAATATCCCCATAACCCATTCAGATCCACCATAAAAGCAGCCACTAAGGGGGGACCTCAGACTGTTGCCATTCTGTAACACTGGACACATCCTGGGACTCAGAACTTCGCTGGTACAAAGGCCAGGTCAAGCTATTCTAACAGTTTTCTGGCCATCTCAGAATCCTTTGTTTCTTGCCTCTGACTGTGAAGCAGAAGCTAATTGTAACTTCTAAGCTGCATCTGTTCATAAAACTTTTAAAGAAGAGCCTCAATAGTGGATTGTTAACATCTTGAACCTAACAGTAGAACCTAAAGTGCTTTTTTCTATAAGACTCAATGGAACTAGTGCAATAATCCAACAATTAAGGATAAATTATTAATTTTAAAAAATACATTCTGTAAATATCATTTTGTTTCTTATGTCTTAATCCACTACCCTTCCATTTTACAACTGATTTTATGATGCTAAAGGAGTTCAATCACATCCTTACAATGCAGAAAGAAAGGATGAAACTTCAAAATAAATAAAAACTGCATCTTAGAAGATTTTTGATACTATTTAGCTGAGTTCCAGTTGCAGGGTTTATATCTGAACTAGCTGTTTCCATATAAATTGCTTTTAGCTACGATAATAAAGTGAGGGAAAATAGGAGATATTTAGGTTTAGGTAACTTAAGCATTGTGGTAAACATAGACAGAGAGAAAAAATGAATGGAGGAGAAAGAACTAAAATGTTTTTGTCTGGCTGGCAAGTTAGGAATATCTTTTATTCACTTGGTTGCTTTACTTTTTGTTTGTTTGTTTGTTTACTGTTTGGATGAAAAGAAGTATCTTCAGTAACCCTAACATATGCTCTTTGTACCCTGAGGTAGAGATCAGCTGATAAAACACACTTGAAAGACCTCAGCATTTGCAATGACACAGCTATACTTACAGCTTTTTCTTACAGTACTGATAATGTTATACACAGAAAAGAGGATCTATGCACAATACAGGGACTTGCCTACTCCTACAGAGCCTCAGCTTTCCTTTTGCTGTCCCAAACTGTCTGTTGAATAGCAATGAGCCTGATAATGAACACTGCAAAATGACAGCTTCTAGAAGTTTAGAGTTCCCTTCAAGAGCAGCCACACTTCAAGACAAGATTTCTTTTCATCTGACAAAGAAATTTGTTTTCAAATATGTCTCTCTTAGGTATCTGCGGAATCCAGCGGACAACGTGACAGAATTTCAATTTCTGAATTCTTACCCAGGAAGCCGCACACTAAAGGGCCACTCCCTTTCTAGTGGTGAAAGAAAAGAGGCTGCACTGTGCTACTGCCAATGTGCTCAGAACACAGGCATCAGCTGTGAGGAGGAGGCCCTTCACATCTCATCTACAAGCTGAGTCTCAAAATGTGTCAGTATCATATCTTGCACATTCTCTTTCAATATTGACTGAATTAAAAGACTCCACTTACTGTAGAAAGAGTTAGATAATAGAAAGGGAATGATTGGTTTATCTTCTAAAGGATTCATATGTGATAAAAGGAACATCCAAAATTCACCGGAGGATGGGAGGGTTGTAGCATTCTCCACTTGAGGCAAGCAAGAGTGTAGCTTACAAAATCTCTGGTACTTTGAATTTAATGGGAAAGCAGAGAGGGTAAGAATTTTTTATGTTTGTGTCTACAGAATATAAATAGAGAAAAATCAATCTCTCTCTTCCTATTTATCTAGCTGCTTACAGGGTCCTCAGAAACAGTTTGAGAGCTACAAAATCATGAATGGATTTTATCCTTGAGGTCTTCAATCAGCACAGGAAGTATTCCCCTTTTACTGAGTCATAAACAGAATGGTTTTACAAATCAGGAATTAACCTACGTTGGAGAGCCCTTATTCAGTAAGACTTTTTTCATCCTTGCCTAGTTCATAGAATATTAATCTGTACTGGTGTAGTAAAGTAGCACAAAATGATCCCAATACATCATCCCCCTGTGGTCACTTTTACAAAAGCAGTGGGTTGCTTTTAGGGCAGTATCATATTATGCAGAGATGTTTTAAGTTTAATAAATGCTCTGTGAACCATGGTAGAAACCAGGCAGAGCACAGAAAGACGATGAAACATGTAAGTAGCAGTGTTAGAGGATTTTGGATACCGCTCAAAGGGCAGGTATTTAAGAGTATGAGGAACTGGGAAGCACGGAAACAGACAAATAGGGAAGAAACATATTTCCTAGACATATTACTTTCTCTAAAAGACAAAGACTTCATCCTTAGAATGTGAAAGAGAACAGTTTTTCATGCTTGAAATAGCCACAATTCCGATGCTTGTTAGGAACTTTTGTTGTTTCTTAATTGTTTTCAAAAGCTAATTTTATTAATGTCCAGTCTGGTAATCTGAGATTGCTTCTCCTGCAATTTTCATATTGATTTTCATTATCAAAATGAAATTATATTTTTTTAATGGCTTCTAACTCCTTGCACTATCTGGCAAAAATCATGACACATTAATTAAATCTTTATGTTAATGGCCTTAGAAGTAGCTCCCACCTCAATAAATCAGAACCTTCCAAATCTGCACAGTTTATTCCACTTGCAATCAATGTTAATTTCCTTTTGCTTCAGCAACTTCATTTACTTTTCTACTGAAAGTCCAATTATTTCTGATTACAATTTCAACATATTACAATTATTGTGATATACTATCTATATTGTAATTCATTGTAATTTAAGTTTTATTACACTATGGTGTTTGGGTTTATTTTGAAGCTAATCTCACAGGATAAATACTAATGTTAATATCCCAAATTTTATGTTCTGATTTTCAAATAATCCCTCTGCAATTTAGCCATGATCTCTATCTGGGCTGTTAACACCATGAAGTTTATTTTTGATCATACTACATGTGACAAAAGAAAATTAGAAATATAAAGCTATGATTGTTTCTGCAATTATAGAAACATGTCTGTCAGAGCCTGTGGGCTCTTGTAAAATTAACATAGTCACACGTTCTCCGTTAAATTAATTGTTTCTCTGATTTTTCAGATCCCTTACAAAACTCTGCGAGGCTTTTCAGATGTTTCATCACTTGCCTCTCTTTCTTTACATTCCTGCTGTAATGACAGTTCTTCTGGTAGTTTTTCATGATGTCCTTTGTTCTAACATCACTCTGAAGTAATGAGTGAGGAATTTCTAGTATTTCCTCTTAAGACAGATTATATAATGAGGACAATTTTTGGAAGATTGTTTAACACATGAACCCATTAAAGCTGCTGTGGAAAGGAACTTGTATGAAGCTGTTTTGAAACCTATTCGGATTTTCCTCTGGATTTGTATGCATTTGCCATGATTCTGCATTCATTTCAACCTTTTATAGTAAATTATCTAATTGTAGATTTCCAGTCTTGCAACTGATTGCTTTATTTATGCCTTATTTCCTCCTTTGTAAATTGTCTTTGTTACCTTCGTGACTTCTTTTATGGGCGGAATCCATTTTTGGCCTTGCCTGTCAAAGCACTGCAATCTTCTTCCTCTAATTAGCAAATTAGACATCAGTATATGCATCAGGATAAGTAGCTGAAAAAATGATGAGAGATTTGAAGCACTCCTATAGTTAAATGATTAAGAGCTTCATACAATAGTGTAAATCATTGGAGGCTTCTTTGACTAAATCTGACAATTCCTTTAAATCATTTGAGGGACCATTTGAGACATATTGACACTTCATTAGGCAAACAGACTGGAGTTCCTGGATGCGCTGTATAGCACTTCATTAGATCAATCAGTGCAGCTAATTCACCTACATTACATTAATATGGCCATGAAAGTGGAAGGCAGAGGTTGTATTTGTTATTTTCTAAATGCAAAAAGAGCTAGAAAATATTGTGTTGAGATTATTCATGCCCTGGCTCTGACAGTGTTGAAGGAAGGCCCCTTATACTTTCATTCTTATCACTACACAGTTTTAAAACAGATGTAATTCTCTAAGGAATCCTGGTTCTAATGAGATGAATATTTCCACTCTGATTTCAGTAGCTCCAAAATTTCTGAGGTTTGCATTTCTGGATAAAATCCACCAATCACTTAAGCAAAAGTAACTTTGAGCACAAGTTGATTTTTGCATAATATATCAATTCACCATCCAGAAACAGATGTTGGAGATATCAAATGAGGCTGCTACCAAAAACATCTAAGAGCTGTTCTATGGCATAGGCTGGCTGAGAATTAACAGTTCACTGTGTCTCCAATGAGAAGAGTCAGAAGAGGAAAAACTAAAAGTCAAAAGAAGCTGGTAAAAGCCACATTAAAATCCAAAGATCAGTAAGTAAATATTGGATTAGGGTTTGCTGGGTTTTTTCTCCTGTTTGAAGTGTTCTAGAGCTGCCAAACTTTTCTTCCTCCCTTGATGGATATTGTGGCTACTCAAGTTTGTATGGGTTCAAGGGATGAGGAACATGTTGGAAGAAAAAGTCACTGAGATTTTTCAAGCACACAAAAGCAAATATGGTTTTGACTGTCTAGCTCTTACATATTTTTCAGCTAAAAAATAATTTTCTTAGTAGCAGTACCATACTCAATCTAACGAGCAGCAGATTTAAAACAAAACAACAAGAAGAAAGCAATATTGTAGATATATGGATGTTTACTTGGTGGTCTTAGAATGGGTCACAGGAATAACCAAGTGATTCAGACAAATTTTATATAAGTTACACTTTCCAGTGAGGCACTTGAGGGCTAAGGCTTAGAATAATGGCTCTCTCAATGACAGTTTGCTGTTCATAATCATCTTCAATCATTCCTCTCTCCTTCTCCCTTGTTTCAAGTCTAGAGTATAAAGGTATTTATCTTTATGAAAAATGCAGAACAAAGCTGCTACACAAATTCTCTAAGTTATACTTGTGCTCTTCTGGACATTAAACCCAGTATCCCTCTGCCCTCTAGGAAGAAAAAGCATCAGGCAGGGAGCTATCCTCCCCTTTATTTATATATCTTCTATCACTTCTAAAATAAAGAAAATCTGTCCATCACTTCATTAGAATTCGGAGATTTTGCATATTTCTTATTTAAATACAACAATTTAATGCATGAAAAATATTTTGTTTGTTTGTTTGGGTTTTGGGATTTTTCCTCACAGAGTTCAGTGTCACAATGGATATAAAGCCATTGAGGACAAGTTACAATCCATCATTCTTCCTGGAGCTTAAAGTATAATGCAAAACAGAACATTAAAAACAAAACAAAACAAAACAAAACAAAAAAATCAACCTGAATTGTGAGCCTATGATTCCAATTCTAGACAAAGACTGCTGTGCACAGCCTCAGGACACCCAGTAGCCTGGATTTCAGCAGTAGGTACTCATTTAAAAAAATTAAAAAACAAACAAAATTATTCAAGCGAATTTGCTGGTTATTTGAGTAGAGGCTTAGTAAAGGCTGGCATTGTTAGCTTGTTGGTTAAAATTATGCAGCTGAGGCAAATATGTCAAAATCAGGCTTTACTGAAATCAACTGTTTCTGGCAAAACCTCCCTTACAGTCATTGCAGTTAATGGCCATGTAAAAATGGGATTTAGCAAAAGGAAATCCTACATAGTTATCTACAAAGGTTAACAATTGTTAACACAACTACCGATATTATCCAAGTACAGAAATAAAATACTTGCTTTCCTTTCTTCTAAGTACACTTATATAATGAACTTTCAATAGCTAGTTTTAACTCTTGCCTGTAAGCAAAATATTTAGTGTCAGAATATATTCCAAAACACATGCAAATTAAGAGTTTTAGAGACCTGTATCCAGCTCTGGGACGTCCAATATAGGGGTGTGGATCTATTGAAGTCCAGAGGAGAACCAAAGATAATCAGGGAGCACCTATCCCGTGGACACAGGCTGGGGTTGTTCAGCTTGGAGAAGGCACCAGGGCAGTCTTCCAGTATCTAAAGGGGGCCTACTGCAGAAAAGCACTTCCAGCATAGCCTCCCTATCCCCAAACTTTCAGCAGACAGGTGGAAAACATACAGACAGACGTGTTTCTCTCTTCCTCCTCTGATATAATTTACAGTGCAGCAATGTGGATCCCTGCACACAACCTGCAATGGACTGCAACAGTGCTTTTTCTCTGTAAGATCAGTTGTAGTTTGGTCTGATGGAGAAAGCAAAAAAATGAGGCTCAGTAATTTTAATTCATCCATAGTCTGGTCTGACTGGATGTCCAGGGCATCCAAGTGACAATAGGAGCAATCATTCTCAATCTGATTTTAACATACTCCTTGAGCTGCATATCCTTCATTGGAATAGTTAAATGCTATCCTATGGATACGTCACTCTTGAGGCAAGTAGCAACAGCAAAATAATTTTCTTCTTTATACAGAGCATTCCCTACACCTCACAGGCAGCATTAAATCCATTAAAGATTAGCCATACTGCAGATTAAGCCTGACAAGATAAAAATCACATAAATAATAAATGCTGAAGTAGCATGCTATGCCAAAGCCTATTTCATCAAACACAACAATGAAAACCTCTTACTATTTTTGTTTTGATATAACCAATATTGTAAGGGGACAATAAGCTGCATCTTCCACACTCCGAAGCCTCAAGGGCAAAGTATTAGAGATAAAACACCTTTGTCAGCCAGCAGTAATGTGCTTTCCAGGAACCCAGACCCACTTCCACACTGGCCTGGAAAAGCCTTGCTGGATTTCATCATTAGTAAGTTTGCCTGTGAGTTTTATGGGCATTTGATTAAATTCTTCTGTGTTGATATAGACTGTATTTTCCTTTTTTTTTTTTTTTCAAAACAGGTAACTTATTTTGTTACTTAAGATATTTTTCTGTGCTTTTTTTTAGTTATTGCAGGATTATTGTAACTCCATTTCCACAGAGATTAAACATGGGAAGCAGTAAATGAGAATTTCCTTGATTTTTCAGAATGTTTCTCTTGGGAAGGGGAAGTCCTCTCAGTCTCATATTAATTCTTCTTATTTTTAACAGTTAGTCCCTATTGTTTCATTAAGTGCATTGCCTATATCTCTGCTGCTTATTTGTGCAAAAAGTGCTTGATCTCTATATTGTATGTTAAGAAAAATCCAGACTGTTGGTTTATTGTATTTTTCCAACAGAGAAATACTCTCAAGTTAATTATTTATACTTTGCTCACAACTTCTTTTTTTTTTTCTTCACGTATCTAGCAAGATGATCAAGTTTAAAACAGATTTGGTAATTCAGTAATTTTGTAAAAAACAGCCAATTTCATCTCCTCATTTTTTATTAATGAGCTTCCTTGCATCTATTTTTTTTTTTTTTTCTTCTGAACAGGTATAACTCATAAGGAGTTAAAACAGGGATTTCAGCAGCTCTGATAGAGGGCATGGGTTGTTGGAAGACACAAATCTGGGAGGAGTAGCCAATACCCCAGAGGGCTGTGCAGCCCTTCAGAAGGACAGGTTGGAGTGATGGGCAGAGAGAACCTTTCTGAGACTCAACAAAGTAAAATGCAGGGTTCCTGCCCCTGGGAAGGAATAATCCCAGGCATCAGCACTGGCTGAGGGTTGAGCTGCTGGAAAACAGCTCTCTGGAGAAAGAGCTGGGAGTCCTGGTAGACACTAATCTCTCCATGAGCCAGCAGAGCCCTGGGGACAAAGACCAAAGCTGTCCTGGGGTGCATTAGGAAGAGAATTGCCCACAGGTCGAGGGATGTGATCCTGCCCCTCCACTCAGCCTTGGTGAGGCCTCACCTGGACTGCTGTGTCCAGTTCTGGGTTTCTCAGTCAAAGAGAGACACAGAGCTCCTGGAGCAGATCCAGTGGAGGACAACAAAGTTGATTAAGGGGCTGGAGCGTCTCTCATATGAGGAAAGGCCGAGGAAGATGTGCCAGTTCAGCCTGAAGAAGAGACAGATGAGAGGGAACCCCATCAATGTCTATCAGTATCCAAATGGAGGTTGGCAAGAGGATGCAGCCAGGCTCTGCTCAGTGGTGCCAAGCAATAGGACAAGAGCAGAAACTGATGCCCAGCAAGTTCCACATGAACATGAGGAAGAAATTTTTTACTGTGCACTGAAACAGATTGTCCAGAGAGGGTGTGGAGTCTCCCTCACTGGAGACATTCCAGAACCATCTGGACATGATCCTGTGCCATGAGCTCTGGGATGGCCCTGCCTGAGCAGGGAGGCTGGACCAGCTGACCCACTGTGGTCCCTTCCAACCTGACCCATTCTGTGATTCTGTGACCTGACTTTAGTTCTGGCTTTACATTTTAAATGCAGGTTTTCTGTTAAGTTACCTTATGTCTCTCTACCTCTGTTTTCGCCCCCACTTTCTTTTTGTCTTCTCTACTTACATTTTCTGCTTTTGATATTTATAGAATATATATCCCAAACCAAACACCCCTATATCAGTAATAAATACTACCACTATTAACAATCACTACTTGGATTCTACAGAAAGACTGTCTAACACAGTGTCTAAATCAATTTCTACTCCTCCCTTTCCTTCATCTCTTATTAATCTCTTCTGCACAAAGATTTTAAAACACTTTTTTCTTGGTGTTCAAGAGAGGAGTTTTAATTGAAAACTATCCTTTTTACCTGTGTATGAATTACGGGATTATAAAATGGAATCAGGAGAAGGGGGCAGACAAGGGCATCAATACAACTGCACTGACTGCACCTCCCAGCAACACTTCCTGAAAATCAGTTAAATCAGTCCATAGATATTCTTTTTTATTCTTTCAGTGCAAGACTGAAACAAGACTCAAAGTCTTATTAAGGTCTCTACAAGTCATTATAAGTGTAGCTGTGTCTTGTGCAAAATAACGAAGGTGCAGCCCAGCTTTGTACGTATCAGTAAATATCTAATGATGTTCTGCATGTTCTTCCCATATTAGTAATAATTTAAAGTTGCCACTTAATAGAGGTAGAAATATTCCACAATGATACTGTTTACATTTATGAGCAGTTAGTGGGCAGGGGTATTTTAATTCCTTTTCCTCAAACAGTTCCCCTGCCAGATGACAGAAACAAATTGTAAGCTGTATGGTCACTGTTACATTATTAGCAAATATTTGCCAGGACAAGGTAAGTAGATTTTTTCTACTGTGAAGCCCAACAGAAGGCACACATGGAACTCACTGCACCTTGGTCCAAGATACTTGTAAGTAAATCAGGGAAACATGAAGTACAGAGATTAAAATAATAAGAAAATATTATAGGAAATATTCAGGATTAACAAATATATTACTTATTCCTTAGAAAACCAGTTATTTAGATACTTTATCCATGACTGATAAAAATGAACAAACACATAAGTATAGTATACATTTAAAGAAATTAAAGAATGTTCAAGAATATAATAAATGTAATTGTGACAGAGCTGTAGTATGCTTACTAAGATTTCATATTTCATTGATGCCAGTCCATGGTACATTAAAGTACCCTTCTTGCATCTGTGCTTCCACAGTAAAGTAAGTGTTCTCCAGTAAAATGACTGTTTAGTTGCATGTGTGTTTGCTGGATCACAAGATGTTCCCACTGTCTCCATCTTCTTTTCTTTTTAGAAGAGAGAACTCCTGCCATATGCAGATCTAAAGTTTTCTTTTTTAAATACCAATGTATACACTTAAAGCATTGGGGCACACTAAATATTCTGGATACAGGACCTGTGAGGAATTCGACTCTCATGCTTCACAAATCCTGCATGCAGAACTCAGCCTGCAGAGGCTTGGTGTACTTAAAACTCAAAGAAATCTAAATACTCATTTCAAAACAGAAATTTATCAGGATTTTCAAAGCTAATGATAAATTTCCTGCAGGATATGTTTAAAGAAATGCTAATCCAGTTGCAAGAAAGAGAGAAATATGTGAGGGGAAAAAAATTTATCATAGACTCCACATGTTAGAAGCAGTCACCAAGTTCTAGAACCCATTGTGATGTTTGTAGGCTAAAGAAATAACATTTTTCTTCAAACAATCCAGCTAATTGTCTTTGGCAATTAATGATTCCAGTATAAAAACATTATTCCACTACCTTAACAAGATATATTATAAAGGACTACCTGAAAGACAGAATTAGGTTACACTAAACAGGATATTTGTAAGAAGCACAATTACATAACACTGACCACAGGAAATAAAGTTCCTGATCCTCTCATCATCATTAGAGCACCTAAACAGAGACAAACTCTCAAAGAAACTCAGAAATATTTCAGGATAGAAGTACCAGTGAAAGTACACCTAGGTGGAAGAAGCAAAAGGAAAAATTCAGAGGGGTGAGCAATAGGTTCATTTAAAAAAGCCAAAAAAACTTTTAGAAAGGGTAGGAGTCAGTGGGAAAGAGGTTATAAAAATTCATTGAGCTTTGAGGGTTGCAGTTTAACTTAGCCTTCTTAATTTTAATCATCTGCCAAATCTACTATGCCATGCTGCTACCTACAATAAATTTCGTTTTAATTATGCTGGATATTCATTTATATGTAGATGTTTGCCATCAGATGCATAAACCCAATGAAAGAGATTCATTGAACATCTGCCTCAGAAATTTAAGTCAGGTCTGTTTAATGAGTAGCATTGTCCAACTACCTGTTCTTTCCATCAGATATCATTTAATTTACCTTTTTCCCAACAAAAGTAAAAATGTAAGGGGGAACTATACCACCTTCTACTTCTAACAGTTATTACATACAATTTGTAAAGATAATAATGAAGTATAAAAGATTCCCCAGTTGAAAAAAAGAAAAGCTGATGGCAAAACATTGTAAATAGACTGTTGTATTATTGATTTGGAACTAGAAGCACAACACTGAGTCTTATACCAAGGGAGCGATTCATGTACTAAACACAAGCACCAGGTGCCATTTTAAATGCCCAAGTGGATACAAGACAGTACAGTACAGAGCCTGACTTCCTGCTCTTCTGCAGCAGCAGGTGGAGGTGTGGGATATCCTTGGGCATCTAAACAGCCACAAGATATGCAATTTTAAGCACCATTATAATTTGTGAAGTGACTTGCCTGTAAAAAAGCTGCTGCCTCATATTAGTGGTCGCAGGCTCATTTTCAATGACATGGTCTGCATCCAGAGCTACACTGAAAAGAGTTTTGGTCTTGATTTGGTTTTATTTTAGCTTGTTTAACTTCAAGGCAGTATAGTTTTATTTGCATTTTCACATCCTGCATGCACCAGTACAATATGGCTGTAGAAATAGTGTATTGAAATGAAGGAGCTAGATTACCCAAACCTAACAGCTTCAACTGGCTCCACTACCAATATTGAAAATCCCAACCTCTCTATGAAAAACCAAGTGCCAAGAAATATACCTCCTAGAGTGCGAAAAATATGACTTTGGTTATTTATTTGAATTGTCTTTTTGTATTTGTGGGTTTTGTGTGGTTTTTCCTCCCCAATCTCTATGACACATGATGCAGCAGGGATGTTATCACTCAAAAGCAATAGGATTGTCCAACTGCTGAGCCAGTTTGCTATGAAATCATTCCCTCCAGCAAAGCCACATGATGGGAACACACCTGCAACAGGTCAGATAAAACGGGGGGATGCAACAGGGCCAGGCTCTCATGGGAGAGGGGAACACATTCCTTGGTACCTGTCACGTGCAGCTCTGGACGGCAGCTGTGCCTGGCACGTGGAAACGAGGAGCGGGAGAAAAGCTGTTGCGTGTAAAGTTGTCATCTCTCCTCCCAGGCTACTTCTGCCACATGTCGGTTTTCACGGCGTTTCTATTGCCTCCCAACAACTGCACGCACAGCATCTATTCTACTACGTATAAAACCAGATCAGTATCTTTAGTTTATGCTATAAAAAGCTTAAAACTTCAGGAAGATCCCCCTGGAGCCAATGCTGATCTGTGTAGTTTCTTACCGATTATGTGAGTGAGCAGGTGGAATTGCCTTCCCAGAGAAGTTGTCTTTGTCCTTTACTTTTGTCATGTGGAAGAAAATGTTACTCCAACTGCAGTGCTTTCCTCCTCCTTTCCTAGATATTAGCAGAGGTGGTTTTTTGTTTAATTCTTGAACCACACAACTCCCGAAAAAGAGTAAAGTATGTTGAAAGGTAAAATGCTGCTAACAAAATCTAGAAAAAGCAAACGAGATCATTGCAAGAACAGTCAAAATTAATTTAGCTAGTAGAGCTTGGTAAGGATGGATGGAATTCAGTCGTGAAATGAAAGAGACTAAAATTTTGGCCAGGAAACTGAGCACACACCTTGAATGATAAGGACGGAAGCTACCACAATCCAGGGACAGCATTACATGCCAAAACAGACAGGCTTATTCAGCTTCCACATGCTTTGCCTTTTTTTTTTTTACATTTGGCTACAAAGCTCAGTATTACAGGGGCCAACCTAAATTTGTTTTTGAAAGAAATTCTTTGCACAGCAACATTTGAGAATCAAACTTGTGTTGACAACCAAACTATGGTTGCAAGATTATTCAGCTTTACCTTACACTTCATCTTGTTCTTAAAATACATGCCCCACATAACTTGTTGAAGCTTAGCTTACTCTAAAAAAAAAAAGAGAAAAAGCTAAATGAAACACATACCTGTATGTTTTCATAAATTTTTTACAGATTATTTGTTTACTTTTTATTTATAAACATATTCTTTCCTCTTTTTTCTATTAAATAAAAAAAAATCCTCTTATTTTAAGAAGACTGCTTATGAGAAGAGAGAAAAATAATATAGTGTCTGTGAAATACAAAACGTGATAAAATACGGTGCCAGAGTTTCTGTCATACACTTGCAGTCTCAGAGTCTCAAGCATCTTGAAATTCAAAGTTCAAAGCATTTCAAATGGTAGTCAGCTTTTTAGAGTCTCGTGGCTGTGCCCCACTTACAGCTCAACTTTGAACACAGAAGTAGAGAGGAGACAAATGTGAGCTATCTTTGCAACAGTGAATTTTAGTTATTGTTGATGTTGACCTCAGAAACTCCTATCCACCTACATCCCTAAAACACACCACAAGAGGTTGTGATTACCCCTGTGATGTTCTTGCCTCTGCCTGTCCCCTTGTCCTAAGCATCTGGGCCATATCTTTCTTCCCTCCAGGCTCCTGGGAAACTATCTCAGGTACCAGTGGTGCGTGCATAACAAGCTTAGGGTGAGATAGTGAGGGTTCAGTCATACTTCCCTCCTTCAAAGAACTATCATTCTTTTCAGAATTAAATCATACCTGATCTTTGGACTTGGGTAGAGTGATAGAATGAGGTCAGGGTTCAGAAACAGAGTCAATGATATTGAAGAGTTCAGATGCAGGCAGAGTCCTGGAGAAAGCTGTCATTTAAAGGGAAAAAAGGAAAAGATATGTGTAATTGATATGTGTTTATTAACAAATTATTAACAAATCCCTGCATGCTGATGAAAACCCATTATTAATTAATAAACAGAGATTCCTGCAGCATGGCTTGCAGGAAGTGGGCACCAAGTCTGCATACTACTCAACCTTTTTCAGGCATTCAAAATCCAGGAAATTGTAAACAAACATATATATATACACACACATACATATATACACTTTATAGGTGAGCAGGGGTGTAGAAGTCCCGTCTCCTGGTAAGCTAAGGAGGTCAGGGAAACAACAAAAATATTTTCTTTTATTCAAAGAAGTATAGTTATCATTTCTGTTCACCTAGATTTGCTTTATTTTGACCTCAAAATGCACAACTTCCTGGAATCAATGGATTTGAGTGCCTTGTGCAGGTTGTTACAGATATCACATATTTTTAGGCAGATTAAATAGGCCCTTTAATGAAAGGCAAGGGGTTGTGGTACACCTTCAAACCATCAGTGATAAAATGGCTTGGGCTATGTGCTTTTTCTTTTTTCCTGTAGTTAGAAGTTCCTGTTTACTTCCATGTCTATTTATTCTGAACATGCTTTGTATTTGCAAATCACTCCCTGACTCTTGAAGGGGAAAGAACAGTTTATAATCTTACCTCTACAAAGTCCTGGTAATCCTTTTAAAGCAATTCATACAATGCTGCTACTCCATAAAATAGAGCATATTTAAGAATTATAATAGTCTTACTGAAATCCTTCTCTTGAGGCCATAAAGCGCACGTCAGTATTGAAACCTCATCAAGGTAAGGAAGAGCAGAACCTGCCCGGTGCTGAGGGGAACAGTTTGAGAAGCAGCCCTTGAGCCTTTGATCCTTGAGCTTTGACATCTTATTTTCTGTCCCCATGTCCTTGAGGAGGGGGACTGACAGCAGCCAGGTGGGTGTCTGGCAGCTGAACTCACTTCAGTAGCTTTTTAAAATGAGCAGACAATAGAGAAAATCGTTTTGAGCTAAATACAGGTGGACAGTTACCTCCTGGAGTGAACTGAGGAACCCAAACTGAGCATGTGTCCCACCAAGGGACTGCCAGCTGCTTGCCATGAAGACGGCAAGAGGAAAAAGAACAGGGAGAAGTTAGTACTTTATGGCAAGCAAATGGGTAAGAGGAAGATTTCTAGTTGCACACAGAAGTCAGTGAGGAAGAAAGAGCTGGAAAAACTCTTATCAACTCTTATTTAACATGAGAGACTTCTCTCCCAGTGAAACATACTTCCTCTGACCAGCCATGTTACAAACTAGATTTTGTGGGGGTGGGTGTATCTTTTTTGGTTTGTGATGGCTGGCTCCTCAAATATGAAGAAAGTGAATGAATATAGCCTTAGGAGAATACTCTAGAGTCTTTTTCAACTGTAAAGAAACTTCTGAAGAAATTTTAATTAAATTCTTCCTAAGCTCCGGGGGTGTTCATACATTTGTTTAGGCTTGCTTACCAGATAGCTACATGCAAATGTGTAATACCATAATTCTAAAGCCAGTCCACTTCACTGATACTGCTTAGCTCTGAGAAGTGCTACAAGTGGATGCTGTAATATTTTAATTACAACATTAGTTGTAATGATATTTACAGTTATTGGAACCTAAAGTGTTCTACACCAGCTTCAAAGGGAAGTATCCAGCTCCAGACAACAAAAGTGATTTCCATACAGCTTTGCTCATTGTATCTGCCTTCTGCTTGCTCATTTTCCCTTCCATTCTTCAGCTACAGACCACTCAAATGTTGCCCTCAATTTTTCTCCTTTGTTTACTGGTCTGCTTGTCAGATTCATTTCTCTAGATGTTACTCTAACCCATCTGTCAGTCATACACACGTACACACATACTCTCTCTTTTCTGTTTTTCTGCAAAAACACTTGGATGTCCTTTCTAGGAGTCCAAAGATGTCACACCTTAAGCTTAGATCTAATGCATTTGGTTTTCAGGTGAAGCATTAAGGACTGCAACTCAGTATCCATAATCACAAAAAAGAAAAAAATGGAACAGCTTGCAGGTATTTTGGAGAAACTGTGTAAGAGCCAGGAATAACATCAAGAAATCTTCACTGAAAATGGTGTAAGAGAGACCTCCTGCCAAATTTCTTTTGCTGAAAATAAATTCCTAACTGCAAAAATTTTTACATGCTCTATTTCTGACTGAACATAATCTCATGCTTTATTTACCAAATTAATGTTTATAGCACAAGGCAAGAGTGTTCTCAATTTACATGACTGTAATTTGGCTATCTTCAATGAAATTAGAAGTGTTCACATGAGAGTTTAAAAAATGCCTAAATTTTAAAACTGTGTCAGTATACAATTCCCTTCATTTTTTAATTGCTTACCCACATAGAATTATGAGTGGAAGAAGATAAGGCAAGTGCTTTTTTTCCTCCTATCATCTCCAGTTCTTTCAAATCTTTCTGCTGATGGTAGATTTTGACAGGCAACATCAAGATGCCTGAGTCATGTCACATTATTGCTAAGAGGTAATTTTCTCATTTCAAAAATGTTAAATTTTAAGCATCATTGGTAACCACAAAACCCTGTTGAGGTTATTTGCAAAGAAAAAGCCAACATTCTAAAAATGTTACTTCTTTCATCCCATAAAAATTCCATAGAGGTGAGACAACATCCATTTTCCTTGCACTACACAGCTTGAGATATAAATAGTATTTGTATGCATAAAGAGGGGTCTCTAAAGCTCACATTTACCAAGGAACACTGTGAGGTATTGGCTAAAATAAGAGCTTATCTTTTTATGTAGCATATATGAAAACAGAATAAAATGACAGATTAAGGGCTTTGTTAGTTTTAAAGCTTCAACACCAAGCCTTTTGTTTATGAAACTGTACAACTGAGACTGCCTAAAATATACAGTTTGTATTTCTACTGAAATATTGAAATGCAAGAAGAAATGAGAGCAAGGCAATGACAGTTCTGTGCACCTGTTCCAGGCAGTACATGCAGTCTACAGGCGTAAGAATGTCTTTTGCAAATATATGTGATGCTGGCACCTTCCATCCCAAAATGTTTCAACAGCTATGAGTTATCAGTGTAAAGGAAATATTTCTGGACTGGGTTTTAGAAGAAAAAAGAGAATAAAGGTAAAGTGGTACACAACAGCAAGTGGAGGAGAACACTGAATCAGAAATCAGGATCTCAGTTTAGAGCTCACAGAATCAAGGCCTACACAACAGTGCCTGTCCTGAATACCCCTCCATAAGAAATATCCTTCCTGCAGCCAAGTGTACCAGTTTTATTACAGAAAAGTAGCCACAAAGACAGTGTTATCTCCTAGGATTTGGCCCATGGGACTTGCACTCTAAAACTCAACTCACATGAAGAAAACTAAATTTGCAGACACTCTGCCTAGTCTCTATTAAGTTAGTTTGCTTGTTAAGAAATAGACAGATTACTTGTTTTCAGCTTCTGCTTTGACTTTGCCATCATGTCCTCATTATCATATTCAATTAATTAGCATATAAAGGTAATATTCCAGCATTCACACCTCCCTTAGTAACATTATTGACTTCCACTAAATAAGGTAGACTTGCATCAGATTAGGGGGATTGAAAAAGGAAGATTTAGGGGCTTGTATGCATACAAAATGGCACATCTCTTAGGAAAAGTGAATTATAGCAAAATTATACTAGCTTTTTATAAGGGGACCAGAAAGAAAAGCGGAAAAAAATTCGAGAACAGATAAAACTGGGGAAAACTGCATACCTACTGAAAAGTACACTTATTTTTGTTTTGCCTTGACCTCATTATGAATAGAAAGATGAGGGGAATAGAAAATGGGTGTGCATAGAAGCCATACATTCCATTTCTTTGTCTCAAAGAAACGAACAAGTGTTTTGTCACAATTTTGGCGGATAGTAGGGGATTAATTGCTGCATTACATTTAATCAAAGGTCTCAAATATATCCATGGGGTGAAAACAGACAGTAAAAACAAGAAACACTGTATTAGTTCTAAAAATAGGCCAAATTAGATGGGTTGTACCTATAGCTTCTCTAGCTTGGTTGAAGGGAGCTTTTGAAAAAAAATAACATGATCATCTCAATTTTCTGTATTTTGATTTTTTCTGTGAAATGGTTTCAATGTACATGGTTTGGGAAGCTTCCATATTGAAAAAAAAAAAGCTAGAAGAGGCACTCTGGAGGCATCCCTAGTATACTTCATTCAGTCAATGAAACCTTAACAAGGCTCATAAAAAAACTAAAACCAAACAAGCAAGCAAACATATAAATGTAAAAGTGGTTGGTGTGAATGTTGAGTCCCCAGCATAACTGAGAAAATATTTCTAAAGATCATGTCCTCTTCACATATAGCATTTGGCAGCGTGTTTAGAATGGAACAGAATGTTTTTAGTTGGAAGGTACCTCTAATCCTCTAGGCCAAGTTCCTGACCACTTCAGGATGAGCAGAAGTTAAAGAATGCTTTTAAGGGCATTGTCCAAATGCCTTAAGCACTGACAGACTTGAGGCATCGAAGAAACAAAATTCTGCTCATGCTGCACGACGTGAAGGGAAGTGCAAAGGCATAAATCTTCTCTTAGACAGTGATATAAACCAAACAGACTTTACAGGTGATGTTTAGTAGTTTGAGTCCAAAAGTCCCCAGATTTCTGCGGTTTGGGTTTTTTCATGATCCTTTTAAATGATACTTTGCAGAGTAGGTGACTAAATTGCTTTTCTCTTGGTTGGTGCCCTCATTCTGGTGGTAAAGGGGATGGTTTTGGTTTTCATCAGTATATAGTCTCACCCCTTTTTTTTTACGTATTTTTCAAATTAAGTGAAATATATATGATGGCACATTTTTATATTAAGCACTTCCAAATCTCATTAACTGCAGCTTAATAAATGTAATCCTGCTATTGGTACTATTTGCTTTCAGGGAGTTAAAAAATTATGTTTCTAATGCAGACAAATTGCTTTTGGATACAACATATGACCCAGCATACTCAGGATACAGAATAATCACTAAAAAGCTATTTGCTCTGCTTCTCCCTACAATCTTTTACCAGAATATCAATGTTGTACTGGAAGTAATATAAATACAGCACAACACATTGATCTCATTGGAGTTGCTGCTGCAGAGACATTATACATATATTTCCTAAGGCCTCTTCTGAAATGCTTTTTCTCACTCTTCCCCTGTCAGAAGACCTTGTTTCAACATTGTTACCAGAATTATCACTACATTAAGCTTGGTCTGCTATTACAAATACATTTCCAATTCCTCAGTTGGGAAAGTATTCAAAACTTCAGTAGCTCACATAACAAAGAGTTCAAGTGTTCAGAAACAGAAAAATACTGTGCATACTCATATGAGGCATTAGGACAAATACAGATATTTCTCTTAACAGCACATTCCCTGAACAGAAGCACTAAATTCCACTTATACATAAACCCATTTATTATATGCTCTACTCAGTTGCAGGTGCATTTATTACATTAATATTAATGGCAATATTGATTTTACTGGTAAGGCCCTCTCTTGGACAGATCCACCACTAAGGAAAGTTCTTGTCACTAATATCCAGTAACTCAGAGAAGCCCTGGTCCTATCTGAGCTACCAGATGCCAAATTAAGGCACACACCCCAAACACATCAGAGTTGCCATGCACGTGTACAATAGCAGAAAGGTATGTTCCAAAAATGACCAGTTGGTAACCGAGTTTAGAAAACAGCAACTGTCAATAGAAAATAGTCACCAAGAGGCACCCTTCTATCAGTTAAAGGCTGTGGGTTTATCTGATTTGTTGCTAAACTTTGCTGTTCTCTGTATCACAAATATCCACGTATTTGATTTTCACAAAAAAAAAAGTTGAGTATGGGATCAGAATTTCTGGATTTTATAGATATATTTATAGATTTTAAACTGGACACTGATCACCTTCACTGGGATGAATAAATAAATTAGTCATGCCATTGCATTGTGCACTTACTTCCTCTTCTAGCTAGGCCACCTGTGCATGCTGTAGTTGCCTGATTCAAGACGTGTAAAACATCAGCTGAGTGAATTGACCACATGAGGTCTGTCAGCTATTTTCATTATTATTATTTTCCTTGACAATGGCACACATCTTGTGAGTCAGGCTTCCATAATTGCAGATATTTAAAAACAAAAAGTCTACAACAATTAAGACCACCTTTCTCAAAGCCTAATCTATAGTTTAGCAAGGACACCTGGCACGCCTACCTGGAAGCATAGGTTATGCATTTGGAGCTAACATGAAAAGATGTTTATCTTAGAGGTGACTCTTCCTTTGCAATTTACACTTTCTTGCAATCCCATTTCTGTTCATTTTCTGTTCATACTTCCTCCACTCTCTTCTTACTAACTTTGCCTTTTATTTGCATCTGAAGATGACAGTTTCATTAGGACTGACTTTCTAGTACTGACAGTTCTAGAAGGGCAAGGATATTTGGTGCATTGCTTAGGCAGAAAAAAACCCCATGTTAAACATTTGTTTTTCTGTCACTTGTCTGAATAGACAAAGTTGCATTTCCAATCTTAACTACAATAAGGCTCTTTTCCTCCTGGGAAGAAAAAATTATGAGCTTCTAAATAAACTCTAACTCAACTTCTCGAAAAGAATTCGGTTATCATCTTTTAAAACTTGCAAAGAAAATTTTTTCCTTATATACTTCAATTGTCTTATCAACAATAACACAAGCTGTACACTGCTAAATGCCTACTGCTAGCTGGGAGTAAATCAAGTTTGCATTTTACAACTGACAGAAGTGTTCAGTTTTTCTGAAATAAAACTTACGGCTGTACTTTCACTGACAAGCATGCAAGGTTTTCACTTCAGCTTCACCATGTGAAATCTGAAGTTATTTTAGATAACTTCATATGTCAGCGTAGCACAAGCTGGAGGCCAAAATGAATTGTGCCACAGGCACTAATTGCCTTACTAAGACAAAGCAATATCATGCTTCACTATAGCAAATTGTTGTCTTGAAACACATTTTTATGCATTATGTTCAAGGTTTCTTTTAACCGTAGAGATTACAGACAAAAAAAAAAAAAAAAAAGATTTCTTGCTATTGTTATGTTTTAAAACAAAACTAAGAATTTTTAATATGTTGTGATGCTAAGAATCAATGTAGTATAACTGCAGTTTTAGTAGGAGAACATATACATCAGTATATGACAGGATCTAGAAGACAGCTTATAAACACTGTTAGATAGGCAGAAATCCTCTTCTTAGATTTCCATTCCAGCCTGTCAAGAAGTTTCCATACATCAAAAGCGAGCGAATAAATATCTTCCAAAGAACTTCAGACACACTAGTTTAATGAAACTAACAAAGGAGAGCACATACATCAAAGCGAGTAGAATGCAACAAAATAATTTCAAAATAGTTTGTAGGCTAATTTCCACACCTCAGAGTACTTTAATATTGTTCCTACCCAAAATAAAATTTTCTGATGAAAAACTCTAAATACTCAAAGGAAATATACACAGGCATTATTAAACCAAACTAGAAACCTGTAGATATAGATATAACCTCTTTTTTTTTGCTCAGGGATAGAATTCAAGTGATCAAACCCATATGGCCTTCACTCTAATAAAAAGACTGTTCAAGAAAACTTAATAAAACAGATGATACAGTTCTACTACCTGCCAAGGGAGAGCAAGTGTTAACAATAATTGTGAAACTAAAATGTAAAGTAACTGAAATGCAGAATCAAGTCCTAACAGATTTCCACTTCTATGTGGTTCAGGTCAAAATAAGTCTGAACTGGCATTAGACATGAAAATAAAAATAAAAGTTAATCTAAACCCTGCAAAAAAACCTGATCAAATATCAGTAACAGATACATTGAATAAGCAAATAAGTAAAACAAGAAACTTTCAAATATCTGTTTTGGCAAAGTATTAAAAATTAATTCAGCTGAAATGTAGCCTACTGAATGCTAGTGCCTGAAAATGGCAAATAAAATAGACACCTTTGTTACTATAAAACTAATAGCATAATTTCTGACTATGTGCTACTTTCTGTTTTGAGGAACTGAAAGCTTTGGACGTGAATCCTTCTCCAGTAAAGTTAAAAAACCCAACACAAAAATAAAAAACCAGAAAAACAAACAAACACACACACACCCTCTCTGCTGCTGTAGCCACAGTTCTCATTTTGAATTCACATTAGTTTCCCCTATAGAAGAGCTGAACCTATTTCCCTACCTGAAATGCATTAGGAACCACCAACAAAGTGTTGAAATTGGGTTCAAAAGGGCAACACCTTGCATGTACAAGAAAGTCTTCCTTTAGCTAATTCTCAGCATAAGTTGATTTTTCTGTACAGGGCATGTTGCTCCTCTAGATAAGCAAAATATCAAAAAATTGTTAGTAGATGTAAAAGGCCACTGAGTAATATCTCTCTGATTTTAGAAAAAAGCACCATCATAAACTGAAATGGTCATGGCAAGCTCTATCTCCATGTCTCTATTTGTTAGCTACCCTAAGCTTTGTAATTTAGGAAGCAAAGTTTTAACTTCTGATAAGAAGCAGTCCTTCTGTGGTGACAACAACTTTAAAAGAAATAAACTTTTTAATAATCTGGGTACAGAAGTAGAAAATCAGGTAAAGTGGTGGGAATTGACAAATCCATAAGGGCTTGTGCAAATCGCTGCTGAGAAAGCGCAGTTTGGTTAAAAAACAATGCTAGGTTTTTATTTTTAATAAACTATTAAGCTGTCCTTCACAGTTTTCTCAGACTTGAATGCAGCTTTGCAAATAAAAGAATTCTTACCTAAAGAAAAATGTGAATTACATTTGGACTTCATATTAATTGCACAGATCAAAGCACAGAAGTACAGCAAGTTTGCATTGTTATGTTTGCGTAATTAGCTGGCTTGTAGAGCTTTTACCTTCTCAAGGAAACTGCTTTTCTACTTTTAGTGTTATCAGTCAATCAAATTCTGTCCCCAGCCTAACTAGCTGGAAAACATAACTACTTACACACTGCTGCCAACTTTCATAGTTTTATCAAAAGCTGCAGAGTAAATGATGGTTTTCCTCCAAGGTGAGGGTCAGAAACTTATGTGAGTTCCCACTTTCCCTAATGCACCAAAGACTAAACCATCAGAGCAAAACCCTTGCAAAACATGAGGGTTTGAAAAGTCACATGATTTTCCAGTGCTTGGGGGTCAGCAATGTTCACGTGAAGATTTATGAAACAGGTAGGTCCAGAAACAGAAATCATTCCCTTTAGGAAAATACAGTATTATGTATCAGCTAAACAAACTCCCTGAGCAGACAAACCATCTATCCATTTCTTCCTTGCCTTGTACTATTACAAACCATTGCTACAACTGGATGGTTTAATGCAAGGTTAGTGGTAAACCATCTAAAATATCACTTGGTCTTCCTAGATGTCAAGCATCAGTACACTCATCTTTCTTGTTTCTCTTTGCAAATATAAGTTGCATCTGTAATGCAAACTTAACCCAAGTAATTGGAACAGAGTTAATTTGCCTCATTGTCTGCCTAACACCTCCTTCCTCACTTTGTGTTCCTGATTTTATGGGTCAGTTTTATCTCATTTGTGCATGCCATTGGATGGCACTTCCTCAGCCCAGAATCCTGGTGTGCAAACATAACCAATGTTTACTGCTCTTAACCTACCAGGCATTCTTTAACTGATAAAATGATCATTCAGGTCTATTTTGCACTTGAGAAGAAATTATTTTTGTTAATCATACTAGAGGAGATTTCAAAGGCCCATGACTTGAGAGAAAAATCAATGGAATCTGCATTCCCAGAACACCTTGATTTTCTGGAAAAAAAATTCCCCAAGTGTTATCTCTACTTAAATAATTACTTCTATTTATATTTATTATAAATATTTCTTTCTTTTTATATTTATGAAGTAATCTAGGGTACAGGAATTCACTACTCCTTATTTCCTTCGCAAAGATATTTCACACCATCCTGTAGCTAAAGTCCATGTTAGAGGTTTCTCATTAATATATCCTTAGTTGTTTCATAATGCCACCATTTATTTTAGATATTTGTGCTCATTTAAAGCAGAGAGAGGGGTGTACATTGTTATTTCAAAGGAATCCTTTTCAATTCAGATCTATTGAAGTGAATTACTGAACTACAGTTCGACTGGTTTGGAGGTTTGTAAGAATACTCCTCTCAGTTCTAACAGAAAACAAGATGCAGAAAGCCTTTGGGGTTTTTTGGTCCAGTCCTCCCAAAGCCTGTATTCAAAAAAGCTGGATACTTCTTGCTTTACACTGACACTAAATATACAGTGCTAAATATATAAGGTATAGAATTACACTATCCTTCCCCAGGATGTCTCTTCTTGTTTCTTGCATAATGTGTTCTATGCTTTGCTTAGGTTACATTTCATCCCTCTTAAATGTTAGTTTCCTTTATCAAGGTTCTTTAATCTTCATCCCTATAATTCTCTTTCAGCCTTGAGCAAGGTGTTTACTGTTTACTAAACTTGACACAATTTTTTTTACTGACTTCACAGAGATTTAGAGATGTTAGCTTTTTTTAGTAGTGTCAGAGTTGCCAGGTACCTCCAGCACAACAAAAATTGCACTTCAGAAATGTTTATATACATACTTTTAATGTATGTGTAATAATTCACATTAGATGTCAGAAATGACCAGGTACTTTCATGTAATACCTTTGCAACTGAGTGCAAGAAGCATAAAATTATAACGGTGTAGGTCTACTGGAATTAAACTTTTTCCACCTCTCAGGTCCATCAGAAGAATATACACAAATTATCATTCATCATTTGTGGTGTAACTTTGAAAAAAAAGTAAATAAATCATCCTAAAAATTCAGACTTATATCATCTTATTTCCATTTAGTTGCTTATTTCCTTTCGGTGGAATTCAACAGCACTTAGGGTATCAATATTAGCTACCTGAACCCAGCCTCACAAAAAATTACCAAACTGATAATCACAAGGCAGTCAGCACGATTAAGAGATTTGTGAAAGGTGCAATTTAAACTTTTTTAAAAAGTGCAACTACAATAAGAATAACTCAAATATGAAAATAAACACTACTGATACCACAGACCCCATCTCAAAATGATAATTCTTAAGTGACAGAACTGGGTTGGAAACCTAGAATTTGCTTCAGAAAAAAATAATCACACCTCAGCAATCTCTTAATTGACTCTGAGTATTCATATTTTAGACAAGAAATACTATTTCTTAACTGATGTAGTGCTTAAACACAATGTACAAAATATGCATGAACATCAGTGAAGAATAAAGGAACAAAATATTCTACGCAACCACATCTCTTTCCTCTCCCTTGCACATCACACGGAAATAATATATTTATTAGAGAACTTTAGGAAGCACCATAGTTTATAACTTGATTTTCAGATCCTTTAAAGACTTTTGAAATGCCTAGTTCTAAATAACATGGATATTATTCTGTTAGCTGATATGAATGCAAGTGGAAAATGTAATATTTTTTGGTGGCTGGTTTCATCATATTCTGCTGTATAGAAACTGTGGGAGTGTGTCATTTCCAGACATGTATTCACTGTCTTCAAGACAAAGATAATCTTAAACATCATAGATAGACATGTTTATTGAGTGAACCAGGCGAATTTTAATTCTTCAGTACCAACAGTGGTAAGTTATTAATTGTTCTTTACGTTAGAGATCTTGATTAAAGGATTTGTTTTTCTTGAAAATATGACTGTGTTCAGTCTATTTCTTTGAAATATGCAATTTTCACTGATCCCAGAAAAAAAGTGTTTTTCTAGCCACTGCTCCTTCTCCAGATACTTTCCAATTTCTCTTTCCTCTGTACTTGAGCAGCTTTTTTATTTGCACGAGTACCTATGCACACATTAATTCCTGAACTCCCAATTTTACTCCTCTGTTCCTACTCTCTCATTTTATCTAGTCCATTTGACAGAGTGGAAAATTTCATTCTCCAACTTTTTATCTTCCTTGAACACCTTCCTGGGTGTTCTTTAAGATGATTAAATTTCTTCTCCTTCTTCCCTCTAAGTGTTCTCATCCTTTTTTTTTTTTTTTTTTTTTAACATATGATATTCGCTTTGAAAACTGTATCAACATCAAAAGTCCTACTCACAAATTACTCTTCCATTTCTGGAACCTGCTTTCTAATAATTGCTTTTTTTGCCCTTAGTTGCAAATTTTACCAACAGCAACAAGTCTAATACACTAAATCAACATGTTCTTTCCTTCCTACAAAACTTTCATAAATCCAGATAAGTCACCTTTCATACTTTTAAGTTACCATGTATATACCTTCACATATATTTTCCATATTTTAGTGCAAAACTCATGTATTTGCACTGAAGAGGTAGTTTTAACTCTAGTTTTGACATTTTTATACCCTTGTTTTCTCCGGTTTTGCAGTGTCAAAACAATGCAAGTAATCAATAAGTACATTGCTGTTTCTTGTATCAGGCTTTGCTCAGAGCTAAGAGATTCACACTTCAGCTTCTGCTCTTTGTCTAAATGATTGTGGGTGGAAGTGGAAGAAGACACAGAAAGCGATGTGCGTATTAAACAGGCGACATAATGTACTGTATAGCACAAGATAACCCTTATTTATGCCTAACAAGAGCCCAATCAACATACATTACTGAAATTAGTTCTTGTTCTTCGCATGCTAAATACGTAACATATTTAAGGGAAAACCAAAGTCGTGTAACAAGTGCACACGAAATTACACCAATTCAGCATACAGTAGACACTTTAAATTGAGTATAGCAACTTCCACTGATTTGAGATCCTGTCAGGCTGTTAGGAATGGCAGAAATAGATGTTAAACAGAGAAGTTTCTGATTTATGTGACTCTTTCCTGATGTCTGGCTTTGCAACTCTATCCATTTTTCAGACCTACTGAATGCTAACCAAATATAATCTATATTTCTATACATGCCCACTTTTATGATCAGCTTAAGCCATCATGTACGTGGTGGCTGAATTTTACTTGGAGGCTTTCAAGGGAATTTCAAGCAATTCCATGAGATAACTGGACAAACTTATCAGTGCCTTGAACTTCAGGATTCAATTATGTCATTATTACTTATTCCAACTTGTTCCAACTACTTTTACTACAAATCCCTAATTTTTACATATTTTTACATATAACCTACTTGAAGGCCTATAATGTCTTAAAAATTATGGTGGCATTACAGAATTATGGTCAACTATTTATTCTGATATGCTTACAGTATTGTCCAAGAAGGCATTCTGGACCAGATATTTATCACTACAGTGATGACAGTTTCATTAAGTTTTTAATACTTTAGGCTATGTATAACCTTTATGGTAGAACTTCCATATAATTAGCCAACAGTCACAAAGTTATTACTGTTTCAACTGCTGTCCCATCATATTCTAGAGGCACAACAGGCACATTTTCAAATTCAAATGAACATTACATGATCTTTCATTGCTGAAACTCCTAAGTCACTTTGTTTTCTTTTTTCTATATTAACTTTTGAGGTGGCTTTGGCATCTTTGAACTCACATTTTTGCCAGTACTAGAAACACAAGTGCCTATGCCACTGCCAAAACAGTGCAGTAAAATTTAATTTTGTTCACAGTTTAAGACATTTATAATTTTTTTTTTCTACCTAAAGAGGAAGAGCCACCATAACCAAAACATCCTAAGTAAGAATTCAATAATCAATATGATCAGTTCCAAACAAATATCAGTAAAGAACAAAAAAAACCAAAGACAGTTTCTGAATATTTCACCCTGTCCTATGTCTGTGACATCATCTTTTCATATCCTGCCCAAATGCTGTACCCAAAGCTCTACCAAAGACTATGAGCAACCCACAGATTCACAGAAAATAATGTTTGCAGAGATGGGTTGCACAACCCAGAAAAGTCAGAATCCATGCACTGGCTAACCCTATTGCTATAGCACAGACACAGCCTGCCAAGTTTATGTGACGAAAAAGAAATCTAATTAAGGCTAATTTCACTTTGCAAATATTAGGAATTCTCTGCCTGGGAATATCAGGCATTTCACTTGAAGACAACATGAGAAAAGAATCACAACCAGAATATTTGAAACATTTTCAGTAAAATTTTCAAGCGAAACCAAAAATTGCCACTGTGCTCACAAGCCCTTGACTCTTGTCCTTCATTTCAGACACTCACTAAGTGAGATTACACTGCAGTTTGGTGGAGGTATTTGAGAAGGCAGAGTCAAAACACAGCAAGACATCTGAACCATGTGTGTCATATCCTTTTCATTCCAGGTGTTTACTTAATGGAAGTCCTGACAATTGGGTTTATCCAGCTTATGGAGAATATTATAATTTATATCAAGACGACACACAAGAAAAGTATGGGGGGAGAAAGAGATTTTTCTTGTAAGTAACTGAACATCTAGAAATTGAAGTTTCATGGGAAATCAATACAATTTCAATCTTCAGTGAACTTCCACTGGAAGGCTGAAAAACTTACTTTTCAAAACTGTGCCTCCTATGTTCAATAGATTACTACAAAATAGACCTGCAGTTTGGATCACTGTAGTGGGTATAGCTTTTGTATAAAAAGCCTACAGAAAACATTACTGTTAAAAGAAATAATGATTTTACAGGCAGTATAACATTCAAAAACTCTTGAAATTATTCCTTTCCTATGCTCTTAATATGAGACATGAATTCACCTATTTTTTCAAGCTTTTATCTTGAAGACACATTACACTGCATGATAGAATCACTCTAATATTTTAGAAAGCTTATGCAGTTTTTTGAAGAGAGTTAGTGTAAAAAAACCCCTTAGGGTAATGGAACATGTACTGCATGAGTGTAAGTGTGATAGAAGTACAACATCATCTATGTCTTCTGTCTCACATCATCTGCGTGACCCTGTTCCTTCTCTCCCGTCTCATTTTTAGACAAGAACACTGGACCTTACATCTAATCAGTGCTGAACATGGCATCATGTAAACCAAGGGGAGAAATACATTTCTTCAGTATAGCAAAAAATACCACTTTGAATGTTTTTGTCTCAATGTAATAAATCCCCCCAATGAGATGAATAAAGTATAATTTCTCAACTTCTTTGATGAAGGCCAATGAAACTTCCCCCTTGTTCCTGGATTTTCAGTAATGCAAATAGCACTGCACCTGCGTTTTTAAACTAAGCACTCCAGCCTTCCTTCTCAAGTGGAGAAGGGAGGAAATGGAAGAAGGGTACCTAGAGTGGATGAGTTTCATAAACTAAAGGAATATTTTGCAGGCTACCAAGTTGCTACAATGACATGAATTGCTTGAATTTTGGTCATAACTTTTAAGAATTTAACTAAACAGATCCACTCTACGCTATCTACTGCCTTCTTGCCAATGCAGACCCTTTGGCTTTCATCACTAGAACTGTGTTTATAGTACTACCCACAAAAATAAAACTCTGTATTAGTGTGGACACAAAGTCCTGCTGAACAAAATACCAGCCAACTGAACCTATCCTACATTCAAGATGTTTTCTGTCACAAATTTAGCATTTGAAAACACCCTTCATAACGGCAATCCTCCTGTGGAAAGCAATTTTGTTAGCATTTGGAGTTTATAATTTATAAAGTAATTCTGACAGTTTATATTCTGACTCTGACATGCTCCGAAAGATCTTTCACTTTAAAAGCATTTTTTCAATACAATGTCTAAGGAAACTTTAAAAAAAAAAAAAGTTAAACATTTCACAGCCTTTAATTTTTGCGAGAATTGGATTCAATTGAGCCTTAACAATTTTATAGGACACAATAGGGGAAAACTACTTTCTTCTGTTACTCTGTGGGAAAGAAAAAACTTCAATACCTTCGGTACTTCTGTTTCTGCTATGGGGACAACTGCTGTAATCCACTTTTTGTCATCTGAGAACAGCAGAAGGCTTTTTTAAAAGCAGACTTATTTAGTTTTTATTTTATTTTGCTCAGAGAGCTAAAAGAAAAAGTTATTCTTGCTTGGCTCTGCAGATTATATAACAGTTTTATATAAAGTAGCTTTTAATATTTAGCAAGTCCTACATAATAGCTTTTAATGCTTTTAAATGAGAGATTAGATATCGGTCTTTTTTACTGTCATTCCAGATGCATTTGTGATTTCTTGTGTATGTCTGAATTGTGTCAACAGAATTAAGAGAGAGAACCTGCTATACAGAGTATGTTCTATTGTAAAAAAACACAGTGACCTTCAAAAGCTTACTACTTTATTAAAATGCTGCAATAATTTCTGTTGCATATTTTCTACCTTGTTGCTTTTCAAGGAGATGCTCATATTTTATAAAAAAAATGTTAAAGACTTTGCATATATTTGTGTATCCATTCAGTTTTGTCTGATGTATTTATATATAAATTTACTAATAAATAAATTTGAAAATGGATGTAATTTGTTTCAATTGCTCTAATCTATATTATTTGCCAATGGTCTAACAAGTTATTCTCAAGTATATTCATGACTGAATAGTTTAATACAATTAGAACTGGATTCTTTTGAGTGCAGACCTGTGCATAGAACAAATTGCAATACAGAGAAAAAAATCCATAGAAAAAAAATCCATTGGAAAATCATATTCTCTTGTAACAAAAAGTAGATGAGCATAGTAGGTATCACTCTTTGATATGTTTGTCCCAAGATCTTTCCTGTACGTCAGGTTTTTATGGTATTGAGCCTTCAGACTTCCAAAATGTGGCAAAGCCATCTCTTAAGTATTTGAAGCTGTTGACAACTGTAGCTAAACATTTCCTTCCTTTTATTTCACATGCATCGAGTCCTCAGGCTTTATCGGTTTCTGCATGATAACTAATGAAACGTTCAAAACTGGGACAGGCTACAGAAAGCTCCACAAAACCACTTACGTGCTTATGCCACAGAAATACCTCTGTTCTCCTCTTCATTTCCTAGTCGCACTCAACACAGGGAAGATTTTACCAGGAAGATTTCATGGGAAGGCCTCCTTGCTGGCACAGCTAGAAGCAGGTAAGGTTTAATGGTTCTGAGAAAAGCAACACTGAACAGGGTTCCTGAGATATGGCTTTGATTCTCCTGATGAGCCTTTTGATTCTCTGCAATGAGCCTCTGAGCTGCTTTGCAGGGCCCGCCTGAAGGACAGCCAGAATGATGCCACTCCCTGTTAAACATTCCTTGAAGAGACAGTGACAGTGCTGCTCACCTTTTTCCCCAAAGGACTGAGTGGCAAAAACCAGTCTCTTCTACAGCATGTATGCTCAACTTTCTGCTTACCACCAGTGCCCCAATCATTAACTTACAGAGGTTTTGTTGGTTTGATTATTTGGGTTTTGTTCCTTGTTTTTAACAACAGTAATTGGAGAAGAACAAGATTTCAATCCTCTCCCTCCCAGATGAGTATACCAAAACCACATATCTGTCACTTGCCTTGGATCTGCCATGGTATTAGTTTCAAGTCATGCAGAGCTCTTTTATTAGACTTCATCAGCTATGAGCAGTGCTGCCTGCATTGATCCTGTTTCATACACAAAAATCACAGAGCTAAGATCAGGATCCGATCTATGTCGCAGAAATTCGTACCAACGTGCACTCCCAAGGTGTTCAGACATCCTGAACAACAAGAAGTCTGGAAAACACATGCCTCAACACTGTGCCGTAAAGCTGTACTGATTAATTTCTCCCTTGCCTTACTGCCTGTGTTTCTCAAAACCTTTCTTGTTGATCCAGGGTTTGTAGGGAAGAGAAGACCTCGATGGTAATTCACACATCCAGTTCTCACCCTATAGGACAGTACTGCAAATAGGCACTCTCCGGATGGAGTCAACTGATCCTGAGTCATCCACAGACAGCTTCAGCTGCCAGACACGTTGTTTCAGTAGGGCGTCCCATAATCCTCACCTCTTAGCAACAACACCTATTAGCTGCTATCATTTCAGACAGCCACGATGATTTTGAAACAAGTGGTTTCCCTCTGTTAAAAGCTGTTTGTACTGGTTCCAGGAACAGGCTTTCTTGCTTTCTGAGACTGTTCAAAAGCTATACTACTTTTAAGATGTTAATATGATAGTCACTGAATCATTCTGAGAGAAGCAGTCTTCCAGAATTCTTTATTAACTGTACTCCTTCTGAAGCTGGACACATGCCCATTCCTTTGTAAGGAAATCGAGTTGTTTCCGCCACAGCAGGCAGTTCTCAGCAAGCTTTAGATGCTATTCCCCACCCTCACTATATGCTAGACAATTTAACATGTTTCTCTCACAGTGACTGTACACAAAGATATTAAATGACTAGCCATTCCAAATCCTGCCGTGCCTCTGGCATTTTCCTCTTGATGATCTCAAGAGCACTATTAACACCAAATATACACCTGTGGCTAAAAGATAAAGTAGCAAAGTACCTTCTTCTCTTGGAAGAATGCCTTGCAGCACAAGACTCAATCTCCCAACTACTTTGTTTGGGTGCTCCCAACCACACATTTAAGAACTACTCTACACTTCATCTGACACACAAAGCAACACTCAGTGTAAACTGGTTCTCTCTACAACTGCCCCCCTCCCTTTCTAAATCTTCTGGAGTTGGAAGAGCTGCATCGTAAAACTTTCATTTAATCTTGATTGAGCATCAACCAAGGTATGACAGAAGCACTATTTCCCTGCCATCACCAAGACCAACTTTTTCCAAGTCCCATTTAAAAGAAGTGCCAAGTTATGAACTTCTTGGTATAGCCAGACAGTCCCAGAGCATCCCCGACCCCCCTCAGTACTGACAAAGTACCAGGTATCAACTTTGCTATTTTCTTGTTACGGGGAATGCTTTTGCAGTTCCAGCATGCTGGGCAACATCTGCTGAAGCTGCTACTGCCTCTCTCATGTGCCACAATAAGCTGCTTCCTATGGAAAAGTTAATGCCAAATGGAGAGAAAAGAGGGACAGATCAAAAGGGTGAAAATGGGCAAAATTTGTGCAAGGGGCTCAAGTAGAACACAAGTGAAGGCAAAAGAATAGGCAAAGAGATAAGCACCTCTGTTATAGGTCTCACCAATGCTGTTTATGTCTCTGCCAACTTGCTCAACTAATCTTCCCTCCATTCTGCAGCTTGACACCAAACACAAATAACAGCAGCTGCAAAGCAGGCATAAAAATTCTGGAATTCAAATCTCTAGATGATGATTCAGTACAATGGCACAGTCTTCCTCTTGTTTATTTATTGTGGCAAGGCAAGCAAGAAACCATTCCAAGCAGACAAGCTTGGAGGGTAGAGTTAAATAAAATTTAATAAACTGAGCTAGTTAGGAAAAATAGAAGGGTAAAGGTGAAAGGCAGCAACTTCTGACAGAGATTACAATCAATCAGAAAAACTGCTACCTCTTGAAAGAAAAAGCAGTTGAGAAAAACTAAGGTAATTCAGTCAGGTGAGGACTCTTCTATTTCGCCCTGCCTGGGGATAGTGTAGGGCTGCAAATTCATTCACAGAACTTGACAGTGTTCTTCGTAGTTTGTTTTTCCAATTCCAATATGCTTTTACTTTTCCAGGCTAAAAAAGAGTGCCAGAACAGTGACCATTCAACTAGTTTACAGCTCAGTGACCCAGGGTAAGGTTGAAAGCTAGGACAGGGAGATAAATACAAATACAGTTCAATAAACTGTAGTTTATAGAACTGCATCTCCCACATGGCATGCTGCATACAACCTGTACCTATCCTCAACCCAAAAAACATATCTCCCAATTCATTAAATTTCAAGCAACTTGTAAATTTTCTTTTTTGTGTCTATGTCAAGCAGATTAAACCCCTCGTTTGCTGTATATTTATCCTTCAGCTCGCTGTTGTCAACTTTTTTCTGCTCAGCTTGGAGCAGCTCACAATGCCAGCCTTGCCTGCAAACATAACAATTTCACCAGCCTCAGTGCATCTGCCAGCATGGTACTGTCTCCCATAACTCTGCTCTGCCCCTGGTCACACAGTTTCCTCCCCTTGACTAAGCAGCTCCAGCACCACTACTCATTTTTGAAAAAGTCATATTTTAGGTCTTTATTCCCCTCCCAAGAGTCTATCTTTACTCTTTCATCCCACCATTTCGCCTCATGAAACCAACTATGCTTAGGGATTTCACCCTGGCCAGTTCGGTTACCTTATATTCTGATTACTATTTAGTCCCTTTACCCAGTTTGAAGGCTGACCCTTTGGGCACCTCTCTATAATGAGGCCATGCTACAGATAGAGGTGGAATGATAAAAATGGAAACTTGCAGATTTGGACCAATACTGAAGTCACATGCATTTAAAAAGTTACTTTGGTTAGAAAACATCACCACACAAACCCTCTTCTCTCAGTTCCTGTATCAAATAAAAATTAGGCACCACAATGTTCATTAGCATGTAAAATTTAATTCAGCTCCACTTACTAGCTGAAGTAACATGGAGCGTAAAAACTAATCCACAGAAGTCTTTCAAACTACAGTCATTTTTCCCTATTTCATTCACTTTCATAAAGCTAATAACTGCAAAATATGCTACTGTAAAGCATATGTTGAATTTGGCTCTCTCCATGTACATTTTCCTCTGCACACTTGATGACCTTGATGTTGATTATTGTTGCATTCCTCTGTCAAAGACAAAGATTTAAAAATACTGTATGTATTTGTGATTATTAATTCCATGTCTTCTACATTCTTATCAAGTCTACTTAATGATTTATTCCCCCTTGATTAACTTGGAAACTATTATTAGCTAGCTATATTAGCTACCTATCTTATTACATGTTAGAAAGGTTTTGCACTAAAGAAAACAGGGACTCAGTTGTCCTTGATGCTCTCCTGTTTATCATTCTCAGATTTGTAGTAATTCCTGCCAGACCAGCCTTCCTTTGTTCCCTGAGCTTTTAGCTTTTTAGTATAAAGTGCTCTCATTAATTGTGTTTCATTTGGGGATGAAATACTCATCAAACTATCAAACCATTACTATTTCGTAACAATTTACATTATCTTCACACTTAAATCCTAAGGTTTAAAGTAACTTTTTTTGCGTCCATCTCCCTTGACATACATATCTGCCCTTCCAATCCCTATGACTTCAGCTCTATGAACATCCTGTACCAAGCAGGTCAAACATTCCCATCAGAGCAAGTTCCAGAACATCTAAACACAAAACCTTTTCAATGATCCTTTTTTTTTTTTTTTTTTCATATTATATGTAAACTTATATCCCTGTTTTGGAAACCAATTCCTTTTGGACATACATCTGACTTAGTCACTAACATTTCAGCTTACAAAAACTCCAAGTTCTACATGCACACTTTCTTATTGAATGCATTTTCTTCTTCCACTGAGATGGAAAATACTTGTTATAACTGCATCGTCCTTAGAGGGGAAAAACACCCAAACAAAACCCTCTTCTGCTTAAAGTAAAATAACTATTTACTTTTTTTAAAAAACAAAAGAAAAAAGCCCCCACATACACACAAACCCACATCAAAACAACATTTCTGTGGAGTGCTGTTTGTCTCTCTGGAAGTGTCTAGCTAGTTAGCTGACTGTCCTATGCATAGTGAAAATTTAATAAAGAACTAATCCCACTCTAAAACTGAGAGCTGTCTCAGCTCTATCAGTGATGCTTCTTCACAATGGTACTTCAGAACCACCAATCTAGCAGTCACAGAAATTCATTTCATGAGCTGTTCTTCACAGCTTCTAGTCACATATTTCTTGATTTATCTTAAGAGAACTTAGCCCATACACAGTGGCCTCCTTTAAGACTCTAGTAAATTATGCTTAGCCTTTCTGTAGATAATTTGACTAGATTCAAATGCCCTTTCAAAGAAACCAAACAGACCCTCATTCATTCATGAACTGAAATTCAGCATGTACTTTTTGGCAGATAGGCACAGACAAAACAGATGGAGATAAAAAAAAAAAAAACAAAGCCAAAAAAAGAGAGAAAGCTTGATTTTGTATTTCTTCAGGAGCCAGTTCTGCCAGATCTTTTGTGGATTTCCTCACAGTTGTTTTGCTGAGATACTATTGTCCACAACCATTGACAGTAGTCAAAATAATCCTCATCCATAATAGGCTTAATGTCTGAGCCAAAACCTGACTCCTCCAAGTGGTGGTTAATATCACTGAGCATCAGAATAATTCAGGATGTAAATTGCTGTGGCTGTACTTCTGATTCCTGTGTGTGTGTGCACAGACCCGTGTTCACAGTGCTAGAAACAGAAACCTGTCTTTCACTTTTGAGTCCACAACACATTTCTCGTTTCTCTCTCTGCTTCAAGTTTATAAACTTCATCTTGGCCAAGATGAGAGACAGAGGATGCACATCGAACGGGCACAAAGCAACACTCTTACTTAACTCTCTCTATATATAATTTTCAAACTGGCCATCACGTGAATTGGTAGCACACTGACACTGAGGCACTGCCCAGGAACAGCATCTGTTCTTAGATTTTTGAAGAGGACTATCTCACTCTACAACAGAGCTCACTGAGTTCTTGCAAGCACAATAAAAAAGGTGTCACTTGTCTTTCTTGAAAGAGGTGTGAACGTGTGCATGGAGAGAACAACACCACACAAACATACATTGGATTTCCAAGTCTTTTTGGATGCACAGGAAAAAAAAAAAATACTAAAAGCCCGTCTTACTTTTCTTTGCATCCTGGAAGACTTACTGTGCTCCATTACCATTTGCTGTTCTTTTCTCTTGCAGTATTGATGCATAATAACCTCTACATATTTCTTTGCTACCAAGAGCTGCCAAGTTATCATGAGAATATACTACAGTAAGTAGGGGTCCTTCCAGAAGAAAATGAGTACCAGACACCTAAAATTCATACATCCAGAAGAATTTTTAGAAAGTTTTCTTTTCTTAGGTTCAAGCAGTTACTCAAAAGAAGCCATAGGAACTGTAAAGTGAACCTCAAAAGGAAAAACCAAGGGTACTTGATGCTTTTTTTACTAACTTTTCACCCTTCTCACAAAAATATTAAGGTAGTATTACACTTACAAAGTGAGTTTAAACTGGCCACACCACTTAAACCTACATATAAACGTCTTCTATCCCAAAACATTTCTTCCTTAAGGGTTTTGTTGTTGGGGAGCAGGGAGGGGAACGTTTGTTTATTGGGGGGTTTTGGGTTTGTTTTTTTTTAAACAGTATTTGGCTTTGCTCCCAGTGCAGTGCTTGTGCTGTATTAAGTGAAATAAAATCAATTCTATGTAAACATCGATAGGAACTTTCAAACACACATAGATGTCTTCCTTTCTGCAAGCTAAAGAATGCACAATTTTCCCATCAGTGCAATAAAAATACAGTTAGTGGCTAAAACCTGAAAAGTTTTATTTTTTTTAAACAGTGCTACCAATTTTCTCTTTTTTTTTTTTAAATACTGTAAATTTCAAGTGTAAGAAAAAATTATACAAACCCCCGTCATGTATATCACATATTTCAGTACAACTTAAAACCTGACTTCTAGTCCCTTATATATGTAAAATACTGAACTGTACCTGGCACTTAGCATCAGACCCCAACACAACACTATTCTACTTTGAAAAGCTAATTAATTCAGAAGATTGAAAAAACCTGTTTTTCTTTTAACAAGGTAATTGATAATTATTCATTAACAGCTTTAGACTTACAACTTTCCTGAGGACGCTTAGCAGATGTTTAAAAAAAAAGTATCAGAGAATGTACTGCAAGAGAGAAACAAATATAAACAATCTTGAAGAATAAAAAAAAAGGAGAAGAGATGAAGGATGAGAAGAGTATTGGCTTTGACTGGAAGAACTTGTGTTTATCATCACCTATATTTTATCTACTAGTCAGTCCAGGGGTATGATTCCCAGAGGTATGTCTGTCTCTCTCAGCATCATGCTACAAGGCAGTAGATAATACAAAGCAGAACTGCAGTTAAAATTCTTATTATGTGCTGGTTTCCCTACTGTTGCCTCTAAGGCAAAAAGAGACCACTGAGCTCTATTGTATTGAAGCTTTCAAAAGCAATTTCAGCCTAATGCTTTGCATTAATGTGTGGCATCTCTGAGTGCTCAGCTCTACTACTGAAGGAAAGAATGACTCAGGTTCTGTGAGAGGCACATCTGTGATTAAATATGGCAATGGTATTTATGCTGCAAAGTCACTGGCAAAACAGCTTAAGAATTAATGAGAAGAAGGTTCCACCACAGAAATGGTGGAGCCAATTTGTGTAGACAGATTGACAGTACCCCAAAGAGACAGAAAACAGAAATTAGCCTACCATCCACACTTCTGCAGATACTGCTAAGTTGTCTTTACTAAATAGAGATATACATAAGTATTAATCTCTATCATGAACATACAGCTTACTTATTCAGCTATGTTATGCTATATAACTTTGAGAGGATGAGATCTCCCAAACAGATATTGATCTGTTTTAGACCTGCATGTCTTCCAGGAACCGATCATACTATTTGTGATTACAAACTTACAAATTAATCTCCAGAGCAGAAAATGTTTAATTTTCTTTTTCCTCTCCATACCATATATTTGAAATTTTTAGTTAGTCCCATTGATTTGACTAAAAAAGATACTATCACTTCAATTCTTTTTCCTGAGGAAAATACATAGCTTTTCCTCAAAAGTAATGCATAAAATCGTCTCGCTTTCCAAAATAGTAATGACATTATAATACAGCAACACAATAGCATATATTCAACTGAATAGTTACCTCATTTTTTAATCAACCATACTACATTGTGAAAGAGGTTTCAACAACATACAATTATGGTTCCTTTGATGCATAACTATTCCCCTAGGACTGAATTCCATGTGATATCTGCTCCTCTAGTACTCACTAATGGATTTCTTAAGTTTTTTATTAGGAAGACTTTTTAATGAGAGACTGAAAGAACGTAGATATAGATGAGATGTTAGGAAGAAAGTCTTCAGTCTGAGGGTGGTGAGGCACTGGAACAGGTTGCCCAAAGAAGTTGTAGATGCTCCATTCCTGGAAATGTTCAAGGCCAGATTGGATGGGGCTTTGAGCAGCCTTGACCAGTGGAAGGTGTCCCTGCCCATTGCAGGGGCTTTGGAACAAGGTGATGTCTAAGGTCTCTTCCAACCCAAGATACGTGATCGAAACCTAAAGTGAATGAAGACTAATAAAAATTGTCATATATGCACTTGTGTTTTGGGTTTTTGCATATTAAGTGAATTTTAATTTGCCCCATCAAGTGTGCCAATTATTAATTGTTAATTATTCAAATTCCCTATTGCCCAGTTAAAAGTTATCAAGTTTTACAAGTTAATTACCCAAGCAAGTTAATTAAGAAGTGTTTCATCCTGCTCTTTGTTAAAAATCCTTCCAAGTTCAGACACCCGTTTGTCTGTTAGTCTTCCCTTGTTAACCTGTCAGTTTTCCTTTTTTTTACCTACAAATTGTTTCTGTTTTCAACACTGTTCATGTTTTAATGTTATTACCTAGTTTTCGGGGATTTCCGGAGTGTTTGTGGTGAAATGTAAAGTTTTTATTAAGTTTTTTTATGATTTTTAAGAACGTTGGTTAAGTTTTGAAGCCCCGCTAAACCCGGACTCCTCGCTGACAAGGGGCTGTTTTTAGCGCCTGGCAGTTAAACCTGCAACGCGCATCCATGGAAACCGNAGGTGTCCCTGCCCATTGCAGGGGCTTTGGAACAAGGTGATGTCTAAGGTCTCTTCCAACCCAAGATACGTGATCGAAACCTAAAGTGAATGAAGACTAATAAAAATTGTCATATATGCACTTGTGTTTTGGGTTTTTGCATATTAAGTGAATTTTAATTTGCCCCATCAAGTGTGCCAATTATTAATTGTTAATTATTCAAATTCCCTATTGCCCAGTTAAAAGTTATCAAGTTTTACAAGTTAATTACCCAAGCAAGTTAATTAAGAAGTGTTTCATCCTGCTCTTTGTTAAAAATCCTTCCAAGTTCAGACACCCGTTTGTCTGTTAGTCTTCCCTTGTTAACCTGTCAGTTTTCCTTTTTTTTACCTACAAATTGTTTCTGTTTTCAACACTGTTCATGTTTTAATGTTATTACCTAGTTTTCGGGGATTTCCGGAGTGTTTGTGGTGAAATGTAAAGTTTTTATTAAGTTTTTTTATGATTTTTAAGAACGTTGGTTAAGTTTTGAAGCCCCGCTAAACCCGGACTCCTCGCTGACAAGGGGCTGTTTTTAGCGCCTGGCAGTTAAACCTGCAACGCGCATCCATGGAAACCGGGAATATTAATGAGGCACTTTCCCGCCTTTGGAGCAAGTGACATCACTCCCCTAGACGACAGCAAGCCATTGGTGGGCGGGAATTACGTCACCTCAGGGAAACACCAATCACACAGGAGCATGGATTGTGGGCGGTCCGGGGCGGAGACAGGACAGCAGAAAAGCTTCTGACCCACTGCGGGCGTCGCCATTCCCGTCAGGCTCGCTGTGGGTGAGGCGGGCGCTGGGTTTTCGGCATTTCTCTCTTACAGAGCCATTGTAATTGCTCGGCTTCGGACTGGCCGAAGCCACCGCAGCGCTGCAGCCTCTCTGCAATTAGGACTCAGAGCCGGTCCGGCCTTTCGAGTCTCCAATTCCTGCGGACCCGGGGTTTCTTATTTTCCTTATTTTTGGATTTTTATGGATCCTGGACTCTTNATTTGTGTAGACAGATTGACAGTACCCCAAAGAGACAGAAAACAGAAATTAGCCTACCATCCACACTTCTGCAGATACTGCTAAGTTGTCTTTACTAAATAGAGATATACATAAGTATTAATCTCTATCATGAACATACAGCTTACTTATTCAGCTATGTTATGCTATATAACTTTGAGAGGATGAGATCTCCCAAACAGATATTGATCTGTTTTAGACCTGCATGTCTTCCAGGAACCGATCATACTATTTGTGATTACAAACTTACAAATTAATCTCCAGAGCAGAAAATGTTTAATTTTCTTTTTCCTCTCCATACCATATATTTGAAATTTTTAGTTAGTCCCATTGATTTGACTAAAAAAGATACTATCACTTCAATTCTTTTTCCTGAGGAAAATACATAGCTTTTCCTCAAAAGTAATGCATAAAATCGTCTCGCTTTCCAAAATAGTAATGACATTATAATACAGCAACACAATAGCATATATTCAACTGAATAGTTACCTCATTTTTTAATCAACCATACTACATTGTGAAAGAGGTTTCAACAACATACAATTATGGTTCCTTTGATGCATAACTATTCCCCTAGGACTGAATTCCATGTGATATCTGCTCCTCTAGTACTCACTAATGGATTTCTTAAGTTTTTTATTAGGAAGACTTTTTAATGAGAGACTGAAAGAACGTAGATATAGATGAGATGTTAGGAAGAAAGTCTTCAGTCTGAGGGTGGTGAGGCACTGGAACAGGTTGCCCAAAGAAGTTGTAGATGCTCCATTCCTGGAAATGTTCAAGGCCAGATTGGATGGGGCTTTGAGCAGCCTTGACCAGTGGAAGGTGTCCCTGCCCATTGCAGGGGCTTTGGAACAAGGTGATGTCTAAGGTCTCTTCCAACCCAAGATACGTGATCGAAACCTAAAGTGAATGAAGACTAATAAAAATTGTCATATATGCACTTGTGTTTTGGGTTTTTGCATATTAAGTGAATTTTAATTTGCCCCATCAAGTGTGCCAATTATTAATTGTTAATTATTCAAATTCCCTATTGCCCAGTTAAAAGTTATCAAGTTTTACAAGTTAATTACCCAAGCAAGTTAATTAAGAAGTGTTTCATCCTGCTCTTTGTTAAAAATCCTTCCAAGTTCAGACACCCGTTTGTCTGTTAGTCTTCCCTTGTTAACCTGTCAGTTTTCCTTTTTTTTACCTACAAATTGTTTCTGTTTTCAACACTGTTCATGTTTTAATGTTATTACCTAGTTTTCGGGGATTTCCGGAGTGTTTGTGGTGAAATGTAAAGTTTTTATTAAGTTTTTTTATGATTTTTAAGAACGTTGGTTAAGTTTTGAAGCCCCGCTAAACCCGGACTCCTCGCTGACAAGGGGCTGTTTTTAGCGCCTGGCAGTTAAACCTGCAACGCGCATCCATGGAAACCGGGAATATTAATGAGGCACTTTCCCGCCTTTGGAGCAAGTGACATCACTCCCCTAGACGACAGCAAGCCATTGGTGGGCGGGAATTACGTCACCTCAGGGAAACACCAATCACACAGGAGCATGGATTGTGGGCGGTCCGGGGCGGAGACAGGACAGCAGAAAAGCTTCTGACCCACTGCGGGCGTCGCCATTCCCGTCAGGCTCGCTGTGGGTGAGGCGGGCGCTGGGTTTTCGGCATTTCTCTCTTACAGAGCCATTGTAATTGCTCGGCTTCGGACTGGCCGAAGCCACCGCAGCGCTGCAGCCTCTCTGCAATTAGGACTCAGAGCCGGTCCGGCCTTTCGAGTCTCCAATTCCTGCGGACCCGGGGTTTCTTATTTTCCTTATTTTTGGATTTTTATGGATCCTGGACTCTTTTAATTAATCGCATTTGTTTAATTTTAATTAAAACGCAATAATTAATTTTTAATTAATCAATTCTTTAATAAATTTTATTTTTTTATTAAAAATCAAGGGGTGCCTCATTCCTGACAAAAATGCATGCTCGCAATGTAGCCTAAATTTGCAACAGCTAATAGAATCATACAAATAGCAGGAACCCTTTTAAAAGATCTGAATTTTAAGATTTAATTAAAAGACTTGAACCATTGAGAAGTATTTGAATGGTGGATAGTATAGACAGCCACATACTGAAAACTTTAGACCAAAACCACTCTGACCCCAGTGCACTCAAGGGTGTCTTTGTCAGTACATTTTATAGGATTACACACAGTAGCTTTACCTGGAGTCATTGTGTTGTGGACCAAAAAATATTCAAAGCTGGAGCAACTTGAACTCTTACTGAATGTGATGGCTCTCCTAAAGCTATCCACTGCATAAATGCAGACACAGAAGTACTTGTTTCTAAAAATGCTGTATATTAAGAAAGACATTGCTAAGACATCAGTAAGAATGATGCAAAGAAAATTGCAGCTCTTCATCCTAAAAGCCCAGCTAATGCAGTTTAAAAGTTATAAAATGGAAATTAAAAGACACTCAGAGTTTGATATTTTTGTCAACTTTTTTTTAAAGTGTTACCAATCCTCTACCAATAATAACGCCTACATGAAACACTACAGCTGTTTCCAGAACAATTTTCTTTACTGTTACCAGCTTCCCTTTCGTGAATCAAACTATAGAAATTTAGAAGAGTTTTAATACAAAACATAAGAAATTTTTTTTAAGTTATTGAACTTTAATTTTAAAATTAATTGCAGTCCAGAGTTTGAATTTCAGTGTTAGAGAACCATAACGAATGATGGCTAAGAATGATTTCTTATATAAACTTTTCTATATGCCTATGTATATACATCACTTTGGGCCCCATTTCTAAAACCCATCCTATGACAGAAATCCAAATGAAAATAATATTAAATATGGATCCAACTTCAGACAAAAGCCAAATCCCCATTCAAAATTTTACCAGTGAGGTTCGGAGTTTGTTTTTATAATCTTATATTCTATATTATTCTTCAAAAATCCATTAAAGACAAACCTATTATATAAATATATAAAATATATTATCCAGGCTCAGACTGAATGACTCTAAACTTAGCACTTATATTTTGGTTCACAGAAAGTAGATTTACCTCTGTTGTTCTTTGTTCCAATGTCTGTGTCTCTCTGCACTCACCCTCCACACAGATCTCTTCTGTACAAATCAACTTACTGCTTCTGCTTCTCCTCCCCATCCCATCCCACCCCCACCATGATTCTGCAGGCTCATGTGGAAGGGCACATAGATGATGTGAAGCGGTGTGTGTTTGTTTTTCAGAAGGTGGAAAAGGTAAGGACTCATATTAATTGGACAAGCTGCCTGTTAGTATTGTCACAGACTCTCTATATCAGTCACAGTGCATTAAAACTGTCAGGAAAGTGGGCAATTAGCACAATATACCACCCTCCCTGTTCTGTAGGGCACAGGATTGTCACTTTACACCTTATTGTTTAGCCTGATCAGCTAAAAGTCTTCCTAATTTTCTCATTTTTTTCTTGAACAAAACCAAAATAGGGTTATGAACCACTAATTATCGCAGTTTAAAAACTGCTGAAACTGGCATGACCCCTCTGCTTCTGAGCAACCCTGTTTGCTCCTGAACAAATCTTATGTGAGAAAAAGAAGAAAAGAAGGGAGAGGTGTATTATTTATTTGGGTTTGGTTTTTTTTAATTCTGACAATCTTTGTTACAGACTTCAAGAAGAGGGTCTGTGAGCTGAGTGCCACATGGAACAGACATGAGTGGCTCGAGTGGTCAGGCAGACAGGACACATCTGTGGGGAACAGGACACTTACATTCCTGCCTGTGACCTTGCAGAAACACTTCAGGAAAGAAAAATGGCCAGGGTGAATAAATACGGTTTTATATTGAATCAGTCCTATTCTCAAAGCACATACTGAAGTGCCAAATCAGCAGCAGGAAAGAAAAACATGAATAGCTTATTAGGAAATATGTGATATGCTAATAACTTTGAAAAAGTAGCTGGGGAGATAGGAAACAGCCTCTTCAGGCTCCTGTAAGATGTGTATGTCAGGTCTATTCCATGTAAATGAGCAGGGAACACAGAAATAGCTCTTTTTGGTTTGTTTTAATAAGATGAGCTTTCTCAGCTCAATTTTTACCTCATGAGATTAGTTTATAATCTTCAAGCAGAATTTCCCACAAACTTGCACAACTATGAGCTCAAAATCTAGTCCTATTTGAAGCAACAGTCACCTTTGTTGTAAAAGCAAGCTGCATTTGCTTTTTCAGTTGAATGCCATCTAAGGATGCTATTATTTTAAAAGAAATACTCATTCAGTCTCTGACAGACTAGAACAGAATTAAGTATTTCAGATGTATGGGACCTACCATGATCACCTGGTACAAGTCAGGGGACCAAAGTTTAAAGCACATTATTAAAGGCATTGTCCAAATCCTCTTAAACACAGACGGCGATGGGACCACCATCTTCCACCTCTCCAGGAAGCCTGTTCCAAAGTCTGACCACCCTCCTGATAAAGTGAAGTCTTAAAGTGTTTAACAAAGATAGGGAATGCATTGTGCATAATAAAACACAATAACAAATGATGAAACACAAATGGCAAATAATCAAACCCTCTTGATGCTACAGTATAGACTTGTATCTTCATTTACCTTGTTCTGTTTCCTCCTGACCTATGTAAACGTGGTCGAAAATGCCTGCAGATCTATTTATAGATTGCTTTTCAATGAAAATTATTGAGCCTCTGTATCATAAGAAATAAGCTTTTTGGCATTTGCTGAATTTTTAATTAAGTTTTACTTCTAGCTTCAGGAAGGAGCTGTCTTGCACAGTAACTCATAGATAGAGATGAAGATATTTAAACTCACTTCTCAAAAACATCGATATTTCACTCATGCTTACAAGACTCGAGGAATTCTGTGAACTAAAGCACTATATTTGTTGTTTTAAAGACTGCTTTCAGCTGCTTCTAGTACAGCAATCCTTCTGAATTTTGTAGGTATGAGATGTCACTAAGATGAAGTGTTATACCTATTCACGTCAATGTGAACATCATATTATCTTCTATCACCACTCCAAGGATTCATGCCAAGAATGACATATGAAAATATGTAACTCACTATGAACTGCAGCTACAAACACCCTGTTTTCCAATATACTGCTCAAAATGTGAATACTAGGGTATTGCTTTGTTATTATCATCATTATTTTTATTCTGGCAAATTCACAGTCCTTAACGATTTGAGCTTGCAGCACAAACTTGCCTCAAGCATTTTGTAGCCAGGATGGGGAAAACTGGACAAAATTCACAATATTCTTTATTTACAATGTATTTTAAGGCAGGGACATTAGAATTTCAGTGGGAGGTAAGAGGGGTTTTCCTACAAATGGGGCTGACTACACAATTCAAGCCTTTTCCTGCAAGGTGTTCTTTAGTAGCAGTGTGCAGAGATGCATTTGAGATGATTTGTTACATGGCTCAAGTTGCAGCTCACCTTTACAGGAGAAGCAAAATGGCACAAACTCAGGGGAGAGGTAAGAGAGAGTCTGTGTGATTTAATTTCATAAGCATTTTCTGGATAAGAGTTATATTGATTCCATGATGATTTTTTGCCTTTTCTTTTAAACCCCTTTTTATGCCTTTCTGCAGCTTCTGTATTCCTTAGTGCTTTTTGCCTACATTCTTAGACTTGTTTGTTAAGCTGGGAGACGAAACATTTTAGAGGTTTCATAGTTAGGGATCAACATGCCCCAGACCCCAAGGTCCTCTCCAGAACACATTTTGTAAACTAAGATAGAACCACCCAGGGGAAGGTTCCTCGGGGAGGGGGGCTCCTGTTAGCCTCTCATTGGGGAATTTATGATAGATATGCTAATTAGTAAAACCTATGTGATACCAGATCTTTGTGGGGGGAAGAGTAGAAGAGTTTTTGCTGTGTCCACTGAGGTGCATTCGACCTGGATGTAGTTCACCTAAGGATCCTTAAAATAAATACCAAGGTAAAATCCCTTTTTCCCTTCTAACCGTGTTTGACTCTTGATTTTAAGACCAGGAAAAGGCATCAATATGACTAGAAGGGACCTAGAAAAATCATTTAGCCCCTTCCCCTACAGTAAGGCAACTTCAGCCACCTTTGTCCTAACTGGTTTTATATAAACCTCTCTTAAAAATATCTCATGCCAAAAACACTGTAATTTGCCAGGAAACCTGTGCAGAGTTCCATTCTCCTTACCATGGCTTATTTCTTTTTCCCATAGTATTCAAAGTTCAATCTTTATCATCATTTAAACCCAGACTTCTTGGACCTCTTAACATGTACATAGAAAAAAAAAATTCCTTTTTGCAGCAAGAGTTATGACGTAATCTTGCTACTCTTCTTGGTGCAGGTATTGACTGACAGAATATTCTGACCAGTTTTGGCTCTCACTGTGCAGTAAAAATACAGACTGGCATTGCTCAGAAATCTTCACTAAGAATTACCAGACATCCTATCACACCTACGTATGCTTCCACCTTCTTTCTCAAGCCAAGGCTGCAGCTGTTGGAAATTACACAATGTTTAATTTTTTTTTTTTTATGTGACTTTTGTCAGTTTTGTTTGCCTTTGCCCCGGGGGAAGGGAATTGAAGTTTCTTTTCAGGGGACTGTTCCACCAGGTGTGGTCTGATGATCTCAACATCTCAACAGACTGGGAATATCACAGAAGACAGACAAAAGATAACCACCTTTAATGACCATTAATGAACATCAGCTGCAAACATCACCCCTGGCATGGTCAGAGACACCTGGTCCCAAAAAGACTGATAAGAGAACCAAGGAATGAGGACCACATCAGCATCGGAGGTGAAGAAATCTGCAACCAATAGGAAACCGAATAATAAGAACTGTGTAACTTGGGGCCAACAATCATTGAACCAACAAATTTCTATGGGTTTTGACTGTACAAAATACGTGAAAAGTATGAGTAAAATTTGTGTGTGATAAAATGGTTTTCTCTGCACAACTCGGGCAATGTGTGGATGAAGTGATTTCTGTTGCACATCCTGGCCAGAACAAAGTATTGTCTTGGTTCTCAAACACTTAAAGCGTTGTTGGAGAGATTTTTGGTTTTTCCCACAGTTTCAGTGACACAGACAGGCTCTTTAATCACTACTAGAATTAATATCAGCAAATGGGTTCATAACAAAGATGACACAATGAGTTGGTGTAACCTTCAGCTTTTGCAGAACCACGAGTAAGTTTTCCCTCTTTAGAGTAGTGGACCACCACACAACTGAGGTTGCACAAACAGGCACTAAGCTAAATATAATTACCAATCTCAAAATTTAGAAGGGGACTATCCCAGCAGCTAGCCAACTGACAGGCTTTTATGAGGAAATGTCACTTTATTAAAAAAACAAACAAACTTGACAAGCAGATAAATTTGGTGTGAAATATAAAGGGAGTGTATGGAAAACTTTCTGCTTCCGATCTTTGCATAGCTGCTGGAGGTCTGGGGGCTCCATGGAAAGGAGCATTACACAGCCCATCACCCTGACTGTTCCCAGATCTAGAATGTTAGGGTTGCTCTTCCCCTTCTCACACAGCCAGACACCCATGAAAGAGTCCCATATACACAAGGGGCTAAGACTAAAATGAAACACTAGTCTAGAGCTCCTTAAACTTAATTTTGAAGTTACAGTGATGGGGTGAGTTTATGAACCTCTCTAGGATTTAGGGATTTAGGCCTCCCTAGGGCTTTAAATAGTAAAAATTATACCCTTAATTGCATCCTGGAGCATTTGTGTGTTGCAGAAAGATGACTGATATTTCAGTTTTTAAAAGATGGAAAAATACTTGGGAATTCTTGCCCTTTTTAAGCTGTTAGTCTCAGAGTCATTAGCCATGAGGCACTCTGCATTCAAATCACAAGTACAACAAAAATGCCTTGATCTTAGGTAGAGAAAAGGAGGCTGTCTGCATCTTGACCCGCTCTTTTCCACTTAATCTTGGGCCAAGCCTCATGCTGGCAGCCCATCAGATACTGACATTGGCTCAGTGCTTTTATTCAGCAAGAGGGAAATAAAAAAACCAACAAGTTTGGAGCGCTCATTCCGTGCACACTAACAAGTGTTAGCATTTGCATAGGACAGGTTTTACCCTCGCTGCTCAGTCCTTGGAGCACAAGTGATCCTGCAGAAGCCAGGAGGGCAGCCTGGGGAGCAGGGCTGTGCTTCCATGTCTCTTGTCGTTACAGATTATTTCACACTCCATGTCATACATGGGAGTCAGGAGCAAGCTTAATGAACACGGGGCCCAACAACCAGGATTAGCAGCAGGAAGTTATAGAACATTAGATTAATGAGCTAAAGCTACCAGGCCCAGAACAGGAACAATTGGTAAGAATCCAAGATTCACAGCCAAGGACCAGAGCCCTACAAAACCAGTTGCCAGAAATAAATGCTTATTGTACCAACACAAAGGGAATAGAAAAAGAGAAGTTCATTTTCAATGCACATGACTGGGTAAGTGGAAAAAAAAAAAAAAAAAAAAGAGAAAAAAACCAAACCAAAACAACAAAATAACAACCAAACCAAAAAAGAAAGAAGTAGGAATGACAACCTCCTGCTCAGAAGCAACAGCAAATAGGACACTAATGCACAAAAGCAAGAAGAATTTTACAGGAGCTTTTTTAAAAAAGAAAATAGTGCAGATTCCAACTGAGGGAAACCCACAGAGCCAGAAAATAAAGTTGATAGAAGTTCCCAATATCTTTCTTTTATTCTGACAAAACCCTTTCCCCTGCTTAAAGCTGCTGATGCAGATGCCTTGTGAAAGTGACACTCTGGCATTGCCTCAAACAGAGCCTGGGTAAGATCTGGATGCAAAGAAGCAAACAGCCATTTTAGTGCATTTGTTTCCTGTTGCTTGCACAAATCTAAACAGCTCTCTTGCCTGTTTCACTGTTAAATCCTAACTTTGATTCCAATAAGAGATTAGCACTGGGGGAGTGGAGAATAGATTTTTGCTTATTAGTTTTTGCAGGATAGTAGCTTTAAAAGGGGAGTATTTTGAGGGGAAAAAAAAATCAAATGAAAACACGTCAGATTTTCTGTGGGCATGGATAATTTTGTTATCAGAAGTTTTTGGTATTAAAAGAGTAAAATATGTCTTGCACAAGGTAAAATCCACCCCGAGCCAGGAGTCCCAATTTCCGTTTCTCCTCAATTCACCAAAAAATTAAAAAACTCCAAAGCAACAGCACCAAACATATCCAGAAAAATGTAGCTTCAACATTCCAGCATGGATACAAACAATACCAACATAAGCAAGAAACAGCAGCTGGATTATCATTCTCTGCAAAGAGTTCTCACATTTCCAGCTCTACTTCAGTTTATCCTTTATGCATGATTTTTTGGGGTTTTTTACACAAACTTATGAACCAATGACCATTCTTGTTTATTTATAGTAAGTCCTTCTGCATTATTGTATGCACATCTGTAAGAGATGACCAGAGGACGTCTGCCTGTGTTTATATTTTTTAACAGAAAATAAAACAGAAGAACCAGTTTGTTAAAACTAAGGCCCTAGAAACCCAATTTATAAAGATGATTCATATCTAATAACTCTTCAGAAATATAAGGAAGCGCACACAAATGGACCTGTCCTCTTCTGTAGAACTTAATATAACAGCATTCCTACAAGGAATCTACTCATAAATTAAAATGTGGAAGACAGGAGCATCTCATTGTGCTGTCCCCATCACAGATACTCTGATTAGTCTCCTTTTTCTATGGGATGCTGGAGGGAATACTCTGTTCCTCAATACATTACTGGTGTATAACTCCTGCCACGCACTCAAGTCACTAGAAAGGAAAGAGAAGCAAGATTAGAAAGAAAGAGGAGGAAATAATTTCTTTGCCGTGCAGCAGATTCTCTTTAAAATGGCTCGCCTTCCAGATGCTCCCCAACTGAAGCAATTGGCAGATGGCAACGACTGCAGATGGATGGGCACAGCTGAGACACAGATACAGCTGCGAATAGCTGGCTCGGCAGTGTTTGCTTTTCCTTCTGCCAGCCACAGTCACAGCACTTCTAGAGAGTGGGTGGCAAAATAGGGAGAGGATTTCCCAAATTCATGGTAGAGGAAAAAGCCTTCTGTTAACATCACTGTCTTCCTTGTTATCCTGAGTGCCTGATATTATAAGGCATTTTTCTTATTCTTTAACAAGAAAGGATATACTTTGCCATCTATTAATTAATGCATATGATTCATTTAGAGAAGATTTAGTAGATGCAAATCTGGTGTTAATTTACCCTCTTTCTTACAGCTTACCATTCAGTTCTTATGAGGCCACAAAACCTTACACATTTTACCTTAGTTCTGCCTTAAAAACTCCTTCATTAAGAGTAAATAGGAGGCTGTGAAACAAAGTCCACTAAAGTCAACTGTACCTTCATGGTCACATTCTAAGTTAAACCATGGAAAACTTTAACAAAGAGATCAGAACTGCAAACCGTATCAACCATTGTGCAAATCTCTTTGCCCATGCCATAAAACATACTGCAGAATTTTTTTTTATGCTTCTGATTTCTAATTTCTTGTTGTTCTTGTGTCAGTTTTAGCTTTATAATAAATTTTACTGAATTCTATGCATCATCAAGATTTTTTTTTCTAGGGAAGGCGTAGAATTACTGGCAGGCTAGTAATTCTCAGTAACAGAGAGGTTAATAATCATTTCTACCTGGACTACTAATGCATTGAATACCATTTAAAAGGCAAACAGTAATTAAGATCTATGCATTTTAATAGCATTAGAAAACAGCCCAGCACTTTATCTTATGTTTTGAAAGAGCGTTTTGAGTAATGACCGTAGGAGAGCACATCTAGAGACTGATAATTTGAGGGTAAGGATTCCTATTTCCATGCTTATTTTACACAGACAAACTTCTAGCCTTAAGTGCAAGTATGTGCTGACAGACATGAGCCCCCCTTCTCCACCTGCCTTCCTAATTATGGTGACTGCAAACATGGGTACTAAGAATGTTAATGTCCATTCATTCTGTTACAATGCCTACAATCACCTATCCTACAAAAAAGTGCAGCTGACAGAGCCTGCTAATGTCCAGACTACTTCTAGAGCTCAGTTTTCCTCATCTTTTCCCTCCCCTCTTCAGGAACATCCAGCTGCTGGAGTCTCAGTCTGTCATAACTGAGAGCACTTTTCACTTCCTCTTGGTTAATAAAATCTCATTTAGACAGAAACGTTCTGTTGGTGGACATGACTACTAATGCCACATTTAGAAAGGCTGGGTACCTCCTTTCAGAAAAGGGATGGCAAGCTTTTTTTGTGCCAGCCTAAGTGCAGAGAGGCAGTTTTCATTAAATTGTGCTGATTTATTAAGATGGGAAAAGGCTACATGATAGAGAGGACCACATATGTCCATCCGCAAACAGCAATACTAACCTGTTTGTTCTACACATCAGAAGGCATAGAAAGCAACTTCAGAGGAAGAATGAAACAATAATAATTTAACCCTTAAAGAATAAGCTCTTCTTGCTTGGAAATAAAGATATGTTTCTAAGACTGTCATAATCCCTGAGATGTTCTTTAAGGATCATATCCAAAACAAAATGCTCAGGGAAGATGCTGTAGCACACAATTACCATTTTCAGCATACCACATAAAGTGTGAGGGAATGAGAGGAGTGGAAACTGGTGATATTCTTAGTTATAATTTAGTGGCACACACACATAGCAGTGTTTTAAATATACAGAGAATGTCTCTAACAAGTTAGAATGAACAAGTCTATAAACTGTTAAATTGGTTTGGCTAATAAATCAAATAAATAAACAAGCTTGCCAGACAGATTTGTCAGTGATTTATGCACCTCTGAGAGTATATAAAAGGTTTGTCTCTGGGGATGTTCTTATATAAAAGGCTTTTATTGGTATCCTGTAAATCCATCCATGGTGCTATTCCCACACCTTTGACTGTGGAGTCAGATTTGTGACAAGATTTTGTTCAGGCAGTTCACAGGAGATTCTTTTGATGCTCAGTTTTTGACTGCTTATTTGCATATTTTTATATAAGAGGGAAAAATTAGTCAGAACTTAAAAATCTAGAGATATTAAATGGACAACTTATCTAAATTAATTCAAATACAGATAAACCACTTCCATGAAGTCAATGTATGCACTATCCTTGAATCATACATGACCTTATCAAGTCAGTAAAAATTCCTCAGTATGAATCTATGACTTCCCCACCCTTCAGTGGGCTTCTTCATTCCTTCCTTCCTTTCCAAGATGGTCCTTTAAAAACCAACACTGTGTTTTTATGACACTTAACTCCCTTCCCCACAAAACTCCCAAGTCAGAATGAATTGTAAATTAATTTTTACAATTTACAAACAGTTAGTTAATAGTTTGTAAATTTAAATTTTAACTAATTTAAATTAGTTTAAATTAATTAGCTTAAATTTAAACCTATTTAAAAACAATTAGTTTTTACAAATTTCCTGTTCATGGTGGCTCTGTTAAGCCACATAACTAAATAGGGACAAACTTAAGCCAACCCATGGAGAACTGTGAGAAACAAGATCATTTCTGTCTGTTGGAAACATTTATTTTGATATTGTCCTTTACAGAGAACCAATCAGCATACAACTGCCAGCCTCATCTCCAGGCTGTTTTCTTTTCCTTGAACAACTTCTTATGACTCAAAGCAGAAGAGGAATCCAGTTTTGCAAGGGAACACTTACCTTTCTCTTTTCAACCTTTTGTCCTAGGACACAGCTTAACAAATTTCTCTTTACGTGCAACATTTCACAAATACACAGCATTTTATGTACAGAACAGAAAAACTACTGGGCAAATATACATTTAGGAAATGACTTCAAGTTCTTAAGAAAGGGTTCTCACCTCATGCAAGTCACAAATCCATTTAGATTGGGAAAGATCTCTAAGATGATCATCTTTGACTGATCACCACCTTGTCAATTAGACAATGGCACTAAAGGCCATGTCCACTGTGTTTCTTGAACACCTCCAGGGAGGTGTGCCTCCCTGGGCCCCCCATTCCAGCATTTAACAACCTTTTTCATGGAGACATTCATTCTGAGGTCCAACTTAAACCTCCCCAGGCACAGCTTGAGGCCATTTCCTCCCATCCTGTCCCTGGTTGCCTTGGAGAAGAGGCTGATGCCCACGCAGCTACAACCTCCTTTCAGGTAATTGTAGAGAGCAATAAGGTGTCCACTGAGCCTCCTTTTCTCTAGTCTCAACACCCCCAGCTCCCTCAGATGCTCCTCTCTGTGCTCCAGGACCCTTTCCCCAGCTCTGTTGTCCACTCCTGGTCACCCATATTTTTTAAAAAGTATGGAAGTTATTTTATGCCAGTATGATGACCAAGCACAGGAGAATTTTAAAAACCCAACCAACCAAACAAGAAAGCCCCAACAAACCCACTCTCTAGTAGTTTCTTTCAAGCAAGTAAAATAGTTTTTAAGTGTATGTATTTGGTACTCATGTGTCTGTCCAAAACTCAAGTCTATAATAAAGCAGAGGTGAGCAGTTGGAATTAAACAGGTTGCAGCTCCTGTTTCCATACTTCTTTTTTCTTTTCAAACTAAACCATCACACTATCCTGGACTTCAACCTAATCTCTTCATATTCTTGAACTTTTGTGCAAACAATTGTCGTATGTTCCTACAACTCAATTCTGCAGTGCTTTTGCAGGCGAGAAACTCAGCTCATTGGAGAAATAATTGTGATTCCCTGAGCTCCTGTGCACACAGACAGACTGTGTGGATGTTTACAAAGAGTCAGGTTCCCAAACAAATGCATTCATTTTTTTCCTTCAAGAGCAAACTTCGTCACCTTTTCATATTTACATTCCCAGCACACATTTACCCCAAAAAGCTTAGAGACAAACTCTCAAACTTCAATGCCAAACATGTTGATGCCACTCTGGGCACAGTCCTTAGAGTTTTCCATGGGTAAGGAATGCCTAATTTACATCTCTGTTCAGAATCTGTTAAGGAATTGTAGTATAATTTCTAGTGAAATGATGAAGATAGTACCTTTCATAAACTCCATACGATCCAGGGGACTGAAGTGACTACATTGATCCTTTTCACCAAGAGAAAAGCTAAGGGATGTTCCACACCATGTGATGGCAGCTCAGGCAGAACAAGGAAAAGGAGAAGGAAGGGAAGACATTTCTTCTGTACAGTAATTCCCTTCTGCAGCCCTACTTCCAGGAAGTGCCTGCACATTGCTTGCTGATAGGAAGTGGAGAATAAAATCTTCCTTTTCTCTTTGCTGACACATGAGTAAACTTAGCTTTTGTTTCAGTAAATTGCCTTATCTCTGCCTGTAGTTGTTTACCTGCTTATCTTCTCTCCCTGACCAGCTGGCATCAGGGAGGGACAGCATGGCTTGAAGCCTGGAGCTGAATCTGACTCCGCTTGTCCTGATCCAGACACGGGGAGAGACTTAGACCTGGACTAGACAGGAACAGAGCTGCACCTGGACCTGCCTTACCTGTACACAGGGGCAGACCTAGACTTGGGCCTGACAGACCTGGACTTACCTGGACATGCACCAGACTTAACTGATCTGGACTTTTACTTCACTTGAGTTCTGGGAGGAAAAAAAAAACAAACCAAAAGCCCACTAGACCAAGGCAGAGCTGACATTTATCAGGAATTACACTTCCCCACAACAAGTTCCATGGATAGTCTGTACCAGAGCCAACAGACACTGAGCACTGTTAAAATGCTCAAGCAGAATTTAATTCTCACAGACCACAGTTATGTTCCTCATCTCTCCTGTTCTGTTCACAGAACTTGAATTCTTCAGTCATTTCTGTAGCACAGTCCTTTTGTGTTACTACTTTTTTTGTTTTCCTTATAAAAGCCCTCTATTTTGCCAACAGACCTGAATTTACCCAACAAATGACTCAATTCAAATTTGCCTTAAGACTTAAAAAAAGCATTCTGGGTCCAGCAATCTTCCAGTCCTCCCACAGTTAGTAAGAAAAAAATCATAACAAATTAAAAAGTTATTCAATAAGGGACATAAACCCATTGAAATCACTTTTATCTTCCATTTAATGACACAGTTATGTGTTATGTTCTTTACTAATTGTGAAGAGGGTGGAGCAGAAGGTGAAGGCCATGTTTAAAATAATTCACCCATTAAAATCACACAGACTGCCCTGAGATTATTCACAAAAAACAGGTTGTTTTCACTTTTAGAGGAGTTTGGCTCTAATGAAATACTCTGCTTTGCAAGGTGGTTGGAGTTCAAAATCTGCTTGTTATACCATCAGAACAACGAAATTTTGTGGTAATTGTAAAGATAATTTACCTATTTTGAGTGTGTGTGTGTGAATGTTTGTATACACACGCGCTTGTTAGGAAAGGTTTATGCTTGGAGATTTAGAGAGGTGAAGCTACAGTTAAAATTATATATGGTGGCAAAAACTACTCCTGCTCCTGGCTACTTTATCTTGTGCACCTGCTGTAGGAAAAATGTCCTTTTTTTTTTCTCTTTTTTCTTCAGCAAATCTTTCAGGATTATAGTACTAGCAGGCTTGCAGAAATACCTCTCCAAGCCTCTTCCCTTACTCTGCCTACATTAACATCATCCCAGCCCCAAAACACATCCTCTAGTTCAGATCGTGACAGAGAGTTATTAAAGCAAGGAAGGTGCTACAAGACAATACACTACAGAGGAGTCAGAAGATTTAAGCCAACAGCTATTGAAAAGGGATTTTACTTTTCCACATCTGTTTTTGGCAGGTTTTTTTTAAGTCTTGCAACAAAAATCATGTGCTGCATGGCACCTGGGGTCCTAGTTCATGTCAGCAACTGGCTTATTTTCTAATTGTAAAATGTTTTACTCAGTTAGGAAGACATAAAGATTCTTGGGGCTCCCTTAAATTTCTAAGCTCCTGAGCTGAAAGCACACTGATGGAGGAGTCAGGTATGCCAGGGTTAAGTACAAGGTGCAGGGCCTACTAAATAGATGACAAACCTTTAGGGCAAAGCAGTTGCATCTGATCTTTGACAGCAACAGTACAGAAAAACTTTACAGCAGGAACAAAGGAGATGGCACCTAATGTTTTGCTTCAAGGTTGGAAGAAGGGGATGTTTCAGTTTTGAGGCAGAAATACCCATTGCTCCCTCAGGCAAGAAAATATTCATCTGGAGTTCCTAAGAGAATTTTGCACTTCAGTTATATTTTCTATTACTTCAACCTAACAAAAAAAAAAGGATTAAAAAGTAGTCAGTGCCTAGTAGTTCAACAAAAAGTAATTTCTAGAATGTCATAATTTATATAAAAATGACTTTATGTGTAAATAGTGATCTGAACCAGCTTGGAATTTAACTGTTCATAGAAGCTATTGGTAGAAACTTATTTTTTCAGGCTTAGAGTGTGAATTAAGAATTTTTTTTTTTTTTTTTTTAATGCAGCCCTCCCAATGTAATTGAAAATTTGCTGAGATTGTAAGCACAAATCCAGGAGGATCAAATATGGCCTATAAATACAGAACATGGACCTAAAATGCAGACCTTGCCCAAATATTTTTTAAAAAGCAGAGAGCAAATGAACCTTTCCAAAAAGTATTTCTGGCTATACCACATTCACAGAAAGAAAGTAGGTAACATCAATCCTATTCTTGCCTTCTAACACAGTTTCAAATGTAAAACATGCTACGTTTGTGCAAATTAACAATCATAAATTTCAGAAGGAAATTCCATATTTTAAAGATTAATACAATATAAAGTTAATACAAAAGCCTGTTATGAGACCCTAGATGCTGCTAGAGAGGAATGTTTTTTCATAAGCCTCTCATTAAAAAAACAAAACTTGAAATAATAGTATTTCATAAGCACACTGGCAATAACTTTGCAACCATCTTGTTAAAGATTAATCCTACCATCTACTCATCTTTAAGAAAATAGGTAATCTCCATTGCTAAATGATTTCCAGAACAAGAAATTAAATTGATTAAACAGGTAGCTTACAGCAAGTCAAGTAATCCAGTTTTAGTTTATCACTAGTGTATCTTTACCCGTGAAAGCAAGAGGTTTTCTTATTAGTTGTAATACATAAGTACATTTATTTCCATGGCCTTTTCTCCACTTTTCCACTTACAGGTTTCAAACTGAGGTAATGTGTAAGAGCAGAGAACGATACACAACTGAAATCATCTGGGAGATGGCAGGAAAAATTACTCGTTTTGGTAAATGAAAAAATCTAACCAAAGTTTGCACCAAATAGCACTTTGCCACCTTAGAGTGGTGAGAAATAAGTGTTTGACCTCCATTTTTCAGATGAGAAAAAGTTAGTTGATGCAGGTGACAAGCTAGTTGTACCAAGAGCAGGAACAGAACCCAAAACACTTGGCTTCCACACTCATACTCTGACCACTTGACCATGCCTCTATGGCTTTTAAAAAGATTATTGCCTCAGCAGCCACTGCCCAGCCAATTTCGTTTAAATCACTGCTGCTCTGTCGGTGATCTAATCAGGACAGCAGTCAGGCCTGCTCTGCCCACGGCTCCCGCAGCGCTCGTCTCTCCGGGAGCTGCAGCGTAATGCACCTCTGTAATGGATGGCTGAAGCAAAAATAAAGGTGAGCTATTTGTTTGAAACGTTCATCTTATCGATTTCACGTGCATGGGCTTGCATGGGAGGCCTCTTAAGGGGTTGTTGGAGATGTGAGGCAGGGGTGTGCCACAGGCAAGGCCAACAAACACTCGGCTGATTACAGAGTGTGGGCCTTCGCCTTTCCTTACGGTCACAAAGCCTGAAAGCAAAACTGAAAAGGTTCTGTTTCCCAAGACATCCTCGAAGTGAAACAACGATGCTTAACCCAGGATTTCTGACGGTATATAAAAATAATTTGAGAGCAAAACAGTAAGAAAAAGCCTTGCATTTTTAAGTGTCAAAATTTCTCTGATAGTTGTGCATCAAGTAAATATTTCCAAGATATACACACAAAAATTATTATACAAAACCAATGCCCATATAAAATGATTAAAAGCTACATCCTAAGAATCAGAGTTTTTCACAAAAAACGAATGCAGATTTACACTGTGCCCATCTGTGGTGGCAATGGGGATAAGTCTAGCTGGCCTGCCTCGAAGCTCTCTTCTGAAAGACCATTTCTACTGACAGGTGCTCATATACAGTTCCTTAAAAAATACAATCCTCTTGACTGCAGCCAAAGCTTTGGTGAGGACAAGTACTGCAACCAAAAATAGAAACTACCTACAAATACTTTATAACAAGCACAACACCCTTCAATACACACAGAAACATGCATATATACACAGAGCTGTCAAAAGATTTGTCCCCAGATGTTTGGGCAACTGCAGAGTTTATTGCATATCTCAAAATGCTCATTACTTTGATTAGATACATGAAAAGGACTTTTAGCCACTGAGTAAATAACCTCACTAAAGACTCCTGGAGCTAAATACACTCCAAGTGGTGATTTCCTGCAAATCTATATGCCTCATGCCCATAATATAGGTTCACCGAGTTAGACCCCATAGATTATATCTACCAAGGTGTTTATGTTTTTGACCTCTTGGGGACTACAGGGGAACCACCTCTTATATTCTGGTGACTTCTGTCCTCTGGTGAATGGTTTTAAGGGCTTACGTGCCTGGGAAGGATATTGAAGGACAGTGTAGGATTTGAACTTGCAGCATGGCACTAGGCAACAGAAAGCTATGGCCAGTCAAAATTATATCAAATAACAAGAGTGTCCACATGGAAAAATAGCGTGGAATTAGCAGTGTGTTGTAAATTCACAAATACACGTATATGTACTGTGAACTAAGATCCTTGCCCCCTTATAAACAAATTCTTCACCCTTTCTTGGTGAGGACAGTCCTAATTGTCTAGGAAAAGAAACAAGTACACACAGAATAAAGAGGCTTTAGGAATGGTAGTCAGCGCAAAGTATATGTCTGAAATGGAAGAAGGGTTTTAAGGCAGCCTGTTCAGATTGATTGGAGTTGTTTTAGGATTCAGTGAGAGCTGCCGTCTCTTTTTCATGGTTAATTCTACCAAAAGTACAGAGAGAGTTCCAATCCTTATCAGACATTGAATTTCAGTGTAAAATTAAATCAATAGTCCCAGAAATAAAAATATGTTTTTGATCAATAAAATGTTATTGACTTAATAAGGGAAAACATTTTATTTCAATTCACGTTTTTATGTTATTTTAATACACAAGACCTTTGAAATCAAAATCCGAAAGTTACTTTGATAATATGACAGTGTTGTTTGAAAAGGAAAAATCTGTATAATGTGGTTTGTTTTTTTTTCCTCCAATCTTTTCATTTCAATGAAAACAATACCCATCAACACCCGGCTTGAAACCTACAGTGCAGTGGACTAAAAGCCTGACAGACACCTGACAGAGAAATTTGGCTGCATGAACACCATCACAAGAGAGCCTGCTGGATGGGCAGCATCGCACAGGCTTCATATCCCCCACTGCACCAGCCCAGCAGCCGTAAAAGAGAAAACAGATCACTGGATCAAGCATCTCAACATCAGAGCAATACATAAAGGCATTTATCTGCATAAAGACACAGGGCATGATGTCCTCTTCCCTGCTTGCTATTTCATGACTATAATCATTTGACTCATGAGTGTGTCTGCAAACTGTGCGCTTCCCTGTCTGCACACGCCCACCCCAGTGTACTTGCATGGCAGTTCTGAACACCTTAAGCTTTGCCTAAAGTAAAACAGCAGCAGTAATGATAACAATAAATTCTGATTCACAAGCGGAAAGGGTGCAAAGCATTTCTGTAAGGAGAAAAGGCACTTACTAAAGTGGAAAAAGAGGCTTTAGTTTTGTAAAAAAAAAAAAAAAAAGGTAAAACAAGAAAAAGTGGAAAAAAATCTATGAAATTTGGAAAAGGCAGCAGAGCTCTGGAAGGGGCTCAAGTCAGTTTTAGCTTTGAAAGAACTGATATTGATAGCATTAACAGCTGGCACGAGAGTTATATTTGAAATAATGATTTGTTCTTTCTGGGAAGAAAAAGAAAATCAGCAGCTCAGTAGAAACATTGATGTTATGTTTTGAATTTGATGCAATATAGCAATTCTGTCTATGATTACTTAGACATTAACGAATGTATCTCATTTTATAGGCTGTTTATAAATCATGCATTTAAGTATACAGCATGTCCAGGAGAAAATGAGACATTGTTAACACAGAGTATCCTTCTGGGGAAATACATGTTAATAACTCTCAGAATTTACTGCAAGCTATCAAGACAAAAAGGCATTCAAATCAGGGATGCTTCAACCTGTACACAGTAGACCTAAATCTAGGCTAGTGCCTTTCACAATTAAGGGTGACTGGCTTGAATAGAAAACACACAAGTTTTCTCAACTTTTGTCTCTGTTTTGTTTTGTAATAGGATAAATTATAATTCTAATGATTTAGCGAAAGATAATTGCTGTAAATATATAGCTAGGAAAAAAGTTGTGCTTGTGCCAAATAAGATTTATAATAAAAAAAATTTGTACGTCATCATACCTTATAAAAATATCATGCTTACTGCAACTAGTTCTAACTAAACAAAGTGAAGGGTTCTTTCAGTGGCTTCTGTGTGATGTGACAATGCCAAAACAAACTGCGGTATCCTTATAATTAGATAAGAAATCCCATCAAGTAATAATTCAAATATTCAGACATCTTGAGCCCAAGGCACATCAAATCCATGTAAGCAGATAGGACTAAACCAAAAATCTAATGTCATAAATATACCAAAATTTACCTTTCATAAGGGGAAAAAAAAAAAAAAATCGTTTTCCAATTGGTTTGGTGCTTGTCTTGCTGCTATTACCAAACCCAGGCTCTTTCACATTCAGTCAGCCAGAGTTCTAATACCTAATTTTGCTCAGTGTGAACTGTGATTAACTGATTTCTGCATGAAGTGTTTTAGTTTCCTGATCATCACCACCAAGTAAAAAAAAAAAAAAAAAAATTCAGCTTCCAAAATATACAGGTTAAATTCTGGATGTTTTTTCCTAAGCTGCACACTATTATAATTAAGATATGATTTATCAACTAAAAAGAGAGCTACATTTTAGGGTTCTCTCTCTCCCTTTTGTTTTACCAAGAGGGGAAGTCACGTATACCTGCACATAATCACAGTTACACAAGGTTTGCCAGTCCTTTCAGGTGGGCAATTTGAATACCTCCAGCTGTGATGCAGAGTTGATCAGAAATACTCTGGGGCAGGGAGGTGGGTGGAGGCTATGACATGGCTCATCCAGACCGAGAAAACCGTGTCTGTAATTCAACAGAAATAAACCTGAAGAAACAAATCAGCAGCACCAGTCTTACGCTGAGAAGTGAGAAGCATCACATGTGATGTTCTGCGAGCAAGCACAAGTGAAAGGCAGCTTTTCAACTCTGTAAGAGTGACAGAAAGGCAATGCACATGCGAAAAACAAACATTAGAGGTGAAAGTTCCTGCTTCTGCCAGCACCAAGTGACATTTCCTCCACCTGGAGAGAGATGGCTGGAAAGGCAAGAGAAACCACACAGCAGTGAGCTCAGGAGTGTGTAGTCCCACTGCCTCCTAGGGAGCTTTCCGGGCAGGCTGGGGCAGACACACCACACACTGCAGTGCCCCAGGGGCACCTTCATCAGCCTCCAGGCAGGTTAGATGGGTAACTGCAAGTAGGTCTAAGTCGTCCTTGCAAGCATAATTGTTGTGCAATTATAACTTCATTATCTGTGAGAATTTAGAAGCAGACTGGTCCATTCACAGTGGCAATGGAGCAGAGAAAGGGCAGCTCAAACATCCATTGGAATGTTGCCATTAGCAGTTGGGTGCAAAGTAAACACTGGGAAAGATGCACACGATGTGTTGCAAGAGAGGACATCCTCTAAAATTAGTTCCCTAACATGAAGTGCTTATCAGGAGTTGATTTCATAGCCTGGCTGGAATTGCTTGTAACAAATGTTATAACAGTGTTCTGAAATATTAAACATGTACTCACTTGAAGAACAAGATTATTCATGAACTTAAGTGCTTGTTCCTACATTAACTTGAGCTACTCCGTGGATAATTGACTGAAGTTATTTACAATAAAAATAACAGCCAAGGCACTAAACTGTATCCTGGAATGAGCATTTATGAAATGCAAACACCAGCCATATGAAAGACACAGGCTAACATTTAAGTATCAGCTAGGTTAAATAAAATTCTTTTAAAAGTCCAAACACAGAATAAACGAACACAAGTGGAAGGAGGCTATATTAAAATAAAATAAAAGATGTCTCATCATTATTTTGAAGATTTTAGCTCCTATTAAAAATAATTCTATGTACAGAACCTAACCTTTCTCCCAGGTTTTTGTCTGAAAACCACCCCCCCAAAACAGCATTGTGACAGGCATAGAATCCATCTTCTAAGAATTTGTACGTATTAAATTTTAATGAAATTTTCTGCATCTATATTTTTTCCCTTAAAATTAAAATTTATTTTACAAATAATAATCAAAAAATTAATTTAAAAAAAGGGGGTTCATTTTGTCTCTGTCCAGGTAAAATATTGATAACAAACATTATTGGTCAAAATTCCATTATTTCTTTCAGAAAACTCAGAACTACTTTTTGTTCAGTTATCAAAAAAAAAGAAAATTCAAGTACTAAAAATGCAATTTTCACCTAATTTATGGCTGATTTACTAAAACTGATGCCAAAACCAATCTAGTCAAAATAAACAATCTTTCTTGCAACTTTCTTAAATCACAGATCAAACATAAATAACATTTTGGGGAAAAAAAAGAAAATAATCACTTAAAATATACAGCAGTGGTATCTCTGAAATAGTACACTAAAGTTTAAGACTGTTTTTTTTTTTTCTGAAAAAAGAAAACAAAACCATGCATATACAAAGTTATTTTCCCTCCTGAGTCTCATTTTTCTGGGTATCTCTACCCATTAGCTTTGTCTGCCTCAACCTCACCTTCCTGACTTTTGAACAGAACTGCTTTGTTGGAGGTCGTTCACATTGGAACCATTTCAAGTTGCCTTAAGTGATGAGAAGGAAAAATTGTGTCATGATTTCAGTGAGCTGGATGAAGTCTTGGAATGTGATCATTTGTTCATTGTGGTTTATAATCATGCTTAATATAATTACATCACTTTTTAATAATGCAATAGTGCTAAAAACATAGAACAAGTAAATCTGTACCTATTTAAGAGAGAACTGAAAAATTTCTCTTCACAACTACATGGTGCAAAGGTGTGGCAAATAGAGGACTAAGTCACCTTTAAGATGTCACATAAAAGTTTAGAACTAAATTCTTACTAAAATATCTGCCTAACACTTAGAATATGCAAATGAACTAGACATATTCATCATCACAGTAGCTCATGTGACATGTTTAGTTCTTATGATGTGTTTATTTTATGCCGCTTTAATTGCTGCCCTTAGTAAATCTAAGAAAAAGACCTTGCTTAAAGCCTTTTTTTTGTTTTGTCTTTTGCAGACAGCGTTTCAGTTTAATCTTGCTATATGCTTGCAAAATATGAATTTTCTCTGAGTGAAGGTAATATATAAATGTAATGAAAATACACGGAAAACACATTATGAAAATATCAATGAAAAGCATTTAGTTAAAAATAGTTTATTAGCTAAATAGCTCTGAAGTGTTAGGCTGGAAACTAACAGGATACTCAAATCAAGTTTGCACTTAATTTCGGTATCTATGTCCTGGCACATTGATTTCAGTTCCAACAGATAGCAAAAGGCTCTAAAATTGTTTAAGTAATGATTTTCTGTTAAAAGCTTATTCTCATTAAAGGACTTCTTCTGAGATAAAAATACATCACTATCCAATAGTCCAAGGACAAATCCTTCCCTAAGTATCAAATAAATATAATAAGGGGGAGAGAGGTGAATGAAATATCTGCCACAGCTGTTGCAGAAAATCACAAGTTCTAACTGGTGAAAACAACACCTGTCTAGTTCAATCTATTACACGAATGTCCTTACAAAAGTCTGCAAAGAGCCGCAGTATAATGACTAAACCACTACCTATATTAATATGTTCCACTCCTGGACAGTGTTGCAAGCTATTCAAGAAAACAAGTATTGGAATAGAAATCAATAGATCAGCTCTGGTGTGTTAGGAATTAGGTTTGATCACTTAACCAAATAATCTGAGAGCACAGTATCGAACATTGGTTCAAGTATCCTTCTTTGGAAATGGATTAGTTATTGAACACATCTGGATAATCATAAGTGAGTGCTCCAATATCTAGTGACTGATAGCCAGGTGTTTAACTGCTAAATTCTCTTCTTAGTGGTTCAAGTATTCTATTCCTCAGGACTGCTATATTAAGAAGACAAAGCTTACTGCCCTTGTTTCCTGTACACCTCTTAGAGAACAACATTCTTAGCTCAGCATCTTTGTTATTCCTGTCTGAATTGAGCCATTTCATAGGTTGAAGCTAGAAAGGATTATGTCTTTGTAAAGATCCTGCTTTCAAAAGGAAAAATAAAAGAATTGCAGTCCCCTGTCTCATCTATTTATTTTGTTCTTTTCAGAAGAATTTTTTTTTTCAATAGAGGCGTCATGGACATGATTATACAGAAGGGTAGCCAGGCCAAGAAACCTCATAGTGACTCTTGGGAGTCACTTACATTGCCAGGTAGCAGCACAAACTGAGTCCCCCCAACCAAGCTGACATATTCTGTCTCAATAAACAACCTCTCTATATTGGACTTTGCAATGCTTAAGTTAAAGGAATATCTCACTGTGTGACCAGAATGCTTCCTCCACCACAGCATCTCGTAGAACTGCCACTGTACAGAACCAGGTGACAAACCAGGTGTTTAAAGTCGCTTCCAAGCCAGCAAAAACCTCTCTCTGTAACTCTGAGAAGTTGCTGAGGCACTTTATAATCCCAGGTGATAAAACACTCAGCATAAGAAGGAATCAACTGATAATCCCTCTGTTAATTCAAAGATCTGGTCTACTGAAACACTTCAGTGTCCAGCAATTATCCACCTTTAGTACTGCCAGAGTCCAATAAACCCTCATCAGCTTCCTTCAGATATTCCATGTGTGGAAGGTATAACCTTTACTATCCCCAGTCTCCAAGAAGGGATATGCGGGTGAAACCAGCTCAAACCTGCTGCTCTATTCCAAATTACTTTAATAGTTACCCAGTTTTCATACTCTGTGTTGGACTGAGAGAAGTATTTACATCCCCCCTGCTGATCTGGCTGATTCAAAGAGACGTTTGCGTCCCTAGGTGATCCATTCAGCTGTTAATAGCTGTTTATATAAAACAAAGGCCACCCTCTGGTCTCCTTGCTATTGGGATACTCAGCTTCTTTACCTTATTCCCTCAGCTTCATGGGCATATCACTCTGTCCCTCTCCACTGAGCCCTCTCCCATGGGTGGGGGTTTATTTAGTAAGTCACAATCCACACCTAGGGATTTAGGCAGTCACAAGCACAAGGTAGGTCTTAAATATCAGTGATCACCACACCATTTGTGTCTTCTTTTTCTTTTCCAAGAGAAGGCAGGAGGCTTTACACAAAAAATTCAGGGAAAAATCCATAGGGTTTCCATGGGTGGCAGCAGCTGTTCCAGTGAAGAAAATCATTAATATAAGGACTTGATTGAATCTCACTACTAATCCATGATTTTGAGGACAGTGTACACAAGTCCTTAGCAGCGTTACTGAGGGAACTGAAAGAAATGCACTGCTACCAGATGGGTTTAGAGAAAAAAAGGGGGAAAAAATGCCTGTTAGTCAATATTGCCACAAAGTTACTCCTAACTGAAGAAAGCCCAACAAAACATCCCTCCCTAAGACCCTGGTTCAAGCTGTACAAGTCACCCTCTGATGTGAAGTGTTCATAAACTCTAGCTCTTCAGGATTCTTCGTCAGACTTCTTATGCCAGGGTAAACCTTTGCTGCCAAATTACTGCTTGGATGTCAAAGGAGTCTCACTGGGGAGGGCTTTTCACCACTTCACAAGCACTTTGTGATTTTCCATATTTTTCCTTTGTGATAGTGTTAGGCTTCACTTTCCTTATAGAGAAACAATAGCCAATAATCATTTTCCCAAGTAAAAGAGTAAAGGAATAACAGGTCTTGATATCAAAGTGGGAGAAAGGAGGAAATCCAAACCCTTGGCAACACTAATCTTTGATTATCCTTAGCTGATAACTGGTTTCTACTTTTCACAAGCTTCTCTAAGTAATGAGGAAGCTGTTTTGTTTGGTTGGTGTTTTTTCTTTAATTAGACTTTTTCCTGAAGCAGAAATTAGCAGCAACTGTAATCTAATAAATCTTCCTCTCATCCAGGTAGCAAGTCCTACCACATACATCCTTCGCAGTCACTCTCTTATGTATTCTGTACAACGAAAGATTGGCTGAAGCTATATTTAAAAGGCCCTCTAGGAGCATGGGACCAGAAAGTACTTCTAACAGACTACCTTTAACAGCAAATCATGGGTAGAAGTTTGGCATCTGTCAGAGGGGATTGATTTATTTAATGATTGTCTCATTTTACCAGTAAGTCTGCAATAGAAATTAAAGCTTCAGGAGTTTTGGTTTTGTTTTGGTTTTCTTTTTTTTCCTTTTTTTTTCCCCTCTTACATCGTGAATTTTTTTATTTAGCCCTTATCTTTAAGGATAGAAGTCTGGACTGCCTTCCAAAAGTCATAACAACATTAAAATTATAGATTTTTAAAATACATTTTCTAGTTGCAATAAGCTTGGAAATGTTTTACCATAATTTTCTTTAATATTAATATGGGATTATTTTCTAAATTCAGCACAGATTTGTTCACCACAGTTGATGAAATGAAGACTGAAAAAAATTCCATTTTCACATGCTAAGGAGATGGCATTTACTGAGCTTAGCAGGAAAAAAAAACCCAAGTCACTGTAAATCCTGTCAGATTTTGTATCTGTTCTATCCCAGATCTGTAGGATCTCAGTACGACTACCTCTCAAATTAAAAGAGACTGATGCTGTCACTTCTGTAACACCTGCACTGGAACCTAACAAGAAAGCCATTTCTATTATTCTTCACATGTGCTTTTCCCCTCATTCTCCTGCAGTGAAAAAGGAATAATCACCACTATGTCTTTTAGAAATAGCCAATTCTATGGAAGGAAGACATAGAGCATAGGTCACAAGAGCACATTCCCAGAGCAAGTTGGAATGAAACCCAAATTCTTGAGTTTTATCATCTTCTTGTTGCAAATATTTTGTCAATAGGTTTCAGAGGCTTATCTTTCACCCTTATTACAGCAGCTAGTCCTCGCAAAGGACTGAGTACGACTATCATCAGTCAGTTGGAACATACTGTAGGTGACAGAAATAAATATGATTGGTTTCCACAGTTACAAAATTGCTGTTGACTTGTATCAGTAGCAATACGGTTCCACATAATAGAATTTCTAGGAGGGATTAGTTTGCTTTCCTAAGCAATGAAATAACACATATTTGAGTGTCCAAAGAAAGTCTTGCACTTGGAGCTCAAAGCTGTTTTTTCCCCCTATATGTGTACTTGTCTGTCAAGATGGATTTTTGTTGCTTCTTTTTGGCTGGTGTTAGGAAACTGGGAAAAACTAAAGACAACTTATAGAAAGTTTCAATACTATGTAAGATTAGTTACATACTTTTCTATACTCTTACCTATAGGAAATTCAGCTACAAGAGTTACTACTGCCCAACTCCATGCATTCAACTATACAAAGTCCTGATGGAATTTTACAAATGAAGTTGTATTTCTAGATTGCAGGCTTATTTGCCATATGGTTCAGCTTGCCAACAGGTTGATAAGAAATGATAAAATAACATCAGATTCCTCAGCTGTTTCCTAAAATAAACAGACACTACCAAAGCACCATAAAGTAACCATCCATGCTACAGACAGATTTCAGCAACCAAGAGCTAATAATCAGCCCTGTGATATCCACGTGCAAATGAAAATTAGGATTCACTCTGCCAAAGTCAGGGGAGCAACAGCCCATCTTCTATTTCTTTCACACCTGGAAGCCAGCATGGTGAAATGTAGTACTTAAAACAAAATTAAAAAGATCCAGAAGATCTAACCAAGTCCAACAAATCAGCCTGACTTTCAGAAATCAGGGAACTTCATAGGCACAACAACCAATGCACCCATGGCAACACTGGCTTACAAATATCCATATGCTCTACCATCATCTGGTGTCCAATCATTTGGGCCCCTTTATCACAGAAGTGTTTATATGGAAGCCAGTTAGAAGAAATTCAACTTGTTATTTAATCATTTTTATTTAACAGTACTTGAAATTAAGTAGACAGAAATAGCTGTGCTGTATCCCTCACAAATGAAATGGTTAGACATTATGACCAGTCCTTGAAAAAAAACAAACCCCACCAAATCCCTGATGCCATATGCCATACTTGTTCTTCTGCCAGAAGGAATAGTGTGCTTCCTAAAAAAATTAATATTTCAGTTGGACATCAAAACAACATACATAACTACACTTCTGTAGTAGGGTTTTTTCCTCAATTCTTATAATCCAATTCTACCCTTTTCCCTTCCTCTTTCCATTATATTTGACCAAGTTTTCAGTGTATTTTTGTTTTTCTCTTTAGAGCAAATGAACAAGCAAAGCCAGCCAGAGAGGCTGCCCTTTGAAATGGGCAGTGCTGTATGTCTAATTTGGATTAGTCATGCATCCATTCCAAACTAAAAGCAATGTTTATGCTCTTTTTTTCATTACGCTTTGGCTCTTCAGCAAGTTCCATATTCATTAACACAAGCTGGCAGACAGGAATTTAGGCTGGTGTGGGATTTATTCAGGAAAGAGACACAGTATAAGCATGAGGGAACATTTCTTTCTTATAAGCGTTGTGCACACCTTCTCATGTGGATTTGTGAGACATTTTATTTGCATAAACAGCTGTCTTCTTACCTCATTTCTGCAGCAACAAATAGTACCATGCAAGAAAGCTGCCATAAGAGATCCTGGTCTTATTGTTCAAAGTACTCCCTCCACTTCTCACTGCAGCTGGTTCTCCAAACTTAAAAAAAACCAACCCAACACCAAGCATTACATTATTTTTCAATTCTATTATAACCTGTATTGCAAGAATGAAGTACTGGGATGTAATTCCAGTAGATATTTTGAAGCCAAATACCAGTATATTTTTAACTTTTAGCCATGCCAAAAGATTATTATGCCAACTGTAATTAAGAAACTAGAATAACTTTCTAATAATCATCAGGGAAAGATTCTATAAGAAATGGGAGAATTTGGAAAGATCAAAATACTACAGAACACTTCTAGAATTCAAAGAGCTATAAAAAGGCAACTATAGGTTAGTACTTCATCTCTGTAGAAGAATATTTCAGAGGAAAATAAAACAGATATATGGTAGGATATTTCAGAGAATGGAACAAAACAGAAAAAAGTTCTAGGCCAACAAAAGGGAACAACAGTGGATTTATTCTGTTTCACTAAAATATTTTAATTTATCTACCTCCCCAAATGTAATTTGCCACCCCAAAATCTCTTGCATCTCAGGAACTAAGGTAAACAATCTTCATAAAAAGTATTGTTATAAAACTCACTTCCATAGAGCCCAGATCAAATATTTCTGAAAAAAATCCTCATTCTTGTAGTGAGTATCTCCATCTTTGATAGGAAACAGCAAATGGCATCTAACACTGCAGCTGCCGTGAACCATAGAGTGGTTTATGTTCAAAGAGACATTAAAAGCCATCTAGTTCTAATCCCCCTGCCATGGGCAGGAATCAAATAATTTTTTGTGCCATTTGCTGCTGAGAAACCGGAAAAAAATTAAACAAAATAGTCTGTTTTAAATAAGAAGACTAAAAGTTCATCAAGGGGTAGAAGAAAGAAGAGCTTATTCATTCATTGATGAATCAAAATCAGCAAAGGACCCTTAGCATCACAGAATATTGAAGGTGTCTTAAATTTGGATCAAGTTGGAAGTAATTTTCAGAACACAGATTGCTTTGTCCACTTATAAAGTAAACTGCAAATATTTTCACATGAAAACAAAAACAAGTTTGTTGTCTTGCCTTATAATTTTCTTATGACAGTTGATACTTTTTTCTATTTCAGACGTTAAAAGATTCCAAGACCACCTAAGTGACCAAGGTACATAACCTCCAATGAACTATTGATATGTTCAAAATTCACATCCTGATTATTTCCTTTTACAGACAAGAGAAACAATTTTAAACAATTTCATTAAATTCTTCCATGAATGCAGGATAACCACCAATAACTCAGCAGAGGCAACATCTCAGAAAAAATATAAAAATCGGTTTGTGTGCTAACATTCTGATGGAAGTAATACTTACAACGCAGCTTCCAAGACAAGCATTTAATATCAAATTTCTAAAACAGATTTGTGAAAGTCCTCCACTTAAAAAAAAAAAAAACCAACCAAACAAAAAAAACCCAACCCCCCCCCAAGTTTCTACAAAGTTCTCTTGTATTCCTTATTCTGTGTTCACGCTTAAATTTTGCTGTCATTAGTTGGGACTAATAATGACATTTTAGGTGTGCTGTGTATTCAGAACAAGCCTCAGAGGACAGTTGCAGGTGGCAAAGGAGCTACAGCCACTCCTTTTTAAGGCAAGGAGCATCAGTTTAGCCTGGAGTTTCCAGACTGGTATTGCACACCAAAGTTGAGCTTTTCTGAATAGTTTTCAGTCACATAAAGTTTTACCCCACATGATTTGTTAATGTTATTTTTTCCCCCCAAACCAGAATGCATGTCTTAAGACTTGTCCAAGTTCAGATGAGTGCTATTTGCAAATTATGCAACCTCAAGGGTTTATCTGCCTCAATTCAAATTCACATTTCCTCTCTTGCAGCCACTCCAAGTTGCTGTGAACTTCTCAGACAGCAGGTAGTTACTGCATTCATTTTTAGCTGTTTTGGAACCATCATATCATAGATACGGCCAAGAAACCCAGGCAAGCCTGTCACAGCCTGAAAGTCTCTTTCAGAAGTGTTCTGGCATTAAAGAGGGGAATGCTGAGGGGAAGCCAGTTGAAAGTGTCATCCAAACAAGGTAATAAGCATATATAATAACACACGTTCTGTAGCAAAGGGGAGTTTCGAGGAAGCCTGCTGAAACCTCAGAGTTGCAGATCAGTCTCTCCTGACAGACCTCCTTGACTCTTGCAAAAAGCACAGAAAGACCCACAGAAGCGATTATTTTTTCAAGTATCAATAGTGTAACTTCACATAAGATCTTTGGAAATAACCCAGCACCTTCTATTCCATTAGATTTTCTCTTTTATCCTCCCTTCTCTTCCAAAGACAAAGGAAGAAGCTAGAAGAAACAGTCTTACAGATGACAACCTTCATGCCTCACCAGAAAAATCTCTCATGCTTCATTTCACTGACATTCAGATTTCTCTGCCACCTGCCATACACTCTAATGACATTTTCAACAGAGATGGATGAATGATCTTTCATATTCTGAACAAAATGGGCACAAATGCTCGAAGTTATTCGCTGTCAAGCTTTCTCTGATCTTCATAGACTCAGGTGTTGGAATTACACTGCCTACTGTTCCAATAATTCTTCCTGGTACCAGCAATTTTTTCTCTACTTAGATTACTATTTAAGAACAGAGATCTGGTTATGATTAACTTCTAGAAGTAAAGACCTAATGTCACTTAAGTATGAAACTCTTTCCATCATCTCCTGCATTGTGAATCTTAACACTGATATTAAATTATGACATCTGGTTTCAGCTTCCACAAGCTTTCCATTCTTCCCCTTTATTATTTCTTTCCTCTCTCATTCAACATTTGTACACTACATTTGGGAGATAGATTTGATCTGGCTTCTCCTTTCGCATTAGTATTTTTGCTCGTTACTGTATCTGAATTGTTTGATAAACACATCAGTGGCACAGAGGTAATTTTAAATCAGGTCACTTCTTTGATCCTCACATTTGCTCTGGCTTTTGTTAGCGCAGTACCTAATTCTAATTGAAACTGCTGATAAATGTGAGCCTCTTCTGCCAACAGCTATCCTCTTATTAGCTTTTCTTTCAACATTCTATATTTGCAATGCTCAGCAAAGCTGAACCACAGCAATAAGCCTCAGCTGTTTCCCCTTGTTCCCAAGATCTATGAAATCCACTCCAGATTCCTTGTACGTTCCTCCATATATGTAACTGTATGCATACAGATCTGCACATACAGTATTTTGTCTCTGAGTTTCAAAACTCACTTTCATTTAAATCTTTTGGGTTTTTTTTTCTCCATAGTGAGGGAGAAGGAACACACCTCAGCCTTTCATTTCCTGAAGTTCCTCTACATAACTTCTACCCAAATGGACAGTTAAGAACCACTCCCAGTGTGCACAACATTCAAACAACTCAAAAAGACCCTAAAGGGACATCTTGGTGTAGCTCCTTTGAGTGAATTGGGTGCAATTTGAAGATTTGGAAGTAATTGCTTTCACACTGAGGCTATAAGAAAGAATATTCTCATTTCCATATTGGAAAGAGTAGCCCAAACAATTTGAAGGCTCTTTGTGTATGTATATATGCACACACAGAGAAAAAGAATATACATAGGATAGGAGCTCTGCTCTATCAATCTAGTGGGCTATTTTTTTAATGTTCTGAGTGACTCAGTCTGGCAATGAATGAGAGAATTCAAGGGGTTTCTCTTTTCCCAGTATTTTTTGTTCTTGGAGGGCGGTAGCACAGCGAGCAGCACCACACAATAGAGTTGTGAATTGTTCTAGTAAAAAGGAGCTTTCAGAGCCAAATGGCTATTTTGTTAATGTTTTAGACCAATGCATTGACCTTGCAATATAAAAAGACTAAAACAGACAAATAATTTAAAACATTTTGTTTTATGAGTTTCAGCACAAACATAACCACCCTTCATAAAGTCCACATCTGAATGAGAGTCAGTATTCCCACAGTGCTTTCAAATTTGCTGGAATGTTACATTTCATACTGCTTAGTTTTTAATGCCTCATTCTGCTCCCAAGTCCAATGACAGAAGTCACTTGGAACCATGTAATGATTTTATGACAGGCACCTCTGTTCTTGCATTTCTCATCATTCCTCCTATTTGTTTTTTACAGTCAATTGTTATGCATTGTTTCAAATTAAATTGTAAGCAATTTGGGGAAGTACCACAGTGGATACTCACAGAGTGCATTAGCATAAGGAAACTAAACCCTCTATGTTTCCCCTGCTGTCAGTGAAAAGGTAGAAATGGTTTAAATTTCCTTCCCTCTCTGGAACTAACACCAAGTTTCACCAGAGCTGTAGCCTCTCCTTTCCCTGGCAACAGGAAAAGCCTGTGGAGACAGTTGCCTCAGACTGAGATTATTAAAATGTTAGAAGAGGGGGATAGGGGACACAGCACCTACGCGTGTAAATAAGAAAATACACACAAGAGTAGCCATGGGGGTCAGTTCAAAAATCTATCCAGCACAGTATGCTGCCTCTCATGGCAAACCACAGAGACTAGCTGGGGAAGTAAAAAGAAAAAACAAAACAAATAAAACAATGAGAAAATCGTTTCCTCAAGTATTCCCTGAGCTTGCAAGGGAGAGAATTCCTTAACTGAAGGTGGCATCTTTGTACTCAGGGCCTTTGATAGATTCTCTCATCCCAGAAGTTTCCTGTTTCTCCTGCTTGGCTCATTGTTAGCTTTAGCATTCAGAGCCTCCTGTAGCACAGCAGGCTCTGTGCTCCTTGCTACCAACCCTTTGCATGAAGAGCCACCTCCTCTCCTTTGGCTGAGCATTTCATGAAACTACCTGTAGTCCCATCTCCAGACCCCTTAAGTTTCTACATTTCCATGGGTACATCTTTGGGCTAGAGGCAAATTTACAGATGCTGCATGTTTACTTCAGAACCATGACTTAGTTTGTGTTTTACAAAGAGGGTGTTCTGCATAGGCAAAAGCACCACTCTGAGAAACTGGACACTAATTCAAGGAAAAGAGGATGGAGAGAAGAGCTTAGCCAGCTAAGCAGAGTTTTCCTCGACCAAACAGAAAACCAGCAAACAGCACTTCTCATCATGAAAAAATTGATAAGCCAAGTCAGAAGCATAAGATTCTCTACTACTACCACTGGAAAAAACCCTCAGTACTTTTAGTATAATATTAAATCAGTGTTATGATACCCAGTGCCTTCCAAGATATTACTTGTGACAGTCAAAATCACTTTGATCGGATCATAATGAACTCAGTACTTTTTAACACTGGATAGAAAAAGTCAGCAAGCAGGTGGTTTTGGAATAAAAGCAAACAACCAGCTCTTAAGTAAAGAACACCAACAGTTTTCTGCTCCTCAACATTCCCTAAAATATGTCAGTTTGGTATTTGATGCTTAAAAAATCGTTCCAAAATACTTACTCACCAACTGTTTTGGATAACAACATTTGTTGACTTCCTTTCCAGGAAGAGGAGCCTAACATCCATGACAAATGAGTGTAAATAAGACAATGCAAATATAAACCAGTAATTTTGGTTTTACTACAGCATTTTATCATGCTTAATGAAGAAAAAGAACAGTACTGAAATGTTCCTGAAACTAGAAAAAAGAAAAAAGTTCCAAACTGTTGGCAATGTTTTCTGGTGGTGGTATAAGAGAGAGGGAGTGGAACAAAGACTCTAAGGAGTGATAGACAAAGGTGATCTGGAAAAATGAAGAAAAGCAGGTGTCCTACAAAAACTATTTACTACTTACAAAGTTTTCATTTTGCCATTTATACCAGTAACAGACATACGAAGAAGGTAGTTTTTATACACTTTATTACTGAATAAAAGTGAGCACATAGACTATTGCTCATGGAACACTAGAATAGTGTGCTAGGATAATGTTCTTTATTTCCAGTTACTAATGTACAGACAGAGAAATCTTTCCTGACCCAAAGAATATGTCTCTAAAACATGAAGGAAGGACATCTAAAATGACACCAGCACAACTTGACTGAACTTAATAATATCCTAGGAAAAAGCCTTCAATTTATGCAATTTCTTCTGTATCTGTTTTTTTCTGATTATGCCACAATAATTAGAAAAGGTCTGACAAGTTCTTTCAAGAAAAACTTGAATGTTCCTGACCCTGCAAGCACTGTACATATGCCCAACATTAGCATGTCAGTGATACCATTCAAACCAGTGAAACACCTATCATTCTTCAAACCACAGACTGGAAAGAGATGTCTGCAATATCAGATCCTCAGCCTCCAACAAGTTTCTTCCTTTATACAAACTTAATTTCCCAATTACTAGAAAAGACCAGACAATTGTCAGGAGCAGTGAACAAAGTTCATTCTGGGATTTTTTTTTAAACAGCAGCATCATGAAAATGTCAAGGATGTAGCAAGGGAGCTGACATGGAACTGAGAATAAAATAAAACAAAAAAAAAAAGCAACCAAAAAACCTCCAAAAAATCTAAAAGAGGTAAAGGAAGAGAAAAGCAGCTGAAAGGGAATTCTCAGACCAGAAGAAATACCTCATGACAAACTGCCTGAGGAGGAAGTGGAGATACTTAAAGAGATGCTGATGTTTTCAGAGACAGAAGTAGGAAGAAGAAAAGATTGAAAGTTGCGAATCTGAATCCCTGAAGGGAACATTAAGCTAAAAAAGTCTATTCAAGCACATTAAGGCAGAGCTTATTTGTACATTCTGCATCTGAAGCAAATATTCAGAACTAAGGAAGATTACTACTATTTAAAATGTTATAAAGACAATCTCACATAGACTTGTCAAGTAAGACAAGAAAAGACAAGACCAAGAAAATGAGGATTTTACTGTTCAAGATTTCAAGCTAATGTGCTAATCACACCAACTCCCCCTTCCCCCTTCAATTCCTTCCTCTTCAGTAGAGGAACTGGCTAAGTGATAAAATGAGGTAAGTTTCCCAAACGGTCACACTTTTACCTGAAGGAACACTTCATTTACTGTATGTTTTATGTTAAGTACAAGTACTTTTATGTTAAAAGGATCCTCTAGGGCTTCTGTGATGAAAGGCTCCAAGATTACCTGCTACTTCTCTCCCTCGCCCCCAAGCACTTATCTAAGAATACTCTGAGACATACAGGTATGTGAACTCCTGCCATACAGTGCACAGGAGAATCAATCTTGAAGAAGAGGAAAAAAGGAAGAAAAACACCACCACATCTGATTACCAATATCAAGCCTGCCCCACAGAAATGTACTATGAAATTATAAATTCATTCCCATCTGTATTCCTCACCCCAGAACCAAATAAGGAGACAAGGCCTGTGTGCACCGTACTAAGAAGCAGGACACCCTTTTGGCAAAGGTGAAAGATGGGGGGCCCAGGTGGTACATTTCCTAACCCTGTTGTTGAACAAAAGCAGTCATTCAGTGCTCCAGGGAAATAACAGACTCATAATCAAGAAGCAGGGGCAGATAAAACCTTCCTGAGGCAGCTGGGAAAAGCCTCACAGTCACAGGAGCTGTGTCGCATGAGCCTCTGTTGTCTGCTGGTCAATACTACGGGTCAGAGGCAATCCAGATGTTCAAGGTACCAAGAAGAATGAGTAGGATCAACAGTATTACAGTCCTGGAATGCAAAGAGCAGACTTTAGCCTCTGCAGGGACCTGCTCAGAAGGATCCCATGGGAAACTTCCTGCCAGAGCAAAGGGACCCAAGAGAGATAGCTGAAGTTCAAGGTCAGCCTTATCAGGGCACAAGAACAGTTCATCCCACTTTGCAGAAATCCAGCAAGGCCAGCACAGATAAAAAGGAGAGCTCCTAGCTGAGTTCAGGCACAAAACAAAAGGACACAGAATCCCAAAGCAGGGACAGCTACCTGGGAGAAATACAGACACTGCCTGCACAGGTAGGAATAGAATCAGCAATGCATAGCTGGAGTTCAAACTAGCAAAGGAGAAGAAGGGCAGGAAGAAGAGTTTCTGCATGTACACTGCTAGCAAAAGGAAGCCTAAGGAGAGTGTTGGCCCTGCTCAATGAGGCAGTAATCCCAGTAACAGGCAAAAATACTACAGAACTCAGTGTCTTTTTACAGCAGTTTTCACAAGTAAGTCTCAACTACCAGACAAGTATTTATACTTGAATCAATTCTTTCTGGAGTTCTTCATAGCGGAAATATTTTCATCCATTACCTGTCATTTATCACATGCCAACACATAGCACGGACTCTTGTCACCAACACCTAAAAAATAACCCCTCCTCATTAATGTTTCCATATAAAATTTGTTTGTGAAATCATGGCCATTGACTTAACACACACCTTCTGGTCACATCAGAGCATGCCCAGGATCATTTTCTATATTAAACATTTTCCAAATTTGTTAAAAGCATTTCACAGTTCTAATGAGGTGGTTTGTATCTGCCAGCCTATTGCTCAAGACACACATGTAATTTAGTAATTTGAATCATTTTCTAAGTTGGTCTCCCACCACATAACCAGCAGAAGAGCCATGCTTGGACTGACAATTCACTGGTGCAGTGGTCTGATCAAGTCACCCAGAGAGGTCAGACAAGACTGATAACAAAGGCATCCAGGGATCAGTTTCATTCCATCTTTCAATCATGTTGTAGTGACATATGGAGGGCTGCTGTCACCTTTGCTCAACTTGGGCATGTCCAGTAAGTCCCAAGGCTGTCAGCCATTTGAATAATTGGGTATTGAAAATTTGGAATAATGTTCAATCTTGTTCCTCTACCACTTCTATATTGATTATTTTGTATCGCTGTAATAATTCATTTGTTTATACTTTTTTGTTGTTGTTGTTTTTTCAGAAAGCATGTTTAAAACCAAAAGGCCCAAATCCTTCTGATTTTAATAAATCCTTGCCTGTTTTGTGTTCCAAAACTCAGTCTCAGCATCCAAACAACACACAGGCAGTTGCAGCATTGGGTCTGACAGGAAGCACTGACAAAGACTAGCAAGCTTTTCCAAATGGACAAGTTCATCCCGTGTTCAATATCCCAGCTCCTGACATTTGTTTTCACAACTAATACAGCAGGCAAACTATACACATAGCAGAGAGAAGTCATGCCAACAGAGCCAGATGTGCAAATCAAAGTTCAGTACCAACACATGTTTCTGACAAGAGCCCAAAGATTTTGTGGACGTGGGGAGAAAGACAAAGGTTTTAATTTCTTGATGATTCAGAAAGATCACTGGCCAAATACAATCTTTCTCACTCATGTTTAGATATAAGTAGCTTTTTTGGGCTTGGTTGGGTTTTTTTTATTGACACATTGTAATACTGATTCAAGTCTAGAAGAATGCTATGGAAAAAAGAAATACTGTGAAAGTGTTTCACGATTCCTTCCCTTCTTTTCTGAGAATAAAGCATTATATCACAGAGAAAGCTTAAAATGACAGAAGTAGAACTTGAAATGGAAGAAAAATTACACATTGGTCTTCTGAACATGGATGGATTTCCACTCTACAATTTCCTTTAAGTGTTTTCATTCACACATATGAATGATCCTCAAAGTATCAGTTCTGTTCTATAACTGGATGTCTCTGACCCCTGGGAAGAGCACAAAATCATACTTTCTGAAAACTCCTGACACTGATAACATTTTCGTTGTGCATATAACCTTGCATGGGTGAGAAAGGTGCAGTGCGTTACCAAATGTAAAAAAATTGAAACAACCATATCCCAAGGAAAGAGGAAGAAATAGTCACCATCAAAATAATAGTAATCCTTAGAATATTAACAAAAGAAATTCATAGCCATGAAACCTGAAATATCCTGCAGCACAGTTTTTTTTCCTGTTTCCTGTAGAGAGACTCTATCACAGACCCAGGTCTCCACGACAACTGACAGGTGAATAAAACAAAGGTTTACTGTTTTCCTTTCAGAAGTGTTTATCACCATTAAGAATTAAGTCAATGCTATCTACATTTAGAAGATCTTTGAGGCTAGATGAGAGCTCAAAAGTTTTCTTGAATCAATTTTACACAAAGGTTGTACCACTTATCTTAGGGATACAGCACAGTCTTACCTGTGCAAGAAGTCCAATGTCATATGTAGTCTGACACATCTAATTGAAATAAGTAGTGATTTTCTGATTTTAATGAAAGTAAAACATAGGGCCTTTTTATTGCTGAGTACCTGACTGCAGAGACTGCAGTATGACTCCCCCTTTTTCATTTCACCAGCCTACAGAATCTTCTGCTTCATTGTTTCAGCAGCAGTTTCTGCACCTCCTCTTAAGAAAGTTGTGTGGATTTTTTTTCTTCCCTCAGCTGACAACACCAAGCAAACTATAGACAGGAGATCAGTAATTATTATATACCAACATCCGACATCTGCTTTCTACCAGACAGTCCTCTGTTCAGCACAATCATCTCATCTACAGAAAATCTTGGTGAAGAATAAGTTTTGGCATCAGCTCTTTATGTGGTTTCTGTTTGGCATGAAGTAGCCAACATTTAAGATCCAGGCATTCAAGAGATGGAGAGAAATCCAGCTAAGCACTGCAAACCTCATATTTTTACTTTGGTAAACCCTAATATTTTCCTAGTCAAAGAAAAGAAAAATTAAATAAGTAAATAAATGATAGTATGTCTCTTTTGTGGTTTGAAAATGGTAGGGGATAAAATGAGAGCAATAATATCCATTTAACTTTACAAATAATATAAACTATAAAGCATTGTCATTATTTTAATTAACTAGCAGAGTGATTAATCTTCCTCTAGACACCAACTCCTGTGAGACAGCTATTCCCTCCTAAACAAATATGATGTTATCACTGTGGACATACAAAACACGAGGTCTGGCAAGAAACAATAATGGATTGCTTTGTAATTAATTAATATATACCCTTAGATTTGATGTATAAGAGCCAGAACTACTCAGTTGTTTCTCAAGCATCTCTCACAGGACCATCCTTTTGTACCATCCAAGTATGTCCTATGGTAAGCATTAATTTATACTGGCAGGAAGTGTTGGAAGAGAGCCATGTGTCAGCTTTTCAAACACAGGCTTGCACCTCTGGTATTACAGCAGCAGGTGCATAAAAAGAGCAACTTGGGTGCTGGAATGAAGAGATATTTCTGGAGTCTTTGTCTCCTCTTTCCAACAGACACCCAATAGCAACAATTAAGACTGCTCAGGGTTCTCATCAACATTTAAACTAGATTTCCTTATACTTTAAGATATAACTATTCAGCATTAAGTTATATATTTTCTGACCCTGGAATATAACTCCATGTTAATTTCTTTCTTATGAAAAGAGGAATAAATCCATATAGGAAATACTCAAGAACTGCTATTAAATCCAGGGCGAAGTATGAATTACTTTGTTTAGCAGAACTCTAAATTTTTATTCTACAGATTGGCCTAAAGGCAACAAAAAGTGTTATTGTCTTGTTGATGGGAGCATATTCCTTTGTCAGTGTACATGTATTCAGAATTTAGGAGACAATTACTTTAGAAAAACCTGGCTTTCCACTGTTAGATATAGTTGCCAAATTCCGATTTAATCACCTTTGAATAGTGAGATTTTCTCTTGGCTTGCTTATTTATGTCTTGTAGGGGTTTGCCCAGCTTAGAAAACACTACATTTTCACTTAACAACCAAGGAGCCCAGAGAGTCCCACATTAAAGACCCTAACAGTGCCACAAAAATGAGAGATTTACTTTAGCAACTAACAATCATTCCTTCTTTGGGACCCACAGATACAGAATTCATGAGAAGGAAACAAAATTAAAACCATGAATTAGATCAACTGAGATAGAAGCATCACAGGGGTAGATTTAAGGCAGCGATATGCAAGATACTATATTGATGAGGGACCTTGTTCAAGAGGTCCCTAAATACAGATCAACTCCAATTCAGTTTGCCAGTAATTCCCCTAATTTAATTAGGGACCAATAAGAATTTTAAGTTCATGAAGATTTAATTGAGTGAAGCTTTTGAATAATGCTGGGCTTTTCATTTATACATAATGAATGTGAAATATAATTAACCCATTTTAGCTGTTCATAACTTTCCCCATTCCTAACCAATTTTTATTTAAGATAAGAAATCATATTATGTGTTAATACACAGATATATACTTTTATAAATTTGCTAGTAACATTCTGTCTTTTTGACAATTGTGCTGCCAGCCTCTAGCATGGATAAACATGTGTTTTGTGACTTGGGACTTACTACCCAGTCAGGAAATGGCACAGTTTCAGATTCTCAGGCAACAGCAATCTTGCAGCCTGAAAGTTATTAGCTTATAGTATAGAGTATGGCCACTTCCACCATCACACAGAAGGAAAATAATATATAGTAGAAGGCGTAAGAAGAAAATATATTGCTGTCCCTTGCAGAAAGAAAGCAAAAGCCATCAATAACTCCCAAGGTATCAGATCAAGATTAGCATTTTAAAGTTACTTGCAATTCCTGATTACATTAATGCAGTTCCCTCTTTTCCTTCCCTTCCTCCTCCACACATATACAAGTAAAAACAGTTTTTGGAAATTTAGGCTAATAGTAAATCCACTGTTAGCCTCAAGATTCAAAGCTTTAGCATTAGAATTAATAACTATCAGTCCCAGAGAGGAACAATTCTTTTTCAAAAGACTACCAGCTTCATACAGGGAATACTTATACTGTGTCCTGGCTAATAGTTTAAAATTTCAAAAACAGGACTTTAAAATGAAATAAGATTTTAGAGCATACTAAGGATGATTTAGAAGTTCTCTGAGGAACAAGCATTATTCTTATGACTGTTTAACACTGTGCAAAATAATGAAATTAGAAATGGAAAATTCAAATGTGAATTATAAGACATCAATTGAAAATATATACATCTAGATCCTGACTCAATACAGGGAATGTGTTTCAACTTGAGCTCAAAATAAGCTTATATTATTGTGGCAGAACCCCCCTACAGGCAGCTTATGTAATCAAGTATGGAAAAGTGGGAAGAAAATGTTTAACAATCCAATTCCCAAATTTCCATACCATATTATGGGCTATCTTCAGATGATACCCATAGCAGTGAAGGACAAAACAAAGTTTTCTAGACTGATCGTTATTCTGCCTTTATTAATTGCCTAATGCAAGCAAACTTTTTCAGAGTGTTACAGCAGGGGATGGGAAGAAATGAGCCTAAAAAGGCTGAAAAAGGAAAAAGGGGAGGAAAAAGCCAGGTGTGTGCATCCAAAATGACAGAAAATATCACCAAGTCAGCTCAGACAAAGCATCCTGTTAGTTTGCAAGATACCTTACCATTGAAAGATAAGTGAAGTTTTATGGTAGTGTAAGGGTGTGACCAGGCAGCCCTGCTTGGGATGACAGGGAAACTGTGTTCTGCCCTTTCCAAAAGCCAGCACTGTGCTGTGAAAAAGAAGCCCAGGGTGCCTGTTCATTCTCCGAGATATCTTGTTCAAGTAATAAAAGGCGTTAAGTTCAAACTAGCAGCAGCTGCTGGCCAAAATGCTAAAGCATTAATAAAGGCTTGCAAGTGGAACCTCAGAAATGTGCTGCTACTTTATCTCAGTGCTACCTTATTCTACACACGTCAAAGCCAAACATATCAACGTTACTTTTTATCTCATGATAAAATTGACCAGGCTTCTCCAGTTCTGCAGGTACTTTTTAAAGGCTACTCCATCTCTGCAGTCATCTTTAAAGCTGTGCTGGGAAAGGTTTCCCTCCTCATTTTGTATTCATCCTTTGTGCAACACCACTGGCTGTACTGCTGGACACTGTTGGGAGGAAAGGATTAAAAAGCAGAAGACTGGTCAGGAGGATTGTAAATGGCTTAAGTGACCCTGCAGCTGGGAATAACCCTGGATAAACCTGTGTGAACAGCAGGCCAGTGATCCTCTAGCATGGACTGTGTAACAGTGCCTGTGTCTCTGCTGACATGCCTCTGACCCTGAGGTGTTGCCTCAGGGATACCCCTGCTAGCGAGGTAACAAAAATAAATTTACTGTTTGTGTTCTTGCCACAGGTTTGGGTGTTCTGGCTGCCTCTATTTACTCAGAGGCGCTAGCAGAGAAACAGGCCAAAATTTTGTCCTGATCTGAATAACACAACTAAAAGGCTCAACACTGCATGACCCAAGACTTAAACCAAAACAAAACCAAACCCTGACACATAAAAAATATGTACACCCAGCTGGTTTGTCACAGTGTTCATTAATATTCAGTTTATCTAATGAAATGTAGCAGCTAAAACAGGTTTGCAGGTAAAAGACTACAGTTTCCTAAGGCAGGGCAGGCATTTCTCATTCATGCTCTGATATGGGTCAGGCCTATTAACCAGCTTGGTGACAGCTTTAGCAATTTGCAAGTGACACCTAAGAGCTCAACATGTCAACCCAGTTCTTATTAAGTTTAGCTAAGAGTTGGCCACTAGACTTTCAATGTTGTATCAAAAGGAAATTTGTAAGCAACAGGCAATTTTGTTTTCATTTTACGTATGAATGCACTTGTTTTTTTTTCCAGCTGGGTTATTCAGATCGAAGTTTAGCTTCTGGGGAGGGCACAATGTCTGAGATATATTTCTGAACAGGCTTTTGAATTTTGTCTGCATTTCCTCATATCAGCTCAGGTATGCTGAACATCCTCTTTGAAATCCACTTCTCGTATTGTCTTCTTCAGCAAACAGTTGGTAATAAGAGATGCCACACTTCCCTTTCATACTACATCTGAAAGTGTTACTAGGAGTACTGAACAAACAGAGAGGAATAAATATTAATGGAAGGCTTTTTTCTCTGTTTAACCAGACTTACAACCTTTTGTCCCTTGCTTCATGAAAACACATTCAGTCTACCCATCACAGAGCATTCTTTTGTTGAGAAAGGTGAACAGCAACACTTTTTCCAGTGTGATAATAACAGGCAGCACAAAACAAATTTGTTTCTTTCATCTTAAACTGTTCAATTACTTGATTAATTACATTAACAGCTTTGGTGGGTGAGTTTCCAGCCAAATAGTATCTTACCACACTCAGACTATATCTGATCAAACTCCAATTCTGTTTCACACTGTTCTGCAATACAGAACTGAATTTATTAAGCTTTCATCATTCCAGAACTATCCTGCAGGGGCAGGAACACGCTCAGCTTTGCTGAAGGATTTTCCCACACCCAGATGCTGTCATCTACAATGCAGAGACACTACGGATTTTGTACGGAGTCTCCTGGAGAACAGTGGGCCTGAAGAAGCTCAGGGGTACGTGATGTACTGCAGGCTATCAAGGGAGCCCATTCACAGGGAGCAAAGCAGAGCACAAGGCAGCTGCTACTTTTTTGTATTTGGGCTTCAGAGCAAATACTGCAAAGCATACAGCAAAACCAGGCTAAAGTACAGAGTGCTACTTCAGGACAGCCACTTGTTACACTGCAAGGTCGTTCCCCTTCTGTCATTTCCTTTTAAAATAGAGGGTGAAGAACAAAAAAAAAGAAAAATTATGAATTAAGAAAGATATTTTCATTACTTCAGGTGCTCTAGAAATGCAAACATAGCAACTTTGTCACAGTTTAAATACAGAAATGTCTTTTCAAAGTATGAGGTGAGTCCTACAGGGGATAGAGTCATGTGAAACTCTAAGCTGAAGAGATTTAAAAGAATCTGAGAGACTGATTAAAAGATATAACTATTTAGAGAATAGACTCTGTTTAAGAAATTGGAATAAAATGTGACAATTCAAATGAATATCAGGAATACAAACACAAATCTACAAACCTTTAACCTGAATATGTTTACCAAATATCAAGTAGGAGGCTAACCAATCATGGAGTTTTGGTTTTTTGTGGTTTTTTGGGGGTTCTTTGTTTTGGGTTTTTTTTTGTTGTTTGATTTTTGTTTTGTGTGGTGTTGGTTTTTTTTTTTTTAAACACTATCAACAGAATAAGGAATCAAATTAGCCATTTCAAGGTTAGCAGAAAAAGCAGACAAAGTACATTTAAAAGTTAAAATGTACATTTAAAAGTTTAAGTTTAAGTTACATGAAATAACATCACAAAAATTAATGGAATCCTGAAATCTAGAGCAAACCACCATTTCAAGAAATAAGGAAAGAAATTCAAAGTAGAAACAATAAATTGAGACCATTCAGCCATACTAATGGCAGGAGGAGGAGAAAGAAGGACAGAAAAATGTTTTAAGATTGGCAATAAATAATACAGAAACGAGTATGAACAAAATAGAAATACAATGCACAGAGCAAGGTAAAAAAGTCAAAGCAACACAATAAGGTGTTAAAGCAAAATGTCAGATAGCACGTTGTTTCTTAAATAAACACCTTTTGCTCATCTTTGCTATTCTTTTAAACATTGAAACCTTCCTCCACTTCCTTCTTTCTTTCCAACTGTTGTAGTGTTAAGTTACAACTGAAAAATTTTTAATGTTTAGATAATTAGTTATGGTTTGGGTTTTTTTTTGCCTTTAAAATATCCGTTTAGCCATCTCATCTTCTGGTCCGATTAGCTGTCTCCTGAGAAACAGCCTGCAAAGGCACCATGTAGTAGACCAACATTTAGGAACTTGCCATGGCATTGCAGAGTCAGAAGCTTTGCTTGATTTCCAATTCTCTTGCTCTCTCTGCTGTGGTTATTTCACTGCCCACAGATACTTCCTTCCAACAGATGTATCTCATGGGAATGCAATGGCAAAGGGGAAAAAAAACCAAACCAGTTTAAAATGTACTGTGCCTCTCTGATTATAATTAGATTTGCACATGTAGCAATCTAAATATGATGCATATGTCTCTGCATCTCTACTCCCACGTGTGTGCCCACGGTGGTAGGCAACCTTCACAGAATGTGTGTGTGATGAGAATGTGTAGCATCTGTCAGATGCTCCAGAGTTGTGTTAGATGAATATTCCTGAGAGCAGGCCCAAGAAGGAAGAAGCTCTACAGTATTTTCAGGATGCTTGCCTGACGGACCCAGATCTTCTCAGCTTAACATGGTTTGGTTTTCAGTTTTCTGTCGACTGAACAGTAGGAAAACTGTTCAGGGAGGAGGAACCATTCTTCAGTTCAGAATAAAGCAAATAAGAGCTTAAAGTCCCATCAGTGAAAGATCAGATAGACCAATTTCAAGTTAATTACATCAATCCCTTCAATTTCTGTTAGAAAGGTGGAAAGAAGGTCACAGTCAGGCCTTTCCAACTTTCACCATCCATCTGTTGTGCTGCTTTTTTATTTTTACCTCCCATTTCAGCTGATAAATTAGGCTACAAGCATATATTTTGAAGACAAAGAAGCACTAAAATGACACACACACACAAAAAAGATGGATTAAAACTATAATTTCAGCTAAGTATTCCTGTACCATGCCCCAAATTTATCTCTAAAGTAGGCTGTTCTTGAAGTCAACAATTTTCCCACATAAACATCCCCCATTAAAGACACCTGAATTATGTTCCTGGTCAAAATCAGTCTTACATGCACAGATGTGTTTCCTATGTATTTATACCCAAACTGAAGACAGGATCAAATACTTGAGGAAGTTATTTCTTCTTTCCTCTTTTTTTTTTTTTTTTTTATCCTAAGACTTAATCACACCTTGCTAAGGCAAGGAACGTGTATGGAAGAGTTCATTTGGGTTTGCTTGTGTGAAAGGGGCCAGCAGCCCGACAGAAAAGCCTGACATTCTAATTCTGAAAAGTGTAACCATCCTATGAATTCCAGTTTGATCGCAAAAAAACCCAAAAAAACCCAACCATTCCTTCAAATTGAACCAAACAGTAATGTTCTGGTATTGACAGGCAGTAAGATTGAAAAAAAAATAACACTTCAGAGGTTTAAAGTGAAAATTATGCTACATTAACAGTGGCATTTAAACTATCAGAAAATAAAAAAGAAAATAATATCTGTTTACATTAAATATTTTGGTGTTAAGCTTTCTCCTAGGTGGTTTTTTTGTTTGTTTTTAATGTGCATTTCATAAACTAACTGTGCGAATTCACACAACCTAAAAAGAATTAGATTTTGTGGTTGCTGTTATTCAAGAGAGAAACACCCTTGCAAATACAGGCAAGTACTGGCATTCATACTGTACTTTCCGAAGAGTAACACACCGAGTAGACAGCGGTCTGCATAAGAAAATCCCGTCACATTTAGCTGAGCCGCAGAAGAAGCGAAAATAAAATTTTCTGAAGGTTACATATTAGAATAAAGGTCTGGAAATTTTGATAACATTTTTCACTTGAATAGGATAATAGACGTCTTAAGGGAATGCGAAATTCAATTACATACACACTGGAATACAATGCTGGTGGGAAGAGCTGCAGAACCATATAAATGTAGCCTCTCTATCCTCCACTTGTTACTTTATCAGTCACCATAGTCAAAATGCACCCTTTTTCTCCCTAGAACTGCATTCATTGACTAATCCAATATGAATAATGACACATGAAACCTTCCCTCCTCTTCCTCACATCTCTGACAAAGTTCATATACCACTTAATCATTGTGACATTTGGACCTCGGTGTGTAAAAAGTCTTTTTAGTGGTTTATAGACAAATTTTTTGTTGCCATTTTGATTTCAACGCATCTAATGGTCTCCAGATGTCTTACCGAATCTTCATACAAATAAGTACAGACAGTAATATACTCTTTTGGCTCTTTGCAGCAGCTTTCTGGGTTTAAAGCCAACAAAACCACTGGAAAACTGCAAGGGCGCACAGTAAGTTACAACAGGATAGCATGGACTAAACTTGATTAGGTAATAGGATAAGATAGGTTTGTTATGTTAGTGCTTATTGAAAACAATTCAGATATTATTAAATTCAGATACTATATTGCTACATTGCACAGAAGTTTTGTATGGATTCATTTGTTGCTCCCCGTTAAATTTTTGGCTCTCGAAAAGAGCCTTATATTTGTTCTTTGGTCTTTCTTCAGACAACTGAACATCGCACTAAAAATGCAGGCTCTTTTTTTTCTGATTAATGAACATTAACTACCATCCTGAATAGGGAAGAGGGCCAGAGAAGGGCGAGTCACAAGATAACAAGAATGCTGTAACCCAAAAATGAACATTGAATAAGGGAGCACATTCTTCTAGCCAGAGTGGGAAAATTAGTAGTTTCCACCAGCATCAGGAACGTTTGAAGATGCTAAATGGCAGATTACTGAAGTACAAACAGAATACAGGACAAATACAAGTCCTTCTTTCGTAGATAAGAGCCCCTTTGAGCATCTAATTGTACTTCAGGCAACAGGGATATGCTGTTTCTGGAAAAGGGTGGGAGGGGAGGCACACAGACCAGTTCATTTAATCAGGCCAGAACACAGAACTCAAAAGACTTCTTGCTTAACACATAGAGAGTATTTTAGCCATAGAGGCTGGCCCTTCCTTTCATGGGATCCTGATTTAATTAAAACACATTTCCATTTTTCAGGAACTTCCCTCTTGTATTTTACTACCTCAGTTACCAGAGTAGATGAGGGAAGAGTGGTATCTTCAACAGTTCAAGGGAAACAGAGCAAGATTTGAAGTCACCTAGAGAACCCACCCTATCTGACAAGCCAGCCTTGTCCAACACATGGGGTTTTTCCACATCATCACAGTATTATTTATTCTGCAGTAACCATTGAAAGCTTCACCCATGGACCAGGTCATCCCTATGTTATACACTGGACAACATCCCACAAGGAGTTCCTGTAAAAAAGTGCTTTCCATCTTTTTATAACAGATGCAAAAGGTAAACACTAAAGTAGGGAATATTCTTTTCTCCTGTAAGGTATTAAAAACTATTCATAATCAAAACAGATGATCCTCCCCTGAAACCACAAAATCCCCCACAGCGAGAAGCACATTTTAGCTTAATAGACCCATCAATACATAACAAAGCACCCTGCCTCCACTTCAGCAGTCAGCACAAAACCCCCAAAAACCACATTTCACCTCCACCTGCTGGCTTGGAAGCAGAGTTCTACTTCACCTGCTAGTCTTACAAAGGAACAAAATGCATAAATTGCACACCAGAGAAGGCATTTTGTCACCAAAAAGGAGCAGTTCAGTACATGGGGGATGGGGAGGGACGGTGGTGTAACAGCAGTGAATGCAATGCCTTTAGAACAATAAATTTCCTTGCTACTTCAAATGTAAAAGACGATCCCCCTCAAAAGAGTTGTTAAAGACTTGCAGTTTGGTTGGCAAGAGGAGAGCTCAAACCCACCTTTGCAAGTGCCTCCTTAAATTCGAAAATATGCTGCGATTACTGGCAAAGCATTTTCACTGTCTGTGTGGGTAGCAGCATGTGTGCACTGTAACTTTCTCAAAATTTCAGCAAAGAAACATTTTAGGATTTTAGACCAGCTCAACTGTACTACCAGCAGTCCCAGTCCCATTAATAAAAGCATTAAAAACATATGCCAGACTAATTTTTTTTCTCTTATAATAAGAAAATTTATATATAATTATTTTATTATTATGAATGCAAAAGAGTTTCGACAATGAATGTGTTTGGAGTCAGGTGAGTAGATTTAGTAAGACCGTGGAGCTGCTGGGAGAAGTCAGAGCAGGGACAGAACACTGGGGACAACTGTTTCAAATGTGCTGACACTTGAAATTGACCTGTTTGTCAGTACATTGCCCTTCACAGTGGAGCTCAAAATTGCATCATGAAGTCATGATCATTCCTCTCAACAGGTAACCTAACACTAAAACACTTCTCATAAAAATTACAGAATTTATAAAGCAAAAAAAAGCAGTATAAATGCTGTTTTTCTCTACCGCCATACGAAATAAAGAATGGCATAATGATGGTATGTGACTGTGTTGCTGAGCTCAGAGTAAAGGTTTCTACAGCTTGTGCTTAATACTATGCTTATAAAAGTTAACTCAAAGTATCAGCAATTAAATAGTCAAAAAATATTATCATCTCTGTCTAGTTATATGATAAGGATGACTAACAAATGCAAACTTAGTTCTTTGGGTTCTTTTAACAGCAGTCAGAAAAAGCCTATAGGACCCACAATTCCCACTAGATAGGGACTACATAGGGCAGGGAAGTGACTGAATGCGTTAATTGTGGCACTGGTTACCTGAATCTTTTAGAAGCTTTGTTAAAATACAGGGTTATACTATTACTGTTCTTTGAGGTGGAAGAGTTGTGTCTAAACACTTAACTGAACGCAGCTGGGAGCAAAGATCTTTTGGGGATGCTTTCTGAGCAGCTTTTGCCTCTCAAGTGCTACAAATTCAAAGAAAAACAAAAGAAAAGTCTATTTTGGAATTATGCTCTCATATAAGTTCAAAAATATTATACCACAGTGCAGCATCCTAAGCCTTATCCTAATTAGAAACATTAAACTGGGAACACAGGAATAGTCACCAGCTATCACAGGTCACTTCCTTCATACTGCTATCATATTAATTGATTCAGCCTTTAATTACTTGGTTTGGCCTTAAATCAAGGAAACACACAAATTACTACCTTCTACTTTTAGTTTATCTGCTTATTCTCTCACCATTTCCTGATACTCTGTGAACTGTCACCAGGCCTTAAAAGCAGATCCCAACAGTCATATAAAATTTCTTCCACTTCAAAAATTTCTCCCAATTCCTGGAAAGTAGCGGCAAAGAAAAATAATTTCTGCTCTTGCTCCATTAAGTTTTACTAATTCCCATATTTAGTGTTACTAATATGAAGGATGCTCATTATGCATATTTATTGTGTGGTGTTGTACTGAGGCTATGATAAAGCTTGGTTTATATCTTTCTTCCCCCAAGTGAATGTTTAAGCTCTCTTTAATCATTTATTTGGCACCTGAGCTCATATAAATATTTCATTAGAATATAGGATGAGAGACATTTTGACAATCCCCTTTAAATATTGTAAGCGTAAGGGGAGTGTCAGGTGAGGAAGGGAAAAAAACATACAACAAACCCTTGCAGTAACCTCAGATGTTTCAGAATTCTGCTTGCAAACACATAATACATTTTCTAAACCACATGCTGCTGCTGCTTCTTACTGTAAGTTTTTATGAACACCCACTGCACTAAAGAATCACTTCTCAAAAACCATCACTAGTGTTTTAATGTTATGATAGCCTTTGAGCTTTCTACTACCAGACAAAGCATTTTGAATTATTGTCTTGCCTTTTTCAAGCCAGATACCTTAGTTTCTAAGACCTGTTTTAAACCTGATTTATTTTTTACTCATAGTAACTTTCCAGCAAGAGCTTTGTACTGACTTTGGAGCTTTGAAGAACCTATCAAAAAGTCATTTTTGGGTCAAAAAAATTCAGTAGAGAGCTTTATGCTCTCTACTGGCTGCTTACTCACTGCTGCCGTACAGCAAAAGATATTCCCAATTACCCCAGTGTGTAGCTTAACTTACTTCTCCCTGAGTTCCAACAGAAACTAAAGATACAGAAAGTCAACCCAAAACAGCCATGAGCTTGCATAATTTATGCAAATAAAACAGACATGCACTCATCTAAAGGCAGGAAAGAGTTGAGAAACTAAAAAATATCTCACTTGACTTCAACATTTCAGAAAGTGAAGTAGTTTACCTTTTACTGTAACTGCCCCACACAAGTATTTCCCACTTTTAGTATAGCCCCCAGTCTTTTAAAAGAGAAAATCAGGAGGTGAAGCAGACAAGACAAAAAGTAATTGTATAGTTTGGCTCATTATTAAACTGAAATTTATTTAAGGAGAGAGGTTAAGTTTTTCAAAACACACATTCCCTACTAGAAATGAAGTTTTGAGCACTTTGTACAGCTGAAACCATCACAGATATGCAGGTAAACTAGGTCCCAGTCTCAAACTGGTATAGAAATTGTGCAAAATTTGTGTCTCAAGTAATGCAACCCAAGGTTACTGTCTCATTTAACTACTTTTCTTTCTTAGTGATACAAGTGAGGAAATATTATTTCTGTAGTGTATTACTATTTATGATTCCATGAAGGGCAACACATTTCCCTGCAATAAAACAGGGAAAGACTGATAAACTTGAGAAGAGTTTTCCTTTGGGGCATTTTATTGTGAAGGTTTGAAAATTGGTCCACGATCTCTAAGTAATATTTCAGGAAAAATGGTATTTCATAGTAAATAGCATTGTAAGACAGCAAATATTTAGGATTTCCATCCCTACAATTAAGTTCCTAAAGTTACTTTTGAGGCCATATATTGGGACTTCAGAGTGGATTTTCCAGTCAGTCACAGGACAGTTTAACTTCACATCACTACCTGTCTAAGCTGAGAGCAGCTCAGCATTGCCCAAGGACAATTGAGTGCATTTCTCATCCTTCATTCCCAGCTTTAAAGACCTGTTGGATATCTCAGGTGGGTGCGTGTGTGTGAGTCAGGGTGTAGTGCTGAGTGCACCTAAGGAGAGGCAAGAAACAAAAATAGGATTGGTAGATTAAATTTGCCTTTATCTGCTGAGAAGCATCCGGTTCATGTCATAAGCTTAAAGATACCAGAAATTTGCTTTTAAGCTCCAAGAGCTAACCTAATCACAGGTCATGATGTACAGTAGTATAATCCCCCTCTCTTTTTTTTTTTCTTTCCAATACTAAAAGTTTTTGAAAACTTAGTTTTGATCCTCACAAATAATTTTGCACCAAAATTTGCAAAGAAGCAAGCCTGTCATAAATACTTTAAAAAGGGAAGCATTTTCACTTCTCTACGTAACTTAACATAAAAATCACAAAGGCAGACAAAAATATGGCAGAGCAGAACTCATGAAGATTTTATCTGCTCATGGAAAATGAACTTCCTCCATCAGTACTCACATAATTTTCCAGTTACAATAAATAATAGGTAGAAGTAGCCCATCCATTTTCAAAATGAAACAAGAACCTATTAACTGCAGTTCTTCAATTTAACACCCACTCTTCTGAATGATTCTGTAACTATAAGGCATTTTTGTTTCTTAAGTGATCTGAGGTAATGGTCAAACTGCAAGACAAAAGATTTAATCTGCTGACCAAGTTTCTAGTTCTGCTGAATACGTAAAGGAATCAAAGAGAAAGTCCAAAAGGTCAAAATTTTTAACCACTAGCACGTGTTGTGGGCAAAATTGTCTCAACTTGGGAATTTTTACATCATTTCATTTGCCCATCCCATCTCCCTAAAGCCTTTCCACCCAGGATGCCTGGCACAATGTTCCTGCACAAGCACACCCCAAGCAAAATTTGGTCATTTCCCTCACTTAAATCTGAGAGGAAAAAGAAAAGTATATTTCACTGTCTAACAAAGAAAAGTAGTTTTAACTTTTATGAGCTGAATGAAGGGTTGGGAGAGAGTGTGCACAGCAGCTTTTTTGACTGCAGCCACAGCATAAATATTTTATAACTGAAAAGAAAAGCCTGCTTGGTATTTTGATAGTTTATCCTATAGTTCCTAACAGTCGAAATACCTCAAGTCTTGCTAGTTTGGATCCAAACCTCACTTATTTTCTTACTGCTGTTGTGTCATACCCAGCAAACACAGTGTATATGATAGTGGCTCCTTTTGTAAATTGCTGTGTACCAGGAAGCCTGCAAAATATCTCTGCACATACTGAGACAGTTTTTAGAAGCCATTATCCATAGCCATTTCACTGCAGACACACCAGTAGATCATCTCTTTTTCTGGCATAGTTGGAACAGTTCTAGTGATTCCAGTATTTAAAGGAAAAACTATATTTTTTTTTGGTGAGATAATAAGATATATAAAAATACGCACATATTCCTACGGATTTATATCAGTTTGGTGAAAATTCAGCTATGAAGGTAGACAGAATATTGGCAGTTAGGATTTCAGAAGTAAAAAGTTAAAAATAAGTATTAGTGTCACTCATTCTTAAAGGAAATAACATACAAGAAATAAACTAATATTGTCATATAGTCAAGGTATTAAATCTATCAATTTCAAGGAATGAGTTCACCTGTTTGCATAATTCCAGGCACTCAAAGAGCAGCCCAAATCCTGTTTCTCAATAACAAGAAAAGAAAAGTCAGAGTAACATACTCAGTATGAAGTTTGAAAAACAAGGTTTTTGATCTGATTTTTTTAAGACCTACCATGCTATTTAGCACACCATGATTTAAGTTAAATTGCAATCTGTAAAGAGGATTATTATCCCACTGTTCCTGCCATGGATTCTTAATGGCCACTTCTTTCCAGACTTCAAGAATCATTCAAGATAAGAGAACAACTTGATAAATAATATTCTCAGTTCAGCTGCAGTCTCATGTCTTCCATCTCCAGCTTTTTTTTTTTTCCTTAGTATGGCTGGAGACAATTTTGACCTCACCAGTACCTTAAACCTGCATTTCCACACTGGTCCCTCACAATATGCAAAAGTCTGACTGAACAATAGAGGCCAGCGAGAGCAATCACAGCTCCACGTGAAAACATGCTACCTTTAGAATGAGGAAAAGGTCAGACATAGCCCCAGGACCCCAAGAGTGACATTACAGCATAAAAGAACACATTTCTGCCTGTTCCAGAGTCTCTCTGGAGCTTTTACAGTGAAAGGCACAGCAAACTCGTGGGCTTGTGGAGCTGTCTGTGAATATGATAGATGAAGCACTGTCCTAGCACTACCTCCTGCAACCAGTAATAAAATCAGGGTCAAGGCTTTCCTTTCAGCCCTGCTTGCCTCTTGATCCAGCTGAAGCTCATGGGCCAGAACCAACAAGCCCAAAATGTGTCAGACAGACCCCATGGGTAAGGCAGCAGGGGTAACCTACAGTAGAATAGACTTATATCTTTATCTATTCATAAAATGACAACAAATCCCATTCAATGATTGATTTTTCTCCTCCAAGACTATCATTGCTCATGCGTCTATATCATTAGAAGAGTTATTTATAGGGATCTTATACCCAAGGTGTACAATTTGTTTTCAGTTGTTAAACCAAATTAAATCTGCCTGTACATAATATTTGAATTCGATGCTTCTTTGTGCTCTCTGAAATTAAGACATACTTTTTATTTGAAAATATATTTGTTTCCTTCCAATATGTGTTGATGATTTTTACTTTTCTTTGACAGTTCAGTCCACTTCCAGAGAAATATCACATTGGAGCAGGTGCTAGATTTGTCAACTAAAAATAGGATCCTCATTTTGTTTTTTAGGAAACTTCTGAGAGCAAGAGAGGAACAAGCCTGCTGGTCAGCAACACTACCTCACCTGGACACCATTGCTAGTGACAAATTCACATTTTGGGCACAGCTTCATCAGGCAGGAAAGAAACACCTTTTCCCCTTATGAAATACTCATTCCTATATGGTGGTCAAAGCAAAAAAGGAAGGCTTTCAGTAAAGTTAGACCAACCTTAAAGTTTTTAGACTTGGTACATCATAAAAGGAAAGTAATGAAAGCTTAAATTCAAAGGGTTATTAAAAGATCTAAGAAATCCTGCTGGCTCAACTTCTATAGCACTATTAATAAAGATGCTTTTGTAGGTAAGAAAGAAAAAAAAAGATTAAAGGGAGCAGTGGATGAGGGGATGATTTTAGACTGTATGCAATGTAAAAGGTGAAACTTACTCTCTTAATACTATCATATTAAAGGACATTTTGCTAATATTAGCTGTGATGACATAAAATCTGATTTTCTGATTGTCAGAAAGTGACTTCTGGTACATACTTACTTTTGTTCTTAAAGATGGGCTTGCTTTACACTGTCAGATGCATAGTTAATCAAATATAAAATGTGAAAACATTTTCCCAAGTTTCCCAATTTCTTTACCAGGTCTGGATAAATTTGGTTTGCTAATGTTTTAAGCATACACAAGATAAATCCTGAGCTGTAATTTTCAAATTAATCTAAATGTCAAGGCTCTCTGCTTGTTAGTCAATGAGTGGAGTATTTTTAGTGTTCTTATATGTCCAATCTAAACTCTTCAGATGAGCACCTACAATTTTTTAATATTAAAAGGGTGAGTGATCAGAGCATGTGTTAGTCCTATTGGGTCTGGCAATGTCTTTGTCATCTGGCTTTGCTTGAAAGGCATCGGTTGTCCCATATTCTTTGATCAGGTAATTCTTGATTCTCTGTTCATTTTCTTGATCTCCCTACCAAGGAGATTTTTTTTTTCTAAATTTTATTTTTTAAACATAGAGACGAAATCACCCTCAGCTTATGAAAACACACTTCAGTTATGAGTTTTATTGTGCATTACTGCAAAGAAACTAGAGAGAGAATGGAAAGCAATATGTTACCTTTCTGCAGAGACTTTTTCCTGCCCCATTTTTTTATAACTTGCAAGAAATCTTCTGCAACAGAAAGGATAAGAGACATAAATAAGCCAATGCCAAGTGAAACAGAAAGCATGACTCAGTGAGAAGTTTCCACAAAACAATAAAATCAGCAAAAAAAAGTAGCTACAGAGTGAAACACCAAAGCCAAAATTTATGCACATTTAACCACAAGCCTCAATTTACTGCAGTCATCTCACATTTTCCTGCAAGCAGAGAGAAGCATCCAATTCACCTAAAATTGACCTTTTACTGCAGAAAATGATGGTTTGATTAACTCTGGCTGAGTTGATAAGTGCCTCACTTAGGGCCTATAGCTTGTTGTAGCTCCCCGCTCACTCTCTGCTCTCAGTGGCTCCATTGTGTGAAAGTGAATTTGAAGGACCAGGGCACACCAGCTCCTGCCTCAAGCACTCCACCAGCACATGACAGAAGGGTGCTACCATCTTAGGGACAGAAATTAAAACCACTGAGCAAAGGAAAACCCTCCACACCATGCCAGTGCTGCCAAAGTCAAACTTGCAGCTGGAAAAATAAAATTATAAGTTATAAATAGGATATTTGCTAATAGGTTTAGGCCAAGGATATCAATGTGAGAATTAGGAAAGCTCTGTGACATAAGTGTTATATATGGAATTCAGTTATTGGTTTTGGCATGTTTAGGTTTCTTGTGGGTTAATAAATTTTGAACTTGTTAATTAATTTGAAGTGCTTTCCTAATTGTTCAGTGGTCTTATAAATTCTCCAAGTTTTAAATATCCTCGAGTTGCAGTCACTGTTACCCCTTTTAAAGTGTCCTTAAAACCCCAGTTTCATGTTCAGTTTTGAAGGTTTTAAGCAGTTTTAAGCAGTTTTATAATTTTCAGNGGCAGCATACGAGCCATTGGGCGGGAGGGGTGACCTCATTACACAATTCCACCAATCACCGGGAGCCGTGGGGGCTGGGCATGGGGCGGGAGGAGGCGTTCCTGGGCGGGGCCAGCTGGCTCTAACAGGGCCCGCAGCAGGAGCTATCTTGCTTTCTGCCTCGGGACTCGCGTGGCAGGGCCTGTGCTAGGAAGCGGCCTCTTTTCTCTTGAAGAGAGATAATTATAAATTTTATTGGCTTGCAGGTTAGCTGCCATTCCTCCTACCACCGTACAGATCCCTGTGTTGGGTCCAGCCAGGCCGGCATAGAGGATCTCCAATCTGCGGGACCCGGGATTTTATTTTTTTTTTTGTTCACTTTAATTTCTTTCCAGTCTATTCCTTTTCAAATTTTCCCATAATTAATAAATTTTATTTTTTGTGGTCCACGGACTGAGAATTGTCATTATATATGACAATAAGTAACACACACTTGCCCTGCTTTTGGAAGCTGCTTTCAGCATCCAGGATAATAAAAATCTGAGTTTCTCTGTTACTGAGTTGACATTTGTTGTGTTGGTTTGTGTTCGTTGAGGTTAAGTTAGTTTCCTTCACAGTGGCTGGCATGGGGCTGTGTTTTGGATTTGTGCTGAACAAAAGGTTGAATGTACAGAGATGTTTTTGTTATTTTTGAGCAGAGCTTACACAGAGCCAAGGTCTTTTCTGCTTTTCGGCTGGCAGGGAGGCTGGGGGTGCTTGGGAGGAGACACACCCAGGAGAGGTGACCCAAACTGACCCAAGGGATATTCCAGACCATGTGACATCCTGCTCAATATATAAAAGTGGGGGGATTTGGGAGGAGGCTTGAGTGATGGCATTTGCCTTCCAAAGTAACCATTACATGTGGTAGGGCCGTGCTCTCCTGGTACCCATGGGAAGCAGAGATTTCACTCCCTGCTTTGCTTGTGTGCATGACTTTTGCTTTCCCTATTAAACTGCCTCTCTCAAATCACCAGTTCTCCAGCTTTTAGCCTTTCAATTTAGTCCCTGATCCCATTGGTGTGGGAGTGAGCAAGCTGCTGCCTTGGCTGCTGGCTGAGGTTAAAACACACTGCCTGTCCTGGCTCTCAGTGTATCCCTTAATTTCCTCCTTTACTACCTGCAGTAAACCTAAGTGAGACATAAGGGAATGCAGAACAGACTGGTGTCATCCTGTAGAGAATTATCTGTTTTATAGCAATAGAGTTAAAAAAATCGAGCCCTAAAATTATCCGATTTTTCTCTTGGAAATGAGGTAAAGTACTGAGCTTCATCAGAGCAGATAAAAATAAGAAAGAATAAATAAGAATTATTTTTAATCAGATGGGTTGTTAATACTTACTTTAGAATACTAAAATTAAGCTAAGAACTCTACAAAGTAACTAGAAGGGTATTACAAAAAATTATTCTCTCACTCAGTTCTAGAGAACTTTAGCTTAATAAAATTTTCATGTGTTCTGATCTTCTTGGACTCACTGACTAAGCACTTACATAAATAAAATTCTAGAGGATTAGGTTTTAGAGGTAGAATCTTTATTCCAGTAAAAATCCGAGGCAAGAGCTACAAAGCTAAGGATAATTTTTATAAATTTAAATAGCAGTAACTAGGAATTACAACTGTGTAAGCCTAAGAGGAGCTAGGAGTGCTTTATCCAAATGATCTCTTTCTTGCAAAATCCCATTGAATCTATCATGTACCTTTGTAGTGTCATATCTAACAGCAGTAGAAACTGAATATCACACTAGGCATAAACTGCATGTACGAGAGCAGCTCTTACAAGCCTTTTTAAGTCTGTAGTGGAGCAGTTCTGTCAATGGAGGGTCTTCTGAAGCAGAATTACAATCTTCATGGGCTAGAAGTAACAGAAGGATGATTTCTTCATGCTATTTTTGTAGTGTGTATGCAAAGGAAGAAAGTGGGAGGAGAACACAAATGGACTTAAGCATATTGATTTACCAAAGGGAAAAAAAAAACACCAGACCAAATATGAAACAAGATTCCATTTTTAGAGTAACTACACTGAAAATGCAGGTTAGATGAAGATTTCTTTTACACTAAACCTGTGGAGAGTAAAGAGGAACAAGAATTCCTTCTCTAGCATCTCCCATAATTTTTCTGCAGTTTCCCCTTCAAATATCACAACTTACAAACTGTGGGCAAGTCCACAGCTGTCACAGAAAAAGGTTGCATCCAAGGCCAGAAAAACTGAAGTTTCCACATGAGAAGTTCTAGCCAAGTACTTTGAAGAAGCAGCTGGTGGAGAATGGGGGAGGAGGTAGTAGCAGGGCAGGGAAATTTAGGCAGAACCTTTTTGGCCATTGAGGTGTTACTGAGTCTTGCAGGCCCACTCTCCAAAATATCACCACATTACCAGCTCCAACTGGCTTTACCTATTAAATGCAGAGAAATAACACACCCACCTTCACACATTCAGGTCAGGAATCAAAGAATCATTAATGTTGGAAAAGACCTGCAAGATCATCCACACCAGGCATTAACCTAACACTGCCATGCCCACCACTAAACCATGTCTCCGAGCACAACACTCACACATATCTGAAATTCTTACGTGACTAGCAGCAGGGAAATCCAACCCTAGCAGGCTCTAGAGCTCCATGCTTCAGCCTCATCCATGCAGTTATCTCAAGCTGACAAGGAGTTTTCCTCCACTACCTACTGCTGCCACACTGAAGGCAGATTCCATTACCTCCCACAGTGTCCTGGCCAGTTCTGATATGCTTTAGCAGACTTGGTTAGGTTTGTTGTTTTGGTTTTTTTCATTAAATAAATATTAGGCAGTATTTTTAAATGCCACTTCAATTATTTTTCAAGAAATAATACAGCCATACAAATTCACACCGTACAGGAATTGGATGTTACTCCTCTGTATTTCAAGACGTATGGAAGCCCCACTTCAAATTAGACATTCCCAAACCCAGCAATCTGAAATGGCTTCCACGCTTGTCCTCTGCTCCATATTTAATGGTTTACTCCTCTGTTATTCTGCAGAACTGTTCTGAAATAACTGAGAGATTAATTAATCAGTGTGTTTTGAATATTGATTTTCAAAATATGCTACCTCATGATTCTGCAACAAGCCTAACAGATTTGTTCCTAGCTTTTTCATGAACAACGATCCTTAATTTAGCTCTAAACAGAAGTTTCACATTTGAAATACTGTTAGAGCTTCCTTTGTTGTTCTTACCTGCCCTCTGCTTTAAGCTGCTTAATAGCCTGAGTCCCTTTGAAACCACAGCTCTGTCATTAAGTGCTAAATAAGTGTTTGTTGTGTTTGGTTTGGTGTTTCCCTCCACTCCCTCTGCCCATGCACTGACATTTGTCCTTTTCTTAGGCCGCAGAGTAAAAGCAAGTCTCTTAAGCTGCAACTAAGAAAATATAGGGAAAGAAAAATAAAATCTCTTGTACAGAATACAGAGCCACCCCTGAAAAGAGGAATAAAGATGTTTTTCTTCTGAGACCTGTGAATTTTTTTGATTATATAAAGTCATTAGTAAATTTTTTTTTTGGGGGGGGGGTATGTTTGTAAAAAAGCATTAACAAATAAACATCTCCTTTCTAGTGAATCTAATGTTTTAAAAGATCTCCTGGAGATATAGGTAGGTTACACGAACATTTGTCATTGTCATTTTGTCAGCTAGATTCTTCAATCAAACTCCTGTTCTGTTGCATGTTGTAAAGAGGGCACGTCTGGGTATGTTCTTGTTAGACTTTAAAGACCAGAAGTAATAGCAAAAGGTTAGTAAATATGTACAATATAAACAGAAGGAGGAACATCCATTAAAAAACCCCAAGCTTACTTCCACTATGCTGAACTGCAAAATATGAATCATCTGGTTAGTCTTGAATAGAAAATGTAGTTTAGAACTAAGACAAACTGCAAATGTCAGAACACCACAGATGAAAACATTTTGATAGACCAATAAACACATTTAGGACCTTATGCTGTGGTTAATTTTAGCAATTTTGCCTCAGTCAGAAGCAGCACTTGGTTTACAAATATTTAGTAGGTCAAGTATGAAGTGTCCTTTGGAAAATTCTGTGTAGAACATTTTAATAATAAACTAAACATTTGTCTTAATCTTATTCTAAATAAACACACAAAGACAACATAATACTTCAGAATTAACCTATGATCAAATACAAGTATTCAGTAAAAAAGGAGTAGCTCTTTCTCAGCTCATTTTTCTTGCCTTAGGATATTACTTAGCAGGTTTTTTTAAATGTAGTTTAGACTCAAAGATGCATCTAATTCCAAGCTCTTCTCTATAAAAACATACCAAGGAGTAGCCCCCATTCTTCAGCATAAAAACAGAAGAACAAGCAGAGATGTGTGCCCTAAAAACCTTAGGTGCCAAAAGTTGTTCCTAATATACCACCACAGATGTCTCCATGCCTGACTTTAGTCATCACAATGAATATTTCTGAATGGAATTCATCATGTTTAGAGGGAACGGGTTCTGTGTAAGAACCACACAGAGGTCACTTAAATTGGGAGGAAAAAGAGTGATTAAGTGGTATGGATTAGGCGGATTTTTTTTCAGACTAGGCGAGAAACCAGGTTCCTTAAGTAAGAGCAGAACAGCCACCCAAAAGAGTGGTACTACAAAGCTTTTCTGAGATGATTATGAATATCACCTTTCTTTCTAAACATCAATAGAATAAATTCAGATAAACCTGAAAATTTCCTCTTTTCTCGAACTCTCATTTCATTTTCTAATTTCCTTTTATTAATACAGCTGTGGAGAAACACCTTTCCAAGAAACAGGCAATAGGGGCTCAACCAAATTGCCATCTTTCCTTCCATGGCTGCTGAAGGTGGGGGGCACGTGCACCTGAGCAGATGGGGAGGCTTATTCCAGTTCTTGGAAGCCTGATTACATAGGTGGCACACAGGGAAGGCTAATCAGAGCATCCTTTCTGCCAAGTGAATCCTGGCTTATGGTTGACAATAGAGTGAAATCAGCAGAACAGAGAGGGACTTCCAGAAGCTTGTTCTACTAATAATGACAATCTGTGGCTTATAAAGCAGGAATGTGCTAAAAATACTCAAGAGATTAGCTGAAAGAGAAGAAATATTAACCGTGAACTCCATGGCTTTTCTCAATAAGTGTCAAAACCTCAAAGCTATTGAAACACTGTTTTTTGCATTTAATATTTACAATGCTGTGATAGTAGCAATGAGATAATTATAGCACTTCTGCTACCAAGGCCATGATTCACCCAAGCCAAACATCAAGTCATTATTTGTGTCATTCCACTAGAAGGGGTGAGGAGGGCTAAAGGCAAGAGGAGAGCAATGTGAGCTTTTTACTCTGAGATGCTGTTTACCAAAGCAGAATATTTGTTTGCAGCACAAGGCATTTTGCATCTTGTGCAACTGAATTACAAAGGATTTTTTGCTACCTCCACCCTTTTGGGTTTTTTTTTCCTCCCTACATCTTGTTAATGACCAACTCAAAGACCAATGCAACAAGCAAGAAGGCAGCACATGAAGGGCACAGTCAAGATGTCAATTTGTGAAGTGCCCCAGTTTTTCAACCTTAAATACTGCAGGATCTATGGAATTATTTAGCAATTTTGTGGTGATAATGCACAGTTTAAGTTTTCATGTGGTGAAGATAACCATGCCACATGACATGGTTTTGGGGATTTTAATAGGGCATCTGTGCTACCTATGTAGTTATAGGGGAACCCATTTTCCAAACATCACCCATGCCTTTCAGAGATACAGCAATTTAGATTAACCTGAAACCCCCTTAAGTAAAAACATTTCTAGGATTGTGCTGTGGGATCTCTTAAAAAATATTTTTGCACAAAATGAATCAAGCAATATATCAGCAGCATCATAAATTAAACAGGTACTTTCTGTTGATCAAAATTGTCCAAAATTTTAGTCTATGTACCAATTTAGCAACAATCTGGAATAATCTATGTTTCAGAAAGCGTTGTCTCAAGTTGGAAGTAAAATCCTGCCTTTAATATTGTCTGAATGATGTCCCAGAAGATAGATAGGAAACTTCACTACTTGTAAATCCAAGGTGATCAAGTCTCTCTCCTCTTTTCATTTGCTACGCTGCATAATATAAAGTACAGTAGTAGGCTGTAAGATGCATGAAGAAATTTTTTGGTGGCATTAGGTGCTGGTAAAACTCCAAAGCACTGTTCCACTTTTGGGCACCATGATTCAAGGAAAATACAAAACACTTGGGACCAGACTGGGAAAGAATTTTGAGAGGAGTAAAAAGCATGACTGAGTCTGAAAGGAAATGATGCAGTTTGGTCTAACAAAGGCTGAAGGAAGATGTGTGTAACAGTTTTTCCATCTTTTACATGTTAAATTATTAATTAGTAGAGAATAAACATTTCTTCACATCTGATGCAGATAAGTAGTGGTTTTAATAGCAGCAAGGGACTTTCAGGTGAAGTACATAGCACTACAGATGGCTGAGTACTGGGAGTGCCTAGGGAGGCAGCCAAATTTCCATTATTATATTTAGAACAAGCTAGATAAATATGCATCGGGAACAACATAGGAAGACCCAATTCTACCTTGTGGCTGAAAGTGAAAAGTGACCTCTCCAAGATTTCTTCCAAGTTTATTTTACAGGATTTCTGCTGGGATTCTTTGTTATCTGGCCTTCCCAGACCCCAGCAAGCTCCCTGCTTGAATGCACGACAGGTTTTCACTGTTATCCAGATGAGAAACTAGCAATTGACTCAGGTCCTGCCATGCTGAGATGCCAGAAGTTTGCTGGCAAGTCAGCACTATTAGTGGACAAATCCTTTGAGAGTTCTGCAGTAGTACAAGATTTAAAAGCTTGAATTCATGGATGAAGTTGTCCAATTGTAAATGTGGACTTGCTGTGTTTACAGCACTTCAACATGTTTTACCTCAAAGCACATAAGGCCCATTTCAGGCCACTAATCCTCATTTATAAGGCAATTTAACTCAAATCAACTTTATATTAGTAATATATGTTCCGTGTGCTCAGCTGGATGAGATTTGTTAGTATTGAGTTTGTTTGTAATCACATAGATAGAAATAATTGCACCACATAAAAGGTAACATTGTGCCACACTGGATCACAAACAGAACTCAATTAGGACTTGCATAACATTCCTTACTACTTTTATTATCTTCTCATAGGTATTCTACACAGAATATCTATAATTATTTCAAAACCTGTTTTTATTTTCATAGTCCCTCATCGCCTGAACTAGATGACAATTTTCCCAGGAGCAAGGATGAGAAAGCAATATAAACCTTCCTTAAGAAACCAGAACATCACAAAACCCACTGTTCTAAAAGTGCAAACTTCATCTCCTCACTTGGTAATTAAGTACATAAATCAGGATTAATACATTAAAAAAAGTAATAACCTAAAATATTACTGAAGAAACAATTTCATGTTTTCCAGCTGTGAAGAAAAAGGCCAAATTACACAATTCTAAATACTTGTGCTGCTTTAATACATTGCTTGAAAAAGCAGTAATAGATAGTAGCTAATCAGAGCCTGGGGAATGTAAACATTTTTTTTAAATTCCAGACATAATTTTGAATTCTATTTGGTGCATTCTTGAAAAGACTCAAGAGGGATTAATCCATCCACACATATTCCAAATTCCTGAAAAAAACTTGGAGGAAATTTTACTAGTATTTTCGTAAAAACTGCTAACTCTGAAAAGCAACTTCACGTCAAGGAAGCCAAACACATGAAAGGTTTAAGTGCTTTAACCTTTGGTTGAAAGAATGTCTGTCTGGAGATTTAATCTCTAGCAGGAAAAGAAGAAGCTTCCAGTATATTGAAAGTTGTTAATTAAGTTCAAGACAAAATTTATCAAATTAGAACAAGTTACAAGAAGGTCTACTCAAAGACGTGCAGAGTTTCTATAGATACAACCCAACAAGGATATCTTAAGACATGAACTGTTATGACTCATAAAGGTAGTTATATTAAGAAATCATGACTCTGTGGGGTAATTCAGCTTGGATAGAACATTACAGTGTTGTGGCAAACAGTGCTTCCAATATCCCAAACTACCTCACAGCAATCAAACCTGGGCATTTTCATGGTATAATTTTATGCCATAGAAACATGTCTTAAGTGAACATGAGTCACGTAGCCTAGCAACAGGAAATACAAGAGAGGATATTTCTCTTTAGCATGGAAGTTGTAGGAGGATTAATTTTAAAAAAACAACAGAGAACCACCCAACATGACCAACCCACAGAAGACAAAAGAAGAGGAGAGACAGGAGAAAAACCTGGGAGCATATTGCCTGTGAAAAAGTGACAAGTTTAACTGTATTTAGAAAAACAGAACGAGAATTAGAATAGCCTCTCAGTAAGAATGGAGGGGAGCAGACAAAAATGTTACCCATTTTAGAAGACTACTCCAAATGAATAGCTTTAATGCTGGTTACACACCAGCTGACACCTTTACTTTTATAGGCCAAGAAGTGATGGGTTCACCAAATGGTAAGAATTGACGACATAAAAATTTCAAAAGCTGTTCCTACGGAATGGGATGAAGGATGTAGACAGGAGGGAGCAAAATACGAAGACAGGAAGAAACTGAAACACTTTACCTACAAATTGCTTCCAAAATGACGCGAAATCGCACTTCATAGAATAAATTTTGCAGCTAATGTGAGAGGAGGTATATATCTTCTGAAGAGAAATGGTGTCCTTCACATCAGCTCCCTCACATACACCCAGCTTGAAAGCAGGGTGGCAGAAAAGGACCTGGGTGACATGATGAGCAATAGAATATGTTAACCTATTTTTTTTTTCAGTGAAGCTCATAACTTGTCATTTTTCAGATTCAACCATAATACTTACATTAAAAAAAAGTATAAATCCATAGATTTGTGTAACAAGTAGAAAATAAACAAAAGCCTCCCAAACAACCACAACAAAACAAAACACACAAAGCATCAAGAAAAGCCACCCAAAACAGTATAAGATGTTTGATACATCACTAAATGTTGAACTTTATACTGGTAAAAAATTTCATCTGCCATAGCTGTGAGTGTATTTTCAGGGAATTCACTAATTTTAATGGAAGTTCATGGTGTTTACTACAGAATACAGCCAAACTGAATGTCACCACTGAATTTTCTCATTTTTATTCACCATTCCTCATCAGTTTACTAAGTTAACTGATAAATGTTTGTGACAATTTTCACTTGGACAGAGTCCATCAATAATTTAAGAAGAAATAAAGTGTTGCTGGTAAAATGAACTCCTTTCTCAGAGACTTTTCCTTTCATCTCCTCCATGTTAAATCTGGCACATCACAAAGTGACAGATGAATTTTATGAGGATTGATTCATGCCAGTCTCTGAAGAGTAATTAAGTTCAATAAAGGCCTGTCAATATCATTTGGTATCAGTTGTCAGTTTATATCATGTATAAAAGGTACAGGTGTACACAGAGATGGACAAAACCTGCAAAGACAGAAAGTGCATTTCAGCAAGGACAGGGAGGTAGTAAAAAATATTAGACACTTCCTAGGGCTGAAGTCACTGCTTCGCCTTAAAAACAGTTGTGAACCACCCCTAAAGGCCAGTCCTCAGTCAGTAGCCAAAAGCACAAATACTCCCAAAATGAAAGGTTAAAACTCATTACTTTCCTCTCTCCAAAGGACACACATTCCATGCTCACCCATCTTCGGATCCAAACCCTATAAAACTTCTTAAGGCATTGGAATAGGAAAAGAGAAAGAAAGCATATAAAAGGAATAATTGTCCTTTTTTCCCTTCAAGTGACCATACAGTTTCATGCTTAACACAGGCACCTGCATGACAAGAGCTATAAGCCCAGATTCACACTCCAAGCTTTAAGCTAGTTATCCCATCTCCTGGATGAAGTGTTTCAAATAAGAAGACTGCAGATAAAAAGAACCCACAGCAACAATACTTTCAAAACTGTTTTTATTTTAATTTTACTTTTATTTTATTTTTATTTTGTTTTGAAAGCAAGAAGATCCTTCTATTCTGTCAGCAAGCCAGAGGTTCTAAGCAGTTAGAAAGCACATAAACACTTACATCAAGATGAAGCAGTGTTACAAGCCACTGGTAGCAGAACTCCACATGCTTTAATCCCAGCAAGAACACCAAGTAAAGAGAGATAAAACTCAACCTCCAGCCTTTGCTTTATAGCACTTGCCCATTAACCAATCCCAGCGAGATGGAGTCAGAGACTTTTCTGGAGAAGGCTGCCTGTAAAAGTGCTCCACCCTTCCCCTGAGTTTTAATTCACACTCTCTGATTAATACAACTGTACCAGAAGCTGAGGACTACATGGCCTAGTGGGGAGCACCTGTCCTTTCAAGGTTAAATAAGTTAAAGTTAATTGAACAGAAGACATTCAAACTGCAAGTGAGAAGGCTCATGCAGGGATGTTAAGAAAAGAGAGGACATGCTAAGTTAAAGAAAAAAAAAGGCTTTGCATGTGGAAACATAGTAGGGCCTCTAGGATACATAGACCTGAACATTTAACAAAATAGTAGGTGCCCAAGGATGAAGCTAGGGGGCTTTTTGTTACGTTTGAAGTTTCAGAGCAGGAACGGTGGGTGCTGATAAAGAATAGCTGTTAGCTAAGAGACTTCGGTATGCAGCAGGTGATCCAAGAGAAAAAATGAGAGTAGGTTTCAGCTTTTGGAGGAAGGAGTGATGGCTCCGTGCAGTACAGTGGAAGTTGGAGGATGAGATTTTTCATGGGCTGCTAGATGGCTCACTCATACTGTCATGACAGACAGAAGCTAAATACTCTTAAAATCCTGCTGTTAAGTGCCTAACTCCCTTATGTCCTTTTTTTTTCTTTCCTACCTCAGAACAGATCTTCCGGCCAAATTGTGATTGGGCCCAGATGAACAATCTGAATTGGAATTACTTTATTATGTATGATATTCATCTCATAATGAACCATTACTCACCATTTTATATTCTCATATTCCTATCAATGATCTAGAAAGAAAAGGTTTATCTACAACCTGTCCATTTCATTTAGGATGTAAGCTTTCCTCAAGCTTTCATTTGCAGATCACTGGAGACACAGAGAGTAGTTCTTTGTTTTTTTAAGGAAATCATTGTTCTGTATATAGTGAGGTTTTTTAGGAGTCACACTTCATAATGACTTCTAGAAGTTTTTAGGTGGTTTCATGACCAATTAATCTGAAATCCCTGAACAATTTCTTTCTTCTTGTGTTTGGAATAGCAGCTCCACATCTGTTGCTGGTAACTTTAGAATGATTATTCAGCTTTGACCACAACTTACAAAACAGCAGCAAATAAAATAACAGAGGCCAAAGGGAAATGAAAAAGAGGATTTTGGTCTGTGACATTTTCAGCCAGTTGGGGAGATTTAATATTAGTAAATGCAAAACCTAGCAGCCAAGAAAGTGGAAGAATACATATAGAAAGAGGCAAGCACCATAATCAATGTAAGTTAGAACATGACAAGGGAATATTCTCTTTTTTTTTCTTTTTCTCATGTTTTATGGCAGAAAGGGTTTAAATCCAATACAATTTTTCAAAAATTGTTGATTCTTTCAAAGATTCTTCTGCCTGTTATAAAACCTGCAGGGGGGAATATCTACATAATGCCTTGATATTTTCATTAAGGCATTATCTATTCTAAGAAAATTTTCATTATCATGATCATCATTAACATGTTTTATACCATGTTCATTTGTTTTTCCTCCTTCTGATATGTTAATCAAAGATTAAATTTACTGTAAATCAATCAAAAAACATTTTCTTCATTTTAACTTTAATCACAAAGTGTTGCAGTGTGTAATAAATGAAATACAAAAATACTGAGTCGTTGTCAATTCTTTTAATAATAATAATGTGAAAAACCTTGAAGCTTATAGCACTACTAATTTGAGCATAATGTACAGATATTTTTAATTTTTTTAACTAATATCTTCTATAAAAAGTATAACTTCTTTAAAACTTATTTCCAATTCACCAACTTAATAATATGTTTGAAAACTTAAAAACTTGTATATTAGAAAGTTTGTTCCTAACCAAAAAAAATATACTAAAAGTCCACTGTATTAAAATGAGCGGGCTAGTTCATGAAAAGCTTCCCTTAAGGAAGAAACTCATTTTAAAATCAACTTATATAACCAATTTAATTTCAGTTACTCTTCTGGTTGCATTGTTAGAAATATTTGGCAAAATACTGTAATCTTATTCTTACACTTGAAAAAATCTTAAATAACTTAAAATACATAAATCAGGCCCAAATTGTCTGATATCTAAGTATCATAAACACTCCTCAAAATCCAATGGAAATTCTGGGCTGTCATGCATATAAACACTTAGCTGGAGTGTGCACAGAAAAGACTCGAATCCACCTTCGATAGTATCGCCACAGTTTTGGAAAGTGAAAGTGTACTTTATATCAATTTCATGACAGTAATGTTGAGTTTATAGCCTCAGAAGGAGAGAGCAGATTCTGAGTGACAGTAAATTTTAACTGTCTTTGAAAGTGTGGTGAGCTGACCTTGTCTGGCTGGCAGATGCCCACCCAGCCACTCTCTCACTCCCATTCCTCAACAGCACAGGAGGAGAAAATATGGAAAAGCTCATAGGTCAAGATGAAAACAGGGAGATTGCTTAGGAGTTATCACCATGGGCAAAACAGACTTAGTTTGGGGGAAATTAATTTAATGTATCACTTACGGGATTACAAATGGAGTAGGATTGTTAGAAATAAAACCACCTCACCTTACCATTACCCCTTCCTTCTTCCTTGGCTCAGCTTCATTCCTTTGTGGAATCTTCTGTCTCCTCTCCCTGAGTGATGCAGGGAGCTGTGGTTAGCTCATAACACTTCAAATCTCCTGCTCCTTTTACTTCAAAAAGTTTCCATGCTCCAGTGTGGGGTCCCTCCCATGAGAACCAGACCTTCACAAACTACTCCAATCTGAGTCCTTCCCACAGGCTGCAGTTCTTCAAGAACTGCTCCAGCATTGATCCTCTCCAGGGGGTAAAGCATTGTTCCCTCACAGGCTGCAGTTTCTGCTGGAAAACCAGCTCCTGTGTGAGTTCCTCTTTTGCCAGGAGCTTGCTCCTCCATGGGGTCCTTCAGAGGTTGCAGCTTCCTCCAGGGAATATGTGCCTGCTCCAGCATGGGGTCCTCCATGGGCTCATATCTACTGCCCAGTGGTTACAGGGAATAACTGCTGTGGAATGAGGTTCTCGAAGGCTGCACGGACATCTGCAGCACCTCCTGCCCCTGCTCATTGTCCCACCACAGAGCTCACAGAGCTCTTTCTCACACTTTCCCCTCAGTTCTCCCTGATGGGCAGCACTTTGTCCTTCCTCGCAGCCTTTCCCTGAGTCACGGCTGTTGTGACTGCAGGACTCAGCTGTGCCCTGGAGTGGCTCTGCAACATTGTGTGTCTGGGGCACAGAAGGCATTCCACTCTGCAGCCCTTGAATACACAGCACTCTGAGGCTTAACTTTCAGGCTTTTAATAGAATAGTTGAATGTCACCAAATTAGAGAGTTTCCCGCTAGTATGAAAAATTATAAAAGAATTTCGCCACTCTATTTTTATCATATTGGTTTTTGTCCATGCTCATTTCAGCATAAAAGTACTTCCTTTGTGCTACACTTTAACTCCAAATTACCATCCAGCTTCAGCTAAGAAATTGGAAATCAATTCCTAAAACATTATATTGATGACAAATACATGATACGCAATTCACAACAAACAAACCAAAAACTTTTGGATAGAAAATCAACGTAAATATTTGTGTACATACCAATTGAAAATAAGCTACATTCCAGACTTCCTGAATTATACGCAAATTCTTATTTCAGAGTACCGAATAATTTGTGCAGATAATATTTATTCTATTCCTACTATGGGGATAAAATTGTATAAAAATATGTGATAACCTTGATTGAGATACTTGATAAGTAGCAAAAAATATAGATCTGAAAAAATCCTGTATGAATATTTGTTATCTCCTATGGCTTGGATCTGCTAATGTGCTGAAACACAGACTGTGTTGGAAGACAATAAACAAACAAAGAATTGTTTGTTGAACATGCTGATAGTATGATGAACAGATCAGTTTTTAATACTAAAAAGCATCATATATAGGATATGCACAAAACTCCCAAAAAGTAGAGGTGGAAGGAAAATAGTTTTCCTGTTGTGTCTATATTAAAATTTTCTATTCTATGGATATATTTCTTCTCACAGTGTCAGAAAGATGATGGGAAATATCTCCATTAATGATCTGCTGAAAATACCAGAGTAAATGCTGCCGCTAGGTTTTGCTCATTCCCAGATATTCAGGCTGCAGAGGACAAGTTAATGTAAAAAAGAATGTAATTGGATGGACCTTGAGAACTGAGAACATTATCTAGAGACAGAATTGTAGCTCCCCAAAGTTCATATCTGAGAGTCCAAGCAATGAAAGTACTGAGTGCTGGGTAAATTAAAATCTGGAAAGGGAATTATGTACCTGAAAAAAATTCATAGCTATAATTCATTTTTTCTTACCTGAAAAAGAGGTTTCAAAGTAACAGAATGAGAAAAAAAAATATCAGTTTCCTTTTGTAAAAACTAATGGAGACAAAAATCTTAGTCATAAATACGAAGTTTGACCTGCTCTGTACAAGCCGTTTTTTCCTCAGTAATAGAACAACACTTAGAAGGAAAGGTTTCCACAGCCAATTGGCTAATTCGAGTGATCTGAAGAGTTCATATAATGCAGTTTGCATTTCTTCATCCTTCGGTGTCTCGTCATTTGTCAGTGAACACAATGAGAAGAGAGCAAAAGACAGCCAAAGCAGCAGACGTGACAACGTGCTCTGGCAGAGGAACAGAAGGGTACAATTAGGTGGGATCCAGAGGCTGTTAGTAGAGGCAAGAAGGCACATTAGTAGTGTAAAAAGGTGATCTATTATTCCTTAGTGAACAGTGCTGCAATTATTTTCTCTCTCTGTATGGCAGGTCTTCCCCTCACCGCCTCTCCCGGCTTTTTAATTTTGCCATAGCATTAACTGAGTGAAAGTTTTGTCAGGGTTGTACCTAATATGGCTGGCGAACTTCCGTCCTATATTTCACAGGCAGAAATTCGCTTGCACTCACTGTGCATTATTCGTGGAGACCTTGAGATGTTTAGAATTTGTGCTTCTCGTTGGCAGAATAGTAGGAGGTGCTGCCCCACCAGGTCACTGCAGTCAGAGTGATTCTACAGGTCACACAAAGTTTGCATGTATTTCTCTTTTCCTATGCCGACAAAGCTTGTGGGCAGAAAAAATATGAGAAATCTTGTTGGTCCACTAGCCCTACAATTTAGAAATAGGGTGGAAATGAAAGGAGTACACATTGGTAGGTGATCCTCTCTGTGTTGCTATAAAGTGCAGTACTTTGTGCCTTTTCCTGTGACAGTGCCAATCACTTAGGAAATGCATGTTTCTAAAACAACTGCATGTTTCACTAAAAATAGCAGGGAAAAAAAGAAAGATGGGAAGTAAATTTTTAACTGTCTTTAGGTGGAAAATGCAAGTCACTGCAAGATGGCAAAATTAATGGGTTCCACTTAACTTGAGATAGCTGAGTGAGCCTGCTGCCTGACAGCCATTAGTGAGTCTGGGCTGAAAATTCTTAGCTGGAGAAAACCATCTGGTAAGCACCATACAAACAAAACTGAATGCCTTGGAGCACTTGGAGCATGTAGGCAATAGCAAGCAAGAGGCAAAACTGGAGTTTGGGAAATAGATAGCATTTCAAGCTGAGTTACTCAGACTGAGTGATTCATTTCTATCTTCAGCCTTGTAGAAACACCAGCACAGCCTTTCCTCAGGATAAAGAAAAAGTAAAGAAAGCTAGATCCTGTGTCCTGTAATCATACCGAGAAATACAGTTCTCTGTGAGTAATTTAGGGAATAAGACAGTGGGAATCAGAGCAGTGAACCTGACCTTAAGACAATCCTGAAACTGAATACATCTCTTAAATCTATCAGAAGAAAAATCAAAATATCAGATATGTTTATCAAATATTTTTAATCAGAGAAGTATCTTACTTTGAGAGAAGTTCTATAATCTTCAATGGGTTACTCATGACGATGATCATGACAATAATAAAAAGTACGGTTCATATGGATTATTTTTTCACTGATGTATTGAAGGGATGTGGTAAGTTCCCACTATCCAGCTGCACATCTATATTTGTCTTATCTATTTTCAGTATCTTTGTATTTCTTAAGAGATTGTCACATGTAGAGCTTCACAGTTCAAAGGAGTGAAAGCATAAATCCTCAAAAATTGGGAAAAAAAAAAAAAAACAGAACAATTTCTTATTGTTAGACTATTTGTTTTGATTGCTTTGGGGGGTTTTGGCTGGCTTTTTTTTTTTGTGATAAGACTTTTCCAAGAAAAGGAGGTAATACTTTCAAAATCATGCTAGTGCCCAGGCTAAAGCCGACAAAGAAAAGTCTTTCTGAAAGTATGTAGACATAAAATAAATGATTCTATATCTGTTATCAGGTTTCCAAATATATAAATGTACCTAATAGTCAGTTATATCATGCTTTAAACATTCTTTCATAAGTGACATCATACATATCTATTGTGAAGTAAAACATATTACATGACTTTTTTCTTTTTTATGCATGGATGAACTCCCTTTCATAACATTACAAAAAGAGTTCTACTCAAAATCTTTTTTAGAAAAGAGAAAGATACCATCTACATGGCAATAATGATTTACTGTTATTCCAATTAACATTTTAACAGTCTAATGGTCCAAATAATTAATCAATATTTTTAAAACCCCTCTTTGGTAATAAAACTAGCGTACAAATCTTCCTCATATTTACCTTTTTTTTTCTGGTGCTAAACTCTCATTTGGAAAAGCTTCAGTCTTGCTCAATGATGTTGGGAAAGGGAGGGACGTAGAAGAGTTTATCAGCAGCATCCCGAGGTCCTTACTGGAAGGAATATCATGTCCATTCTGGCAGTTCCTCCAAAAGCAAAGGAAAATACATATTAGACCTACTTATTTCAAGACAGAAAACATGGAATAATTTAGGCCTTTAAAAGAGAATAATTGAGTAAACAAATTTTCTAATACTTGTTCAGCTAAAGTATATTCACCGGGTTTTGGTTTGGATGTCACAGTAACATGAAGACACACTGGGGCAAGAGGCAGACTTTCCTATTGATCCAGACCTTGTCCATTAAAATTTACTTTCCAACAGACTATGATTTGCAAATTTCTCTGTGCTATTTACTCCTTCTTCCAGATCAGGCCAGAATGCATTGAATACAATTAATTTGAATGCATATGGTTTGAGTATCCATCTACACTTCACCCCACATTAAACTTCACTTTATTCATTGTCTTTCCTATAGTTTTTCCTCCATGCAATAGCAATCATATTCAAGTGAATGTGGATCCTTTTTGTAAGATTTTCAAAGGCATGATCATACTTTACTAAAATGCAAATATACCTGCTGCATACCCTTCATCCACTAATTTTGTAAGTCTATCAAAAAAGCAATCAAATTTGAGTGGCATGACATGTTTTTTTTCTTTCCTTTTTGTTTATACTCATACTGATTTCAAAATATTAATGGTTTTCATTACAGCACCAAGATAATTCAGTATATTGAAATGAGTACCCTATAATAGTCAAATACAGAATAAATACAAAATGTAAGAATTGGAACTTCATTTTAAAGTTGTGGGTAGCATTCAAATATTTCATTATACTCTGTATATTTTAGGAAAGCAAATTAAATAATACCATGGATAGAGGTATTGCCAAATAAAGAAGCAATGAGCTGGTGGATGCATTTTATTCTTATGGTAAGGTTCATCTGTTTTCCCATTCTAAGCCTGTGGGTCAAAGCTCTTTTGAACAAACATTATTCTGACACTGCCACATGACACACTGAGGTCTTCAAGGCCAGGCTGGATGGGGCTCTGAGCAACCTGGTCTAGTGAAAGGTGGAAAGGTGTCCCTGCCTGTGGCAGGGTGGTTGGAATTAGCTGATCTTTAAGAACTCGGATTCATAGAGTTCTCAGTTGGACTCATCTGACCCAAACCCTTCTATGATTTTATGACAAATGAAAGCAGGCAAAATAAATGTGATTTATGCAAAATAAATGTGATTTATGCATTTTCTAAGATTCTTTAATATTTATTTTGTTCCTCTTGGCTGTTTGGCACCACAAAGATTTTAAAGTCAGGAGTGACCATAAAGCAAGGCACAGACTTTTTTCAGAAGTCCTTTCTGAGAGTTGATGGTTCTCCTATCCATGTAATGATGACACAAAGTTCAATAACTTTCAGGTGAACTCAAGTGTGTCTTTTCAACACACATGTGATTTTAACAGTAAACCAACAGATTAATTGCTCCCTTGTTAAGTTGCTTCAGTGGAATATAACCTTCGTTTTGAACAGCTGAACATTACCCCACATTTGAAGTTTTCACACTTCAGTTTTTCAACTATGTGTCTATGTTTTTACTCTATTAGTTTATGTAGCTTCCAGTGATCAATGTCTTATTCCATGGTGGATAACAATAATCCATGATCAAATTGTCCCTTAACCTTCTCTGCACCAAGCAAAAATTACCGAAGACTTTCAGTATTAGGTGAATATTACAAACCTTACCTACAGTTCTTTTGAGCATTTTCCTACAACTGGCAGTGTTCTTAACTCAATGAATTAATCATCTGCCTTATATATTCCTGACCAGGTACTGAAGTCTGGGGAGGTGGTTAAAACAACTATGGGAATAGGTGTTATCCTTATGTGAAGCTTTGACTGCATGAACTGCTTCAGAGGGCTTCTAGTTGCTGTCACACACGCTGCAGCATCCAAAACACAAATGGGAATGCTCTCAGGGCATTTCTTGTCCTTGTGAGAACTCATGTGAGACCTCATAAGGGACCCCAAGCTGCAAAGAGATCTTTGGGTCTATCTTTTGATTGATTGAAGAAGAACAGACTAGTTGGAAGACAGAATTGTGTAGGAGATGAAATGGAAAAAAAGTATTAGTAATTTGCAGTTGTCATCCATGGCAATGAGATGAGCTGACAGTGCCAGGGCTGCAGCTGATCTCTCTTTTCATTGATGAGGAGTAACAGAGCTGATTAAATGTCAGGCATAAACAAAGCATTAGCACCACCTTAGTATCTACTGCCTCAAGTCTGCGGGCTCAGCTCGGCATCCGTTACTGGTTACACTCCGTGACTGTCAACAGACAGGAAACGAGTGAAGTAACTGTTGCATACTCTGACTCTTCTGCAGTAATTTAATGTGTGGACATCTTCATAATGGAGTTTGACTGCAATTTTCTACTCTGGATTAAATTTTGAGGTCTGATGTGATAAAGGTCCGTAGTGGATCAGGCTGTGAGGAAAGTGTAGACAGAACCATTGTTGCTCCCAGCTTGCAAAGGACATCTTATGAAAGATTGAATACTGCAGTTTGATTTTTATTTATTTATTTTCTTTACAAGGAAAGTCACTTACCTGAATTGTTGAATAGTACATGTAATATTTATTGAGAATATACCAGAAGAAGGAAATCAGACTGGAAAAACCAGAAAAGCTTAGCTGCAAAATCCAACGTAAGTTAGTTAATGACCTCAGGAGTCTCAAGTAAATCCCTTGTATTTGAAAATATCTAAATGATGCTTCCACATCTACATCTTGGTTTAGATTTAATTTTGGTTTTTAACAGATTGTAGAATAGGACAAGTTCCAAATTGAGATAAAGCACTCCTTTTTTGGATATTGGGTAGAAAATCTGTTCCAGCATGGATGGAGGACAACTGTTCAATTGCTGCAGCTAACCATAAACTCAGGCCTTAATCTAAGAGTTCTTCTGAGTCAAAAGAAGAAGCTGGATTTATGTAATGCAGAATGTTGGACAATTACATACATGACCTTGAGACCCCTTCCAACTTAAATTATTGTATTACTAAAAAAGACATACTGCAGCATTTAACACTAGCTGGTCTAGGAAAGTGTACTCATAGATGTAGATGCTGAATATTATACAGTTACTTGCTTTACATTTTGAAACACTGAAAATTCAAATTACAACACAGAGAACAATTTTTATTTTAAACTAAATTCTGCATTTGGGAACCCAAATTTGCATGTATAGAAAACTGGATTTACTCAGATATAATATGTGAGGGATTACATTTTCTTTTCCTATATAAAATAAACCCAGAAAGCTTTGCAAGATCATGTCAGACCACTGCGACAAAGAAATAAACCTTCAAGGGAACAGTGATGGTGTTTACATTTGCTTAGCCCACACATTCTTCATATGAGATTCGTGGTCTTATTTCTTCCTTTAAACCAAATCAAAGTAGAATGAGAGTTGAAGTCTCAGCTTTTAGATGAAATCTGGAATTCAGCTTGAATTTTAAAGACTTTAGTCTTTATGATTTGATGATAAATAGTCCTTTGCAATCTAGAAATACTGACAGAAGCCAAAGAGAGAACTTGAATTTGTGTGGGAATCCCAGTGGCAAGTGGAACTCGGTTCCCTACCTATACAGTTAGGTAAAAAAAATAATTAAATGGCATTGCATTACTCTGGACTACAAAGCAGTAATGAAGAACATGAAACTCAAATAGTCTTGTGTATACGTGAAGAGTTATAAATATGTTCAAATTTATCTCTCAGGTGGATATTAATTAGCAATTCTGTTTTATCCTTTGTATTGACAACACTCTATCTTTAAGCAAGTACTGTACACTTCTCTTCAAATAAACAGGTTTATTTTCAAAGTACGGAGACATTATATTTTGAGACCTTTTACAAATCCTTGCTGTACTGAAGGTTGCTCAGCACAAGCAAAGAACCCTTGAAAATCCAGCTGTAATTTTGGGTACTGAACCTTTGAAACATCAATCAAATGTTCCCTTCCCTAAATCTAGGTCTAAATAGGCTATAAACTTAATAAAAAACAACCAACCAAAAAAAAAAAAAAAAACCCAAAAACAAATACCAAAACCCACAGGAGAACAACCACCCTGTATATTAAATATACATTCATTAGTTACTTCAAATGTGAAAAGCAACAGTGACTCCTTTCTCATATTAAAACCGGGAAATTGTATACTGGAAGGAAAAAGGACAGGTGGTAAAATATAATGGAGTAAAGTAAATGCTAAAGCTATTCTAGTCACTAATTAACCTTGTCTCACTTGATAACAAGCTCAAGAACATTTCCTGCTTTCCTGTACACATACATATCAGAATTACACTGCAGAGAGTTTGAATGAGTTTGGGCTAATTTTGCAAGTTCATTTTGTTCCAGACTTAAAGGTCTTCTCCTGCAAAATAGAAAGAAATAATGTCAAATTAGGGGTTATATTTCCTTCCTAACAGCAATGTCATGTGCCTTGACTAGTCCAAGACGTACCACATGAATGCCATGGGTTTGAACATTTCCGTCAGGATATATTTCTGCCTAGCAAACATGCAAAATAAAAAATCCTTTTCCAAAGCTGCTATTAGACTGCTTTGCTTCGAACACATCAGGAAGAGATGATGATAAGACATGTCTTAGTAGTCCTGCCCATTTCCCCCTAAATTTAAATATATAGGACAGTAAAGAATAGACATGCGTTGAACTAAAAATTATCCTACTACAATTAAAATTTAGCTGTCATATATTCCCTAAAGGAACTGGAGGGTTTGAGGCATTGAAAAAAGTTGTACAAAACCTTGCTTCAAATTCTATTCTTGAACTTCTAAGTAGCAAGTTATAATTTGCCAAAATTATTTTAATTAAAGAAATTTACAAATTAATTCCTGTAATTATTACTAGCTCTGTAAATTGTTTAGAAGCTTTAATTATGAACATTTAATATTCAAAATTCAAGCTGAATTGTGATTAAATGTAGTCCTATTTCTGCTTCTCTGCTGGATGAAAATAACACTTGGAATGAATGTTTTTGGAGTATTAAAAATACATGTTTAACAGTTAAAAAGTGTGAAGCTGCCTAATATTTACCCAAAGTTCTATTTCTTCTTGTTTAACACCTTCTTACAGATAAGAGATACCGTTGGCAGAGAGCAAAACCTTAGAAATTTGGAAAGAACTAAAAAAATTGTATAAGAAGTGCAGTTGAAGGTGAGAGAATTTAAGATTGGAAATCAAGTACATGGTGGGGTGCAAGTTTGTCTGTTTTATATATTTGTGTTTCTACAAATCTTTTCATAAAATCCATAGCTGTAGACACAAATTTGGTCAGTTGTTAGCTCTGTACTCTTTAACCTCATTTCTTTTATGTAAGTGCTTTGAGGCCCTATGCATTTTCATATATCCATAATTTTCATCATGTTTAACACAGATTTGTCCCAGGTTAGTGGCACATGGATTACCTGCCTCTCTCTGATCAGTTCCTGTGATGGAGTTTGTGCAGTGGGAAAGAACCTTGTCAGTAGTACCTCCTGAGGAGCAGCCAGAAAAGTCCATGATTTGTACCCAAACACTCCTACCAAAAGACTTCAGGAAAGTTTACCAAGAGACCAATTGGACTGTTCTCTTAAAAAAAAAACCAACCCAAACTAAAACCTATTGAAGCTTGTAATAGTCTACAGGTAAATAAAATTCATTTATTTCCCTCTGCGTGTATGAATCAAGACAGAGCAGTTCACTAAGGAATGTGCAATTATATGGGCACCTTTACCCTCTAGAAAAAGACAGGGAGACAGGCAGAAAAAGGAAGACTTAATACTGTCTCACTCATGATAGTTTTCTGTATTTCATTTCCCAACTAATTAACCTTTTTCTGCAGAAAAGTTCTGTGTTAAGAACCACAGCATAACCATCAAGAAAATCATCATTATTGAAAGATTGTTTCTAATTTAAAGTATTTCCACTCTTTAGAAAAAAACACTAAGTTCCATAAAAATCTTTTTATTCTCTCATCCCCTTAAAAAAATCACAGAGGTAGGCAGAATTTAAACTTAGAATTATTATTCTTTTATTTCAGTTTCTAGTTGTTAATGTCAAAAATGTTTGTCTCCCAGCAATACAGAAAGACAGCATTTTTCATATCACAAATTGTGAATAATATATGAAGGGAGTTTGTTATGTTCACACTTGTCATAGATGTTTAACCATGCATAACCTGCACTTTAAAGAAATAGTACTCAAGATGTACAGAAAGCATATGTGCACACACGGGGCATCCCTTTCTATAGGCACCCACACACATTGTTTATATATGAATGCACATATGTGTGTATATATATATTTTTTTTTACAAGAATACACCCCTTCTTTGTGTATGAGAGCAAACAATACGTATAAGATATGTTTTTTAATGACTGAGCAAAATGGATGAGATTAAGTCACTCATCTGTCTCAGCCACAGACTGCCCAGAAGTCTTTGCACATGGCCACCATCTCTGCCTCAGCAGAACACTTGGATTCCAAATATATCCTAATTTAAAGAACGCATAAGACAAGACACTCTCAGAACTTACCTCTCCTCAACGTACTTCAAAAGCAGCCACTCATAAAAGAGAAATATCTCCTTGCTGAGATGCTTTACTGCTGCTTTAATTTACCTGACAATCTATTTTGATGACTTCCTTAGTGACAGATATTCAAAACCTCCTCAATATGAATATACTTAATTTAAAATCAGTGAGCTAAAAACCTATAAAATGCATAATTTTAATAGTTTGAAAATCATAGTGACTATTATACAGAAAGTTGGTATAACCAGACATGATTATTAAATGGATAACACGTTATGGTTGAAAGATTCCAATTGGCCCATTATGCTGAAAACATTTCTGGAAATAGATCTTTTTTATTTTTCTTTTTCCCCCCTACATTTCTCCATTTTTAGAAATGATATTTCTTTTCCACATTTCAAATGTTACATCTAACAGACAAGTGTATTTATGTGCAAATTTCAAAATGATTGAAATTGCCACTTCACAGCCAAAGAACCCTATTAGTGGCAAGTACTCTAACAACTTGTTCCCAATATCTTTTTTGCTGTGCTCCCAAAGCCCAGCTCCTGGGTGCACCCCACTGCCCATTTCCCTGCTGTGAAGGGCACAACCTATGCACCACCAGTTTGTACATGAAGGAAGGCAACTTAGAGTAGCTGACACTGTTGTTATGCAATGCAGATATCATCATCTGGAGATACTTCCTCAACTCCTGCTAAAGTCACAACAAGGACTTTCCTGGCTTTGAGTGCTGAATCAGGGCTACAGTTGCCTTCAGGGTGTAAAGACATGCACAGTTTTCTAAGGAGGGACAGCTTCAAATGCAATTCTCTAGAAAATCCCTTCCTTATGCAAGGCCTATCGTGAGATATTACAAGGCAGAAGTTTGGAGGTCAGAGCAGGCACGCAGAAGATGCAGCAGTGTCAAGGCTGTCAGGCACAGTGTGAAGCTGGATTGACCGTTCTATCCATGACAGATATGCCCCAAGAGTGTAGGAAACGCAGGAGTAAAAGCTTCTACAGATAGTGAGGGGTTTGACCTGCAGCCCTGGAAGAAACTAGATCTAGCCTAATTGACAGAGATTTATGGACCTTAAACAGGAGAATTACAAGCCTGAGTTTCTGTAGTTATAAGTAAGAAAATGTATCGGGTGTTACAGTTAAAGAGTTTTAAGTATAGTAATGTAAGTTTATAGTAATAAGTTAAGGATTTAGATGTAACAATAGAAATATATAGGTGGACGTGACAAGACATATTATTGGTCAAGAGGCCACCGTAGTGCAGTAGAAATTACTAGAGGTGATAGGTCAGAAAGTCAAAACAAAGTTTCGTTTTAAGTGTCTATTGGATTAGAAAGTTATAAATTGTCTGGTAACCCTAAATCTTGTGACTATTCCTGATCATGGCGGCTTGTGGCTAAATCTCACACCTCAGAGACTGATGCCTTGTTTGTTATTTTAAGCAATAAACCGTGGATGATTACGAAAAGTCCCATCTCTCATTAAGAACTCCGATGAGAAAAAAAGCGCGGGTGGCGCGGACGCGGGTGGTAGAATAATTTACACCAGAGAACAAAAAAAAGGCAGGAATTCTCTAGGCCTTGTGCTGTGCCACGGTACAGTGGCATTGCAACAGCACCAAGTGGTGGCAGATGATGCTGTTACAGTTCATCCTGTTCCTTGTCCTTAGCCATCTAAGAGATCACATATTTAGTAGAAACTCCTCGGTAGTTAATTTTCTTCCATGCCACTGCCTGGGAATCTCCTGCAAATTCAATTTGTGATCCAGTCGTTTGTTTTTTTTATGCTATGGGTTACATTCAGCATTGTGGAAGATGTGAACCCCATAGTTTGAAGATAGGGTACATATATATTCTATCTTGAAAGCAGTGTATCTCCCTCAGTGTCTGATGAAACCAGTAGGGACTTAAGCATCCTTCAGGATATAACTCTGTCATTTCTTACTGAAGAAAATAAGATGACTGTAAAGAAATAATTTATGCTATTCCTCTAGAAATCTCTGTAAGGACACTGAGAAAATATACTGACCACAGAATCTGGGTCTGCTGCACTGAAACTCCGAAAATGAAAGATTTTGCACCAGTACAGTCAATTGCCAGGTATTATTATCAAGATTTTTTTTTTAATTAACTGATGCTTGTTATTTTTTTTAATAACTCATGCTTATTGAATGTTAATGAGGAGAACATGTTTCTCCTTCTATTAGAGGCCTCTGAGATCTAGTTTGGAAAGACGTCAAAAGGATAAGTTTTATTTTAAAAAAAATATTAAAAAATGAGAGATTAACTTCTAAATTATTGTGTTCTACCTTCCTTTAATTGATTCTATTATTCAGACTTGTTTGAAGTTTGACATCAGAGCCTCAGTGGAAACATAGCCAGGGATTAAATACCAGTTTGACCTATGTGCTACCACACAAAATCTTCACAAAATCTTCTACTTATCTTGAAGTACATATATAAGGCCTAAAATTCTGATAATAAAGGAAAAAATAAATGTAGTGGGTGCCATGAAAATAGCGAATTCATTAATGAACAATTTTTAAATTATAGTTTGAACTGTGTGAGTGTATATAGACTAATGTTTCTCTTGACAGGAAGAATTTGCCTGGATAAATGGCTTTCTTGCTGTTCTTAGGAGGCTCAACAGTGTCAAAAGATTACAAATTAACTTTCAAAATACCAGGGTCTTGCAAATATTATATTCAGTATTAATTGCAAGCTTAACTTGTCTTTTGTTCGAATCTTTTGTTTGTTTGTCAAAACAGTTTGAAATGCATACCGAAACTGGTATTTCTGAAAATATTAAACAGAAAAGTTGGTTTTTTAAAACCTACAATAAAATAGATTTTATGTCTTACATAAGTTTAAAGGGATGTTCACACAGTACCTAGCTGTTAATTAGTAAATGACTTAGAAATTTCTGAATAACTCTTTTCAGGAAATTTATATACCAGGGCCCCTTGGACTAAAAAACAAAAACAAAAAACAAAACAAACAAAAGCAAAAGTGAACCAACAAACAACACCCACACAATCAATTAATTCTAAGCAAAGTATATAAAATTATTATTTCTGTTATGGATTAAGTCTAAGCATGACGTAAAATGTACATTTCTGGATAACTAAAGGATGGAGTGCATCTCCCCTAACAGGGGAATTCTCATGTTATAAAACGCAATGTGATCTTGTGGTTCAAGGTTCCTCAAGATTCCTCAGAGGGAACACAAGATCTGATTCAGATTTCTGCCACATTTCGGGAAGCACTGAAAAGAATTCAAAAATGATAAAGAGCAAATCGATTTTCCTTCCTGTGTTCTTTTCTCCCTGAGTTGATGTCCTACATCATCTGCTGGGAGACAAGTGACTTAAGTGGACTGAAGCCTCACCCAGTAAACACTGATACTAATGAGAAAAAGAACCAATTACTTCCATGAACTGGACTGAAGCTTTAGCCAAGAAAAGCACTTGAGCTATTCCTTAAGGATGCTCAAAAGAACACATTGTCATAAGCACGGCTAACACAAGTACAACCAGATAGTAAAATGTCTTTATAATTAAAGCAGAATTGAGGAAAAATAATGAAAACAGAAGAGATGAGGGAAAGTGCAAGAAGGTCAGAAGTTAGTGCTTCAAAGTCAGTTTTCCACAGAAGTGCTAAATAACATTAACACAGAAGAGAAGAGGCAGATAAATGGAGAGGAGAAATCAAAAATAAATTCAATTTTTAGACAACCTTTAAAAAATAGGTGTTTTTCTTCCCTACAGCTTCTGGGATTGTTTGCCTCTTCCAAATTCTATGGTAACTTAGAGCTCTGTATAAGCATTAATGTTTAGGAAGATTATAGCTCTCTCCCTCTCAGAGACTTGGTTATATAATTATATAAACTGCAAATATGCAGTGTTCCTTGTACTGTGTACTTGTGGAATTAAAATATCAGTCTACGTTCAGTTCAGTCGTTCAGTGTAAGGCTCTAGACACAAAATTCACCCTGTGCTGCATCTACATTTGAAGGTAGCTCATTGAAACAGTCAGATTTGGCAGTGCCTAACAGATGCCTGTATCTGTTTCTCCTGCTGCCAGCTTGGTGCATTTCCTTGGGAATCCCATGCCAGAGAGACAGCCAGGACAAGGAGTGAGGGAACACAGAGAAGAGGGTGCAATAAAAAGCCCCTGGAAAAGCCTGCAGACCCATAACTCAACTCCTCTATCATGCCCTTGGGGCTTTGATAGATGATTAATAATAGTGGAAAATTCTAAATAAATCTGACTACATAAGACATCATAAAAGTTACATTCTTGGAAAATATTCACAATCTGCGGAAGGTCAAACCCTTTTAATTATATCTTGTCTCCAAACGTTCCTCAAATCTTCTGTCAAAATGCTTGGAAATTTTTTTTCCTTGCTTGTTTGTTCATCTGTTTAGAGTAGGTAATCATCTAGAAAGCATTTTCATGTTGTGTATTTCAGACAGCATCCTCCCAAGAAATTGCTTTGAGTCATGGAAGGGTCGTCTATGGGAGTACAGAAATATAAATTAGTGAGAAAATTACTGGACTTTTTATTTACTCTAATATTGACTTTTAACACATACTTTAAGGTTGAAATAATTTTGTGCATAGATATGAACCAAAATCAAATGTTCTGATAGTTAATTTTAAACTCCGACTTGCATCTTACTGATCAGCACTCCAAATTAATTAATTAGTTGTAGATACGGTAATAGTTGTACACAGGTCTGTGTGCAAATCCACTCAGTATTTTACTTCCTCAGTTTTTAAGGTCAATATAGGTCTTATTTCATTGAAAAGATGAGTAAAAATTAATTAAATAATTAGAAATGTATTTAACTTTCAAGTCTAAATAGCATCCAGTTTGCATCAGCTTCATCAAATAACTTAGAACCTGAAATAAAAAATAAAAAAGGGACTTGGTAGAATAATAGTGTGTTCAGATCTGGCCCAATATTTGTGATTATCCCATAGCTGCTCTCTTTTCCAAACTGATGGAGTATTTTGACACTTTTCTTTACAAATATGTAGCTTGAATTATAAGGTCCTATGCCCAACAGTTCTGAATTAAATCTGTTTTAAAAAGAGTTTAGCAAACTTCCACTCCAACAGAGCCATGGAGAGGTTGAATTGCATATGTATATACTTAATTAGATTTTTTGTCCATTAGGAATATGAAGAACATGTGTGTCAGATAACTGCAAATTCTCTAGCGAAGCCAGCAAATAGTATAGGACAAAGTCATGTCAGCTTTTAATGAGAGAAACAGTCCTGTCAAGGCTCTTTTACCTCCAGGGAAACAGAATGCTAACATATTACCTATTCTTCTTTCAAATAGTTATCAAGTTTAAATTTCTTTTGCCTCAGTGAAATCACATTGAGTTCATTATAATCTAATTTCCTGATCCAGAACCACTTAACTTACTCTTAAATTAATGCTGATACCATGCATATACTTAATAGTGTCTACATTTTTCTTTTATGGAAAAACCAAAGGATGATCTGGCATTGTAAACTGCGTATCAAATGCAAATCCACTACGTGACACTGTTTTCTCTCTACTATATTTTTTCAAGCCACAATATTTTCATAACTATTTAAGCAGAATTTTGTTGTTGCTGAAACACAGGGGTTCATGTTTTTTACCCATACCCTTTCCTCCGCATGCATTATGCTGTATATATCTCTAAACAGTTTTTTCACAGTTATCGAGGTTGCACAAAATCTCAGCACCTAAATCTTTGATGAATGCATCACTAAATAGATTGAAAAGGAAATGACATGCTGATGTGGATTGCAAAGTCATATGGAATTCCTCAGAGCGGATTTTTTCTACATGGCAAACCTTAGTAAAAATATTGCAAGATATTAAAATTTTTAGGAATGATTTTTCAAATATGGGCACTATGAAAACAGTTTCCTTTTTTGGTAGCATTCCCAGATACGCTTTTTCCTCAGTAACAAACATCCCACTTTCAATCACTGCTGTGAATTTTTTTGCCTTTATTTTTCTGTTGAATGTATATCTGAAAAAAGAGCTGGATTCTGACCTGGTTTAAGCTAGAAGTTTTGAGAGCAACCCCACTAAAATCAGTGGAGCTTTTTGTCAAGTGTCTGGAAGTCAATCTGTTTCTTTCAAACCCTTCCTTAGGGGGTGAGGGGAATGTCCTTATTTCTGGTGAGGTTTTGTTTTTTAAAAATACGTATCACTTGGTTATGCCTGGTGTAATGAAAGACATCTGAACTAGATGATATAATTTGATATAATTATTTAAAACACTGCTGTTGTTTATGGAGTAGCAAGGATGTGTCTCTGCCTTAAAAATCATGGTAAAGTGCTTCATGTAAAGTTTCATGCTGCTCTGTCCTAAACTGCTGCCTCTAAGGGTGAACAGGGTTTAAAGGTAGCTCCTCACTGTATTGCAGTCACTGCTGTGCAGGTACAGCTTGTGACAGGTTCCCTGGTTTTGATTTTATCACATACAGAGCTGCAGGAGCTGCTAAAATCTTCTCCAGATTTCCAGAACGCTGTGTAGGATATCTCTCATACACACCATCCTGTGGGCGTTTACTGAGCATGACATAGCTTCAAACCATCGGTGCCTTTTATCCCCTACGCAGTCTGAAGGCGTTTGACAATGCCTTCCTCTTGCAAATGTGAGGAAAAAGAGACTTCTCTAACTGTGCTCCCCAAGTCTTTAGCCACAGATTAATCACCCCAGTACAGCAACAACCACAATATTCGCATAAGTATACTTTTCTTTGTCCTACAACAAAACAAAACAAAACAAAACAAAACAAAACAAAACAAAACCAAAAAAAACAACAACAAAAAAAATTGAGATACTCAAATTCATCCAAGGAGTAGTTTCTACAAAAGGCAGTTGGTTTCAAGATCTGACTCTGATCTCATACTCATTTTATCCTGAAAAAGTCAGAATGTTTGTTTTAAATGACTTTTCCAAAATTAAATCCAAGACCAGCTAACAACTTTGTCTGTCTTATATTATAAATTAATTCTTGCAAATAAAAATCCTATCAGGTTAAGCAAGATTAGAACTCCATAACTTTATGCTGTCTCCCTCTCTTATCTCTTGGGATCAGTGGCCAGTTGTGAACCACATTGTGAAGCACCCACTTTATACCTGTAAACCCTTGGTGCTTGAGGATCTGACTGTGGGGCGAGAACCTCCTTAGCACAATTTGCATACTCTTGCCCCTATACCAAGAGCTTTTATTCAGTCACAGACTTCCTGAAATCCTTTACACTAGCTTAAATTTTATATTAATTTGCACACTTTTTATCTTTGAATAGATACCTATATATATACGTGTGTGCCTGGAAAATGCTGTATGATGTTCCAGCCCTCAGAATATCTTTCTTACATAAAAGTTATATCCTGCTTGAAAGCTTCTTGGAAATGCTTAGATTCATTGTATTATAAAAGTGCACAGTTTTGTTGGGATGCAAGGATTTCTGGCTGCATATTAATTTTGCTGTAAAGTGCACTGAGATGATAAGCTTCCAGCAACTCAATCCAACTCAATTATCTGCATCCTTCCAGGTGGAGACATCAGGACTTTATGTCATTTTTGTCATTTCACTATTTTACAGCTCAAACTTCTACATGGAGCCAGAGCAATTTAAAATTTTAAATGTCTATTAAACTTCCCACCCCTCTGGCAACCAATATGGCAGCTGCTCTACTGCATCAAGAAAAATTTGCCCTCTTGGAGATGAAATTTTGGAAAATGAACTGATCCTTGTATACCAAAACTTGCTTTAAACCTGTACCAGAGCAACCTAAGTTTTGATCTCTGCACATTTGGCCCAAGTCATGCAGCCCCATGTCACCTTCACCTTTACTTAAAGACAACACAAATGAAGATGGAACTTCTTCCTCTGAAAAACACCTTTGTGCTTTAGCTGCATTTCCCTCAAGGCTGTCTCCAAGAGGCAAGAACAATCTGAGGAGCAGACTTTCCAGCTCAAAATGAAATAACTGGAGAATGAGACAGTTTCTTTTGTGAAGCAACTTTCTTCAAGTCTTTCCTCTGATGTTGATGCTACCGGAGCTCTGTGCCCTGGGATATGCTGACAGAAGCTGACATATGAAAGAGCGGAATCAATACCAAAATAAACCCTAGTGGCCCAAATTTCGGTTGCACTCTCTACTTATTAAAAAAAATTCTTCAGGATGATAAGTCTTTAACCACTGCATTAAAAACAGCCAGTAAAACTTATCTTACCATGAACATGATGACATATTCACAGGATTTTACACAGAGAAAAGCTAAAATGTCCTTGCATACATTATGTTTGGTAATTTAAAATATCCTCATGCTATCTTAAGAGACAGAGTTTAAACTTTAGAAGAGCAGTGACTCAGGTGATCGACCTCACAATTTGCATATCTTGGGTGCAAACTATACCTTTAGACAGCTTGTGATATGACAAATGCAACGTACATTTTCTTCCTTGACGCTGCTCTAAAAGAAAATTAGAGGGGGTTATTTTTAGAAGTTTGTTTCCCTGAAAGATCAGATAGTAATCTCTACTCCACTCTTCCTTTTCTTTATAAATACTGTTCTCTAAAAGTGAAATATACTTTAAGAACCATACAGTATTTCAGTGTCAAATATAACCATTAACAAATATACTGAGAGAAAAATCCATTAGTTGCACAAAAATAATTTAAAAAATTCTGAAGGATCCAGCAACTTTTACATTCCAGCCCCAAAATTACCACTACTTCAAAAGATATAACCTAAGTTTTATTTCCAAATATATTCTCTGGTTTATCAACTAGATAATAATTTTATTTCTGGTAAATGTAATTGGAGAATGAAGATAGAGGTCCAGGATCCACAATCACTTGTCCAATAAACCCGAGGCATTGACATAGGAAAGTTTTTCATCTAGTTTTCACTTCTTTTTATTAATATTTTCTTGAATTTATTGTTGGTGTTATATACTATAGAAGCCTCTAATGGGAGAAATGAACTAGTACTATTTCCAGAAATTGGATATCTAAGGTCACAAGGAAAAAAAGCAGTTTTCATCTATGATAATTACTAGGTCTCATTCAAATGTTACTGTAATTTATGGAGTAATATCTAAGCAAGGTAATTAAATGATCAAATATGTTTTCCTAAAAAGGCAAAATAATCAATACACTTCAGCACCAATGTGCTACATTCACTGCAATACATTACAAATTAATGCTTCTGGATCCCATTTGTCCCAAACTTCATTAATACATAAACATTAGGCCAAACTTACAATGTGCCTATAATAAACAAACCTTACTTAGGAGGATAAATTCAAACCTGACTTTCAGCTGATCATCCTGTCAAAATTCATGGTCCCAACTAGCATTTGTTATGTCATAATGCTCATTTTATTATATTTATTCCCATGACAAATGGTGAGGTTTCAGTGTAGCAGGAGCCCAGGAAGCCCCTCACTGCAGCTCACACAGGGTCACAGCATTTACACCTTGGTGCCTTTAGGCAAGTATCTGAGTGCACTTATCAGCATTTCCTGAGGCACTTATGTGTGTAAGACAAAGGAGGAACTTGAAGAATCACTGTAAAGGGTGCTTCAAAGAGGTACAGGAAGCTTGATTGTCACTTTAGGAAATGATGAACCCTTTAGAATACACAGGTCACGTGAGAAATTCTTCAAGACTAGCAAAAGTCTTTAAAAACCTGGTTATACTGCATTAATGCTAATGAATTGGTTCTTAACAAGTACAGCACAAAAGCCAGCTCAGCTCTGGCAGGTGGCAAGGTGGTAGGAAAAGAGTTTTGCTGAAGGGCCCTTCTGGCATACAGGGTCAGGTAGAAAAAAACTTCAAAAAACTGTGGGAAAGGTGGTAGAGGCGATGTGGGCACCTTAGGTGAGATAGAAAGCAGACAAACTGGCCAGAGGTAAGTGTTAGAGAACTAGAATGTGCACAGGGGAACAGCAGCAGGGCAAAAAATCTGCCACTGGTAGAAGGTCTCAATAAATTAGTAAGGTAGTAGATTTGGCAGCTAACTTTCAGAAGGTTAGAAGTAAAGTAGTACTGGCTCAAGGGAGAAAGGCACAAATAGTGTTTGTAATAGATAGAAAAGAAAAGAATGATTAACTTGGAAAGATTTTTTGTGGGGTGGTGGGATACAGACCAAAAATACAAAGAATGTCTTCCAGGTTACATGCAGAGTAAGACCAAAAACATGGCCCACTTAATGGAGTGAAAGGCTGTGGATGTTGTCTCTCTAGACTTTAGTAAAGCCTTTGACACCATTTTCCACAGCATTCTCTGAAAAAATCATCTTTTTATGACTTGGACATGTGTGCTGCTCACTGTCTAAAACACTCTCTAGATGGCCAGGCCAGAGCTGTGGAAAATGGAGTTACATCCAGCCGGCTGCTGGACACAGGTGGTGTCAGTGGCTCAGTTTAGGGGTCAGTGGTGTTTAATATCTTTATCAATGATCTGGATGAGGGGAGCAAGTGCACACTCAGTTTGTAGATGACACCAAGTTGGGTGGGAGTGTTGATCTGCTGGAGGGTGGGAAGGCTCTGTAGAGGGATCTGGACAGGCTGGATCCATGGGCCAAGGTCAATTGTATGAGGGTAAACAAGGTGAAACGCTGGGTCCTGTTCTTGGGCACAACAACCCCAGGCAGTGCTCCAGGCTGAGGTAGAGTGGCTGGAAAGCTGCCCGGTGGAAAAGGACCTGGGGGTGTTGGTGGGCAGCAGCTGAACATGAGCCAGAGTGTGCCCAGCTGGCCAAGAAGGCCAATGGCACCTGGGCTGGATCAGCAGTGGTGCGGCAGCAGGAGCAGGGCAGTGATTGCCCCCTGTACTCAGCACTGGTACAACACTCCAACACAGACACTGAGGGGCTGGAGAGAGTCCAGAGAAAGGCAACTGAGCTGGGGAAGGGTCTGGAGCAGAAGTTGCTGAGGGAGCCAGAGTTTGAAGAAAAGGAGGCTCAGGGGGGACCTTATTCTTCTCTACAACTACCTAAAAGGAGGTTGAACAAGGTGGGGGTCAGCCTTTTCTCCCAGGTAATAAGTGATGGGATGAGAGGAAATGGCCTCAAGCTGTACCAGGGAAGGTTCAGGTTCAATATTAGGAAGAATTTCTTCATGGAAAGGGTGATCAAGCAGTGGAACAGGGTCCCCAGGCAAGTGGCTGAGTCACCAGCCCTGGAGGTGTTCAAAATACACGTAGATGTGGTGCTTAGGGTCATGGTTTAGCGGTGGACTCAGCAGTGCCGGGTCAATGGTTGGACTGCAGGATCTTAGAGGTATTTTCCAACCTAAACAATTCCGTCAGTCTATGACAGGATGCTTAAAATGGCTTAAGAAGTCATAAAGGAACAAGTTGGGATATTTTGGAAAGTTGGGATATTTTATCCATTCAAGTCTTGGCTAAACTAAATTTAAAACCTTTACAGACTACAGAAAAAGATTATTGTAAGTCACCAGGAACATGAAGGGGTGATTTTTTTGGGCACTGTAAATAGTTGGTAAGAGAGAGAGCAAAAGATGTGTGTAGAGAATGGGTGACATGTAGGAGAAATAGTCATCTCAATTCTGCAGTGAGGGAAACTAAAACCACATCATCTACTGGCAAAGTGCTTCAAACCTTGAAATATTTTTTGTTTCTATTAAATTTAAGTATGCATTTGTAAGCTATAATGATTTGTGTGACAAGAGCAGAAACTTTGGTGTTCACCCCTATCTAACAGAAGCCCAGGTAGGAGGAGGAAGGACTCTCCTCCTTCTTTCAGTGCTTGTCTGGGGTGCAACTCTTCCAAAAAAAAGATATGAAAAAAAAAATTAAATTACAGTACCTTTGCTGCAGCAATGACCCTGTAAGAATTTTTCAAGGACAGTAGCTGGACTTAATACTGTTACAAATCTGGTAGTTATATTAAGAAAAAATATTACTCCCATCCTGGAATGGGAATGTCCACATGGAAGACATTGAATATTTATTCCGTGTAGACTGCTTCCATAATCGTACATAGATCAACAATTATAGTCTGTGCATGCAGTACCTAAGAGAGGGGATTGTCTTTCAGTTCTGGCAGTCAAGGGGTCAAAGCAGAAAAGAGCTAAAAAAAGATTAATTAGAAGATTATATATGAAAGTTACCAAAGTACAAAAACATATAGCTGAAAATAAATGTATTCATTCATATGTCAGGTGATTTTAGAGTTTCAGTAATCATTCCTTAAATTAGAATCTCCCTTAAACTGGAGTACTGATTTACAGGATGATTTGAGTGTGTCAATATCACAATTGACATCCTAGCTAGCCTTTGTTGGAAATATAGGGGATTTGTGAGATACAAATTTGTCTTCGAAAGCAAGAGATTTAAAATTAACCACTTTATCACATTATTTTTAGTTAGTGTTAATGACCCTTTCACTTTTGTAATATACCAAATGTGAACACATATAACAAAACATTTAAAATTTCATTCTGAAAGGCAGAATTTCGATATTCAGTAATAAAACATTATAACTGCAACAAATACACATTCTGAGCTTTTCAATCATGTACCACAATAGAAATATTCTCAGACTACTGTACTACTCCATTAAATGTGCACTGAAAGGAAAAATTGCACTTAGGTCAAAACAATATAGAGTGTAATAAAACTTGCCACTTTAGGCTACTGTCCAGTAACATTAAGAAATAAAATCACCAATTTATAGTGATTATCTATGCTCACATATTTTTAAATATCTTTAATATGCTCAGGGAAATCTAATGTTTTCTAGATAATATGCCTCTTGAGCAATGAAATACTTAAGACAACAAATCCTTTTCTGCTCAGGACAGAAATTGTTGTCATTTAGAGAAGCTTCAAGTATTTGAAATCAAAAGCTTTTATTAACAAGTGTGGGTTGGAATTTTGTGATTGTTCATTATTTGTGAATTTCACAATTATATGTTTGGAGATGGAAAAAAACAGAAGGAGCTGAATTCTTTAGATTGTTTTATAATCAGCAAAAACTGTCTAAAACTGAATGAAGAACTTATACCGATAAGACAGCTTGGTGTTTGGCAAACTTAACATTTGTTTTCTGCTACATTTTTCTTTTGCATGCATGAAAAAATAGTTTAGGGCAGAATCCTGATTCGACTGACATCAATGGCAAACCTTCATTGACCTGCTGAAGTTCAAGCTCCATTTACATTTGCTGTTTGATTTTTGTGAGCAAAATCAAAACAGGATGTCACCACACTCTTTCTATTTCCTATTTAAGTCATGAGAACCTTAGTGCATGGACTGACTTTTGGACACAATGCAATCTCAAGTATTTTAAATATAATTTTTTACTTTCTTCTTTTTCCCTTCTTGATTTGCACACTTTTCAGAACAGGTATATATATAGTGTTTAGTTAATAAAGATATAGGCAACCTATTCAATATTTATTTTCCACACACAGGTTTTGACCTGTCTACTCCTCAATGCACATATATGTTATCAGTATCCAGTCACATGGATCCAGATCCTCATCTTAACTTTTAAGACCTACTGAAATCTGAAGGTGCAAACAAACCTGAGGTGATCTGCCTAAAGACCACTCCAGAAAGGAAGTACCTCCACCACTCACAGCAGAGAGCTGCCAGAGCACACCCAAACAATTACCCCAATTGAAATGTGTTCGGTTTACAGCTGCCTGTCCCCCGAATCCGCTTTGCCCTGTCTCCAAACACATCCACCTACCTCTGAAATCTCTCTTGTAGTCATGACCTTCAGTGTTACTATAAATGATAATAATACATTCCATTAGCATATTATAATAGTCACATATTTCATTAATCACATTTTTCCCCCTTCAGTTTGACATTATTAAAAAATAACATGCATTTATTGCATTTTTCTGTGCAATGAAAAGGAACCTTTTCCTGACAGTTTAAATAGAGAATTAGATCCAGTGTTACTGTTGAGTATTTCTATATGGTCTCTATTGTTTCATTCTAAATACGTTGCATAATCTTTACAATTAAAAGTTGAATAATGATTGTTCTATTTTTTAATAATTTTTTCCTCACCAGAATTAGGGAGGAAAAAAATTAGTCTTTTGTTGCTTGTCCTCCTTTAAGTAAAGACAAGGTAGGTAAGAACTGTGGGATTGATTTCTTCTACAGGCCTGCAGAGATTATTTTATTATTTCGTTATATTTACAGGTTTGAGGAAGTGAAGCATAATGACCACAAAAAAACTCTGTGGTCTTAATGTATGTCATCTGTCTAATGCCCCCAAGAAAAAGATATCAGATGCTATATATTCAAACCTGCTTCTCCAATGAGGTTGCTGTTTTGTCATTCTAAATTGTGAAAAATCACAGGAGGTATGTTCACAAAGCCCATTAACAAATAAGGTTTGTGCTCACACTTCCTGCACACTGTTTTGAAAATTGATCCCTAAGGGCCTAATTAGACATTATGTGCTTTTCCTACTGGAAAAGGAGAAGGAACTTTTATGCTTAAAATAACTTAGTAACCAAAATCTTCCAGAAGATTTAATCTCTCTTAGTCAGTATCTCACCTCCAAATTAAGGGAATCCCACCGGGCTCCATCCCAGCATCCAGTGAAAGGACCACACAGAATTATCCCACCAGATATCAGTATTTGTCATCTGCATAAAAAGCAGGAAAATTGTCATGTCTTAATCCTGACAGGTGGCAAGTTCTCTTAACTTATGTTGAAATTAGAGATGTGAAAGGAGAAGCTGGATCCCTCAAAAGAATGAGCTGCAAGTGTAGATGATTGTGCAGAACACTGGGATACTAGAAGATGCCAAAGCGTCTGAGTGCAGAAAAGTGTGTTATGATTGAAAGGGCTTGGATGCTTCACTTCAAGACCTCCATGAACACAGCAATGGCCATCCTAATTATTTTCTTCTCTCAAGCATGCTACTAATTTGTCCACAGCATTTAGCAATCAAGTGGCATATAGCAAACAAGTGCTCAGCTCTACATAAAACAAGTGACGTCCCTCACTGAAATGTTTACGTGTGGGGAGCTTCTTGTTAGAAAATTACTCAATATGCCTGGGACAGTATTTTTTCCTGGTCTTCATTATCCTCTTACTCCCACTGGCTTGCACTTTTGCTTTGCCCTGCTGAACCATGAAGTGACCTGCACAAGTGCTTTCCACAAATGGCAAAATCCTTGCCCTTCATGGATACCATCTACAGTTTTTCAGGTAGAATCCTCTAATTTTGAACTGCTATAAGTCAGCTGTCTTCATAAAAGTAAATTTTACCACACTGTCTTGGAATCCAATTATCTGTCTGACAAATGTTGGACTTTGGGACGTGTACTACCCACTCAGAAGAAAAATAAAATTAAAAACATGTCATTTAAAAAGTAAGAATAAGATCAGTTCAGTGCTTAATTCTCATATTATACTTTTCAGAAAACAAATAAACAGCAAATTTTTGTTGTGATACAGACTTCACAGATATTACTAGAGCTTTTTAAAGCTATTGTAGAATGAAAATAATTACAAACTGGTTGTTTTGCGAGGAAAAAATTCCATTCCGAAAAAGTTCAAATTAAGTGTTTTGGCCTTAGGGTTGTTAAAAAATATCTGAAAAAAAAGTCTGCCAAAATTTGTATATTTCTTAGAAATTTTTTTTACTTTTAACAAATCATCATTTTCCATAAAGACTCTTTTGGGGAAAATTTTAATGAACAAAATTGTATGAAGCACATCTAGTGTGATACTAAGAAAAATGAACATCTATCTTTATCTGAAGGTGAGTGTTCCTAGAGGATGGATTCAAGAAAAACTATATAAAGCAGTGTAGCCTTTTCTATTTTCAAGGCTAAACCTTTGTTTTGACCAAGAAGTTGACCAGCAGAATTTTAGAGAAAGAGACATATGAAAATAATTATTTTGAGCGGCTTAATTAGGAAGTCAACAGTAGCTGAAATGGTAGATTAATTACATGTTTTATAGCATGGTTCCAGTTAAACAGAAGTCTTGCCGAATACAGATTCTTAGTGACATCTAAAGACACTAAATGATTAATTACTGTTAATAGCAATGGAATGTTCAAAGAATAAATGACTGAGGTTTTTTTATTTCCATTATCACACAGAAAAATTCTTAGAGTAGCACTGAAGTAGCATAACCATGTCACTACAAAATGCAAATGAGTTATGTGTGATCACCCAAATATGACTATCTCACTCTCAGCATTCCACCACAATTTACTTTTTTGATTAAATCACATTAAAATGAATAACAGCCAATCTGGGTGCAAGTATTTTTGAGTAAGGTTAAAAGATTATGACAAAACAGAATTGAAGCATAAACCATTTCCAATTTATTTCCATTGTTGAATCATCCATAATAGATAAAAATCTGGTATTTTGCAATAATGGTTTTACAAATGAACTCGGTGTTCATTTGTAAAACACATTGAAAAAAATATCAGCGATAAAGATGTTTGCTCTTGGTTTCCTGATAATTAAGGTTTCTTCTACATATCACCCAAGCTAAATTTATCCCTTGGTATTTCTACCAGTTTCAACAGAGTTCAGGCATGTAGAACTTCAGTATTTTTCTTTCTTTTTAATAAGGAATTTTGTTCTAATGCCAATGCTGTATGATATTATTGCTGTGAGAGCAAGCAAAGCAGAGGGAGAGATAATACCACCATAGTGTGGAATCGCATGTCCTATAAGCACTAGAGGAGTAAAGGGCAGTCTGGTTTTCCTAATAGAAATGCATATCACATAAAATATACAGAACAGCATCTGACATAGCTTTCCATTTATTTTCAGACTAACTTCACATTTTATATTCTATAACTAGCAAGGATTTTAAATAACTTGCACTTATTTTGTGTTTTGCAATTATAATAAGGTTGGGTAATTATACAGAGAGAATTTTTGCCATTTATTCCTAATTTGAAACTTTCCTAAAAGCATGGAATTCAAATAAAGTATTTGCAATTCTAAAATAAGGGGAAATAGCTATTTATAAATAGGCAAAAACCATCAAAATCTCTTATCAACCTGCTATCATTTTAAGAAAGCACCATGCTGGGATAAAACAGTAAAAAACTGAGTAAGTGTCAGCAGTATTAAACAAAAAAAAGGTATTAAAATATGTTAACTATATATAACATACATAGGACAGTGGCAGCAAAAGTAGCTAAAGGGTTGGCAACTTGAACATCATTTCTCTACTCCTTCCCTCATTCCTGAAGTAAATGGAATAATTATTTGACCAAAAATATTCAGAGAATGGAGAAGGGATGTCAGTTATTCAAAATACTTTATGTGTGTGATGGTACAAACAATATATGGGCAGTTACCAAAGGACAGGCACAGTTAGTTGTACTTTGGCATAGAGTTCTTAGTTTGAAAATTAGAAAGTGCAAGTCAGATAAATTATATTCTTTTATTAAAACCTCAGCTCTTACACTAAAATGCTTGGATAGCTAGGAGACCTAATTTGAAAAAGCACTATAAAATTAATTACATATGACTGCTGGATTTTTGGATGTAGGGGTTTTTTTAAATTTTTAACTATTTATAGGGGAATTGTAGCTTAAAATATGTTTTGGACAGTATTTGGAAGAGCACAAAGAACTTGAGCTAAATTGGAGGATTTGTCTTTAAGACTTTAATAGTTTTGCCTACCATGACCAAACAGTATTTCCTTAGATTTACAATATTTTAAAAATACCATATTACAACCTAAAGTTTTGGATAGTTGCCTCATCTTTTTGCTGTAGCAATCTGAGTAAATGAATAATGAACCTGCCCCTTAATGATTAAACAAAATGTGTTTAGGAAGGAAAATTAATCACGAAGGTAGTTTCCAAAAAAAAAAAAAAAAAGTTAAATTCAGCTGTTTGCAACACATTGCAGTAGTGCCAAGCTTCTGGCTGTGAAACATCCAACAGGCTGTGACTTAGGTAAGAAAACTGCTGTCCATTCTCTTCTCTAATTTTTCCCACCATTTGACTTGCCTTTGGGAAATTCGTATGGATAGAGCATAAAGCATAAAGGTGCACAGCATGTTTTTGGCTCACAGGATATAGAAAATGGATATTCACCTTTCTAATTGGGTAACTCAGACTGAGGAGAAAAATAAACCTCTAAACAGAGCAGAGACACTGTTTCCAGCTATGGCAAAACAGTGTGAAAAACTTAGCTAGAAAGACATCTGTTCTTGTGAGATGTTGATCCAGGATAAGGGAGGATTGTTTTTCTTTGGGGGTGGTGGGTTTTTTCATGTGTTTATTTGAGCATGTCACAAGTTCAGCGTAGATTGTGCAAAGAACTTGGGCACTGTGAAGAAAGGTTAACTCAGTTATGAATGTACCCTTACCTACTCAATGTATTATGGTTGTAAGTTTAATGATCACAAATTATATGGAAACCCAGAATCTAAATTCTAGAAAGTATAAATTCAAACAAATTAGTTTTACTTCTAGCAAATCTAGAAGCAATTATTGTCTGTATTCAAATTACGCACTTTTAAATGTATATATTATCTCCAAGGACTCAGAAACTGATTCAGGTACTTGTTAAACAATAAGTATAATTGGTAACTTTAACTGTTTCCCTTATCACTTTGAAATAAATCACTTGATAAAAAAAAAAAAAAAAAAAAAAAAAAAAAAAAAAAAAAAAAAAAAAAAAAAAAAAAAAAAAAAGAAAGGAAAGCTGTGAACACCTCGACCTGCTCAGCAATTGTTTGTCCTCCCAAAAGTCAGGATGCAGTATGAGCTATAGGAAGATCACACTGTTCTCTTACCCTCTTAGTGATGCAAGAAGTGTGCCAAGTGCTGCATTCCAGAGTTGCCATCCAGAGAGAGACAAGGACTTTAATACATGACATTTGGCCTCCTGCCTCACTTCCTATGCTCCCTGAATAGCAGATGGACCTCAACGCCACAAGTGTGACTGAGTCACTGGATCAAGCAATGCCCCCTTAGAAATTATGCAGTGGTTAGTGCATGCCCTCCAAAACTGAAGCTGAAGAAGCCTCCTGTGGAGCAGAGGGGAATATTATTTGTAGTTCTAGACCTGAGCATTAATCACAACAAGGTCAGACACATGAACAAACCCTATACATTTAAATGATTCAAAGCTATTAATCTGAGCTTGTAATACTGTGTTTTCACCATGGCTATCCATGCTTTCTCTCTCACAGTTTGTCACACTGGTAGGCTTGTTTTATCTCTGAATACCAGTCCTTGCTAGCAGTAATAGGTTTTCCCTCAATGATTGTACAGCATCTCCCACAAGGAATTTCTAATGCTCACTGGGCAGGTGGGTCACTACCCAAAATTTGGTTTGCATAGCATAAAAGGTTGAAGGAAATGAAAATAAAAGCAACAACCATTCTCAGTAAAGGTCATCTGAAAACTCATACAAAGAATTCAAAGTAAAACTATAAAAAAAAAATAAAATCAGATTTTGATAGAAACCTTTTTTTCTCACCAAATATTCCCTCAACTCAGGTGAAAGCAGGTTGTTTTTCTCACCAAATGTCCATTAAAATAGCAATCACTAACTGAAAACAAGCTCAGATGGAATTGTTTGAGTAGCTGCAGCCAACCTTCTTTGCATTTTACCATGTGCAAACAAGTACGTACCTCAAGCACTTCAGAGTGGTACAGAAAGGGAGAATCAAACAATCTGGTTTGGAAATTTGGAAATGTAGAATCTCACAAACATGACCATCTATCAATATTGTACATTTTATTTGAATATATGGTGAATAAAAAATACACTAATATGTCACTAGAATTAGTTCTCCGTCTCTAGCAAAAAGGTCATTTTTGATGCTGAAGGACGGAGTGATTGAGGGGATTAGTGAGCACTAAAAGCAACAAAAACCAGTTCATTTGACTATTCTGAACATCAGATAAGGTTAATAAATGATCTTAGCATAGTTCTCAAAGTGCAAGAACCCACACCATAAAACTGTTAACATTAATTGATACTTTTACGGGTAGTCTCAGCTGAAAGGTCACACGACGGGAACACTTCCAGATCTGAAGCACATCACAGAGGCCTGAAGCTTATACACATTCTGCCTTTCCTGTGTCCTGCTGGAGCTAGAGGTTTTATTCTCAAGGACTGTTCATTTGGAACTTTCTGTGAGCACTAAAACTTAAAAATATTTGCTAGTCTCTTCTACCTATAAATCTAAAAATAGAAACTTGGAAGGAAAAAGTCATTAAAATTTACTGTTGGCTTCTACTTTTAAGGGAAAGTATAACCAACAGAGAGTGGGAGGAGGATGAGTAATCCTGGCACCTATTCTATATTTCAGCTCTCTACATCCTTTATTGTTTGCCTAGCTGTTGCATAAATTCAGGAATTTACTATTTTCAAAAGTATATATCAACACGATATATATAGCACAGTACATACCAACTACTGAATTGTGTCAGCAACATAAACAAAAGGCCAAGTTCTTCTCTGGTGCCCCTGATTGCAACCTGGCGTGCTCTCAGAACTCTGAAACCCACCTGATATCAGATTCCGAGTCACAGAAGCATCAGTCCTTTATGACATTAATTTAGGACAAGACTATTTTTGTTATTCTACATATTTCCCCTAAAATAGGCAGCCTGGGAGCGGTGCCTGTAGGAACTGAATACAGATTTCAGCAGCCCTCCTCCTGCCCTCGTGGGAGGCTGCAGCCTGCACACGCACGTGTTCTCTCCGTGTGGGCAGCAGCCTCCCCCCACACACCAACCCACCCTCCCTCCTCACCCTCGCTCCCGAGTGCTGCCGTCCTGCAGAAGGGGTGGAGGGGGAGAGGACAGGCACAGCTCAGTCTGGCTGCTGTGCTGGGCACAGGGAGGGAAGAGAAGTGGCAGTATAAGGAATGTTCTTCTCTTTGGAGTGGAAGATGCTACGCTGAGTGGAAGACAAGGCTACCAGTGAGCTGAGCATGTACTGCTCAGCCCAGCCTGGGCTTCCCACCAGCGGTGGTGGCAGCAGCAGCAACAAACCCAACCTGTGCCTGTGCAGCCACTCTTTATACACACATTCCATTCTCTTTGATGCATTTTACAGTTTCTCTCTGAGCCTACTGAGCAATTTATCAATCTCTGCACCCACACAAGTCAAGTTCTCTAGAAGGAGGACACGATTGCTTTTGGTCCTTCCTACCTGTCACGGTTTAACCCCAGCCATCAACTAAGCCCCACGTGGCCACTTGCTCAAACAACCCCCTCACCCCAGCAGTTCAGAGGAGAATAGAAGGGAAAAAAGCAAACCTTTTGCATTGAGATAAGAACTGTTTAAAAATTGAAACAAAATAGGATATACAAATAATAATAGTAATGAAAGGGAACGAGAGAGAATGCTCGAGGGAGAAGTGATGCTCAATACAACCTCTTCACCATCCACTGACTGATGCTACATCCCTGGGCAGCAATCCTTCCAGCCAAATCCACCCAATTTGTGTACTGGGCATGATGTTCTCTGGTATGGAATATCCCTTTGGCCAATTCAGGTCAGCTCTCCTGGCCATGCTCCCTCCCAGCTTCTTGTGCCCCTCCTCACAGGCAGAGCATGAGACACCAAACAGTCCTTGACTTAGGGCAAACACTGCTCAGCAACAACCAAAACACCAGTGTGTTTTCAGCATCATTCTCATGCTGAATCCAAAACTCAGCACTGCACCAGCTACCAGGGAGAAAATTCACTCTATCCCAGGCAAAAACAGGACACTACCACTGAAACTACCACGGATTTATCTGCCCTCCTACCTAGGCAAGGATGGTACCTGGTGCTGGTACTTACAGAAATGTTAATGAAAAAAGAGATTAGACATCAGGAGCAGTGAAGAAAAATAGCATCTGAGAGCAGAACACAAACTAAATACTAATTCTCATACCCTGTTGTTAAGGTTCTCCTGCATAAAGTAGACATCAATCTGAAATGTGATAAACAGTAGTGTGACCTGGATATTGAGAGATGCTTTCTTGCAAAAAGCGAGCAGGTGGTAATTCATACTACACGAGGCTGTTTATTAGCTCTGAATTGTCATATGAATTGTTCATAAATGACCTTCAGATGCCATCATTAAAAAATTCAGAGGACAATGTTTGGAAAAGTGAATAATCTTAGAAAGATAATTAACATGTTCTGTATGTTATCTACTGATTATTATTTTCAAAACTTCAGAGGCATTAAAATGTTAATTAATCTTAGGATAGTTTTATATGTAAACGAGCATTTTTCGGTCCATTTCTGGAATAAAAAAAAAAAAAAAAAGAAAAAAACCCATAGAATTGGTGAATTGAAATCAGCATTGACACCAAGCAAGCAATTCAGTCTCCCTCTGCCCATTACCAATCTATTGACAACATTCATTTTACTATTTCTACTTTATATTATGCTAGATTAGTTCCAGTGCATGACACAGCCATGAAATGTTTCTTGTACTGCCTAGAAATAGAGAAGGGCCATGGATTGCTCTTTAAATGGCAGTGACACATTGACAGCACACAACACTCCAGCCTCGCAATCAATCAAATACTGGCTTGATTAGAGAGACCAAAATCCAGCTACCATATTTTTGGTCATATCATTTGACATTATCTTCCCCCAACCCCTAAAAAATGTTCCTTTAAGAAACAGTGAGTTAGGATGGAGCCAAAATAACAGCTCTTCAATCCTGGAAGGAGCAATAAGCAGCAGAATGACAGAAGCCTTGCTATAGCTTAAATACCCCCAGTCTCCTTAACCCAGGTCATGAAGATTTTTTTCCCTCTAGCCTTCAACAGACAGAGTCATGGAGTAACTTATAAAGTTTTTGTAGTTTTAACCACTGAAAAATAAAGTTTTGACTTTAGGGTTGGGGGTTTCTTTGTTGGTGTTGGGGTTTTTCTAACCTTTTTTAAATTGGGAAGCACATATAATGGTTTTGTAATAAAAGGCCTACAGTTTAATACACATCAGCATCAGTTTTCACCAGCGATATGAACATATCTGCATGTGAAACTGTTTCCTATAGATTGATTACAGCTCCATACTGCTTTGTTTTAGGATAATCATAACTGCTATAACTACAAGGACAGGAATTAAATTAAATTAAAATAAATGCACTCTTCTATAAATGCCAGTGTCACACCAGCAAGGTCTGCATAAAATACAAAACTGCTGACAAGAAGGGTTAAGCAACCAAAATATATCAATGCTAAGTCTCAACATAATTGTCTAAATGTCAGGTGAACCTTAGAGGACTGCCTTTCCAAATCTTAAAACTAAATATGATTAATAGAAAAAAAGTTAAATATCAATCTCTAGACACAGAATAATGTTTTAAAAGGCTGGGTTTAGAGATAATTAACTAAGGATCCATTTGAGAAAGGTTATAAGTCTCAAGTAGCACAGTCAACATTTTGAATGTTATTAATCCTAGGATTTTAAGCTATTTAAACATTTAGATCTCATTTAAATACCCTCTCTTATATGTGATTTGCCATATTAGCAAGGTCATTTGACAAAAATTTTGCACAACTGATGTAAATTACATTACAGATGAAACTCTACTACCAACTATGTGATTAAAGCCAAAAATGAATAGGAAGAAAGACCCAAATACACTAAAAGCCAAAGATTGATATTATCAAGATATCCCTGAACCATGTAACAGTGTCTTAGAGCCCTAAACAAGCATTAACAAATAGCTGAGTATGATTTGCAACTGCAACGCGTGCACAGGCACGAATGCATATGTACATACCCATAAAATAATGTTAAAAGTATTATCAGCTTACACTGCAAATTGTTTGAAGACCACATGTGAGCCATTGAAATTTAGTCCTCATGCTTATGGTACTCTTTAGACATAAGACGACAAGCATGAAAAGCTAATGAATCCCCTAACTCCTCATGCCATGCACAGTTTGGATGGAAATCACTTATGAAAACTTCTCCATCTTTTATTCTTCTTCATTTTTTATGTGTATCTCCTGCTATTATTAGTGGCACACTCTTAAAACACTGTTCTAAAAACAGAAACTTAATTCACACGTTTCTACTATGTGATGGCTGCCCAAATACCAATTTATTTCCCCAACCTCTCACCTCTTAATATGATGGGGATGTATTCATTATTACATACATTTTAAAGAGGGTTTCTGCATCACAGGGAGTTTAAGGTCAAAAGCATCAATTGATTTTGCTTGTGAAATTTGAGAGGTGGTTAGAAACTGATTTTTCAGCATTCCTTACATTAGATAGCACTTTTTATGTTTATGGATTTATTGACTACAATTTTAGTTGTGATTTATAAACCCTTGTCCTGGTCCCAGGAAGAACAGGGTTAATTTCTGCAGTAATGAGGGGGCACAGCCAGGACTTGAAGGTTGTTCTATAGCACCTCAGACCATTGCCAGGGGAGTGGGGAGGGGAGTCTTTCCAGGGGAAGGTCTCTCTTGCTGTCGGAGCAGCGCAGCTGCAGTTGGGTCAGGGGCTCCATGGTGAACACTTTGGCATGTGAATCATTTTGTACACTTGTGTTACTAGGGTTGCTGTTCATGTTCATTTTCTTATCTCGTTGTTTCTGGCAAACTGTTCTTATCTCAACCCATGAGGGGTGAGTGGCTCATGGTTTTAGTGGGAATACTTAATTGGAGAATACCGTTCCTAAAATACGACAAAGCTTTCGCACGTAAGGCACCAGGGAAATGAAGAATCTTGTTTAAAAGTTGGGTTGAAATTATTTAATAGCATAAAATAACATTCCATGTCATAGATAGAAATAAACTCTAGTTTCCCAAAAAAATCCAGCTGCTTTCATTGTCAGACCTTCCTTCACTTCACCGCAATCTCTTGCCTCATTCAAAATTCCCCAGTAACAACTCAGCACAGGTCCCAGGATGGGTAATGGCCTTCTCACCCTGATTAACCCACAGAACAGTTCTACCCTGAGCACTGGCTGGGATGGGATCCTGAGAAAAACGCTGGATGTGATCATTGACTTTTGTCTGGATCATTGTACTTAGGCACAAGAAATAAGTTAAGAATCTGCTCCTCCAAAACATCTCAGCTGGCCTGCTGCCTTGCCCTTTCCACCTCAGACAAACACAGACTTCCTACTCTTCCAACAAACCCTGCAGTCCCTCCCTCCTCCAGTAGAAGATGCGACCTAAACCCGAAAAAACTGGCAAGTACCAGGCCACTCAGATCACCAGAGAAGTTTTGTAAAATAAAGTAGTTTTAAAGGGATTACCTGTTTTATACATTATGGCTGGCAATAAGAAACAGCATTCAAAGAGAAGAAAAAAACAGGTGTGTGGGAGAGAAACAAATGTAGGGAAGCCTTACTTGTATTTTGGGGAATATCAAGAGAAATTATTGAGGCTATCACACAGTTATATTAAGAGGACTGGAGAAAAAATTCTGAGGGTAATGAAATTAAAATGAGAGAATGGAAAATGGGGACTAGTGGCCTATATCAGAGATTTTATTCTGAATATTTAATGCCCTTTACAATCAAACCAAAGTGCTGAAATGTAATGTAGAAAAGATCCTATACAGTTGCACCTCTCCAGAAGAAAGACAGACCTCACCAATGCATCATAGCAAACTTAACAGGAAACGTGGTGTTTGAATTATAACTCTTGGCATGGTGCAAGCTGAGAGTAGATGGTGATGAATGGTGGTCAAATAAAAATTAAATAAAATTGCAATGCAAAGTAGTGGGCATGTTCTTTAGAGGGAAAAAAAAAATCCTTCTATGATCTCCTCTCTTTGCAAATCACAGCAAAACAAGTGTAGAGTAGTTGAACCATGAAACTTTCCCTTGATTAATCAACCAGTGAAACAGCTTTCTCACTTAGATACACACTGTATTCCTAAAACTGCTTAGTCAGAGCTTCTAATCAGACAATGAGCTTAATTCAAACAAACTGTAGAGTCCTCAATTTTATTTTTTTTTAAATTGAAGTGAGCTAGTGGAAGAAATCCTCTAAGACAGGATCAGAAGGTTCTTTTTAGGTTCATTTACTTTTCAGAGATATAGGTCAAATCTCTACAATTTTTTTGTTGTTGTTGTTCCTTTGGTTGCGTGCCACACAAGCGTAAAGAACTATCAAGGTGAGATAGAAAGGTTGACATTCACCCAAATACAAAGCCAAGCTGCTTTTCAAGTAAATCATCAAAACATGATGTGTAATCCCCATTCTGTCACCTGCAAAAGGGTGAACCCCAGGCATTTCATGACATTAAATGCACTAAAATCCACCACTTCATCTGATAAATTATCGCAGACAAAAATTCAGGTTTCTGTCTTAATTCTATCTGTATATACTCCAGGAGGCAAGGAAATTAAGATATAAAAATTGGAAAAGGATCCAAGAGGAAAATGGGCAGGGAAGAAAGTAAGATGATGCATTCAAATACCAATGCAATATTTTTTTTTAATCATCCTAGAAGCTAGATCTAATCAAAGCATGAGCCTTCGTGGAATATGATCCAGTATTGCTCTCACTCTGCTTTTACTTGAGTCTATGAAGTTAAAACTATTGCTTTATTTATGAGCAGTGGTGGATCATTTCCTGCAGAGTGTAATCTTGGAACAAAAGGTAAAAAGAATAAATCACTGGAAAAGTCTTCACCTCTTATCACTACAGCTGAGCATCTAAAATCATTTAGGTGATATTAATAATGACATTCTGGCTTTTACCTACAAAACTCTGTAAATTTCACTGGGTTTGACCAGACAACCTTAAATACAGATAGTGTGATACATCACTAAGGAGTACCCGTGATGAACCAAAGCTTTTGGACTTTCAAGTAACTGGATTCTTTTGTTCTCTCTGTGTAGTACAATGCTTCCAAGAGTCACATCATGCTTGTTTATTCCTAAATACAAAGATTCCCAAGAATTCATTCTCTTCTCAAGAGAATATGCAGGCTGGAAATCTCCACTTGGTATCACTGAAGCAGAGATTTTCAAGACAGTTATTCCTCATTCCTTGACTCAGCAAAGGAACTACAAAGGAAAAATGGGTCCTACCTGTAGCCACTCAGTGATCTTCACACGTGTTCCAAATCTTAGCTCCCTCTCTGCTGACAGAGAGAAAGATGCTTGAGATGGCAGTGGACAGGTTGATATCGATGATATTTTTCTTTCTTTCCAAAAATCTGAATAACTCTTTTCTTTCAAGGACACAGCCTTCACTTTTTTCAACATGTAGCAGAATGAATTAAGAGGGAGGGAACTATCCGGCTACTATTTAAAGCAAGAAAAAAAAAGAGTGAGAAATTCTCGCTCTTGCCATTCTATCACAGGTTCACAATCTCTGGGCACCTTGCCAGTATGCAGGACCACACTTAGATGTGACATAGCCTTGTGTTTCAAACAGATTAGTAGCCAGAATCAAAGCATCTGGTGTTGGCTGTGGAGAACCACTCTTCATAATTAGCTTGATATTTTATACCAGCACATATTTCATGTGTCTTAGCCTACTAATCCACCATTATACTCCATGACGCTACTGATCTGTGCTCCTCGTTCATCCATTCACTGTGACTGAAGGACATCAGTTTCACTGTTTAGTGTCCACAGCCTTTGCCTGATGGAGATGGAGGAATGTAGACTGACCATGTGACAAAATAAATCCATAGGGATTAGTGATGATGTATATCACTTTCATGCTTGTGAGAGCACTGACGCTGTGGTATCACTCATTGATAATGATCCAGCATCTGCACCTCATTTCTGTGGAATATTTCTCTACATCAGCTTTTCCCCTAACTAGAACAACTGTTTGGGTTTTTGGTTTTTTTTTCCAGTTTTCTCCTGTTATTTTTAAAGTTACACACAGTTTGGGGACTGCTTCAACCAGCAGCTTCAGCATATTGACTAATATTCCTTTGGCTTCATGTTTGCTATATCACAGTTTTCATTTTACACTTGATGTGCTATGAATCTCCCTCTGCATATGTGACCATGTGGGGTTTGATGATAGCACTTTACCAATTACTGCTCACAGCTGCAGATCTTTCCCAATGGCATTTTCTTGATGCATCTTAGGCTCTTTTTCAGGGCATGCATCACACCAGTTGTGTTGCAAACACATTTTTGGAAGAACTAATTGGCACATCCCAGTTTTAGGTAGTGTTCCTATAGGTCTTTGCCAGTTGCATCACTCTTTTTTATTTATTACAATGGGTACACGTGTCCTAAGGGTCAAGAAGAGTTATGAGAAAGATATTATAGATAATTCCGGTCTAAGTGATCACCTGGAATTGCCAATACCGCCTTTACAGTGAAGCATCATTGACAGGGGCAAAAGAGCTTTTAAGAATGACCCTGCCTGCTATTTTTTTAGTCACCTGCAAGACTTTTCCAAAGCCGTAAGATGAAGTATAGCAGGGAATCTCAGGAGCTGGTTTTCAGTGATTTCTGTCAAAGAACTTATAATATTTGAGGACTTTGAAGGCAGGTCTTCAGTGCTTGTGAAGAGGTAGCACCCCTCAACCTGTTCCCAGATTGACTCTTCTCCCAGTCTTTCTTTACTGCAAAGATAATTCCTTGCTTCAAGTCAGGAGATCTTGACTCCCCGATTCCAAGCAGATTTACATTAACTGTTTCCAGCCATTGCTTTAGAGTCTAGCCAGAGGTTTAACACAAGGGACATGATATGTGCTGTTCCTGGTCTTTCAGTCAACCTGGGTACAAGGAAGGCAAAGCCATGGTGTGGTACCTGTTTTATCTCCTTCCAGTTGTCAGATACCCTCATATATTTACATCTTCAAAGATGGGGTTTTCTCCTGCCAGAGGATTCTCTCTGTCTCAAAACAGGTTGTAGAGGCACATATGGAAGAGCTGTCTGCATGTGCATGGTGAAAGAGCACAGATGAAATGCACGTGAATGGTCTGAGTTTTCACAAGGGAGCAGTAAGAGTGCACGTTGGGATGTAATACATAAATTCACAAAGAAGAAAAGGCATTTTAGAGAAAATACATCTATGAAAAAATAAAATTGACGAGAAGTTTTATTCTGTCAGATACAGAAGGCCAGTGACAGATTATGTTATGGGAGAAAATGCTTCACTAATGCAGTTAATGTGGTATTATCCCAGATGTATCTAAATTACTTTCATTGTTCTACACCACACAGCCTTAATGCTCCTATTTTGCCACATCGTTCTTGTTTGCTGGGTTGTTTTTAACTTGCAGCCTGAGAGACCAAGAACTAGAAATTAAATTCTCAAACACTTGTAGATGCCATATAAGCAGGTGTCTCCATTTTCTCCAGCTAACAAATGGGAATATTTTCTTATTGGCTGTGTTTAGGCAGGTATTTGCAGTCCATTCAAGGTAGCTGGTAGTTCTCCTTGTTCAGTACCTGAGTATTTCTGAGATGTATATGTTTCACAATATAAAGGGAAGAAATGAGTCCCTATAAATCCTTCTTTAAGTACATTGCACAAGTTTAAACTTATAAACCCCTACAGTGGAATAAAAATCTTCTGCCCTGTTTATTTCAACTCTGGTGCTTCCTTTTTCATTTTCAGAGTAATTTTGTTTCAGCTGGAGATATTGTGCTCAAAACTACAGCAGGAGGTGGTACAAAAGCTGTAAGAGACATTGGATAGAAAGAAGAGCTCATAGCTCAGAAAACAAGTAGCAGCAGCATCAGTGCTTCAGCCTCTCAATACTGAATGGCTAAGGAATCTGTTCCAATGGCATATTGCAAATCCTGCTTCTCTATTTTAACCCTGAATAATAAATCTGCTCTGAGTCTGAAGCAATGGAGGGACACAATAAAAATACAATCATTTCAGAATTGAAATAACTATGAATGTAGAACTGAGTCTTTATAAACATTCCGGGTCAATATTTTGCAAAGCAACCAGCTCTGTAGCACCCTTACCTTTCCATAGTCCAGCTCCTGACATGCACAAAAGAGTTGTGTAAGCAAGCCTCCAGCTGAGAGGGGAGCTGGTGGTGGGAGAATTGGTTCTCCTTTTCCCTGTGTGCCAGCTGCTCCACATGCAGCTCTGGGAGCAGGGAAGCAAGACTGAAAATGGCTCCAGGTGTGTGGTGGTGAAACAAAGACAGTCTGCTGGTCTTTTACTCTTCAAAGACATGAACAGGAAAAGAAGCAGCAAGAGCCATAGAAAACCCCTAGGCTGCTTTTTCCTAGCAGTTTTTAAATTCCTTTTAGTGTCTAAACCAAACAAAGCAACTCTCTGGTGCATTGCCTTTGAGATCATCTCTTGCTACAGCATGGCTCACGTTACAGTGCACTGGCTTAGTCACTTACTTATCAGTGTCAATCAGTTTCCCCACCTATTAAGTAGAGTTTCTTTACCTGTTTTGCAGAGGAAATCGTGATTGAATTGAAAAAGGAAAAAAAAACAAACAAGAAAACCCAACAAACTCAGAGCGACTACTGTATATTTATTTAGAAACAGAAACAAATATTGTCCAGTTCCAGTACACTTGTTGTTTACCAAGAACACTGTAGCCTCAGTTCAGTTGCTTGTGTTATTCATCTTTGTGCACTCATTAAAGTGAAATACGGGTAAATGGATGCACTGGCAGCCCATAATGACAGCTGATGTGTGAGGAAGGGTAATAGACCCTTTTACCCTTTATGCCTCAATCCCTCATACATGTGTTTTCGGGGGATAGAGTGGTTAATTGTCTCCCTAGATACTAAATAATCCATCATATGGTTCCTTAGCATCCCATCCAGAGGATTTTGCTCATTTTGAAATCTTCTTTACCTGCAGAAACATTGTCACTCCCTTTCTCCTTGAGATAGTAATATTTACCCCTAAACCCCCACGGTTTCATTTCTCTCTTTGGTCTTTATCTCACAGGACATAATTTCTTTTTTTTTTTTTAACTCTTCTATTAAGAAATAGTTATTGGCCCATAACTTAACAGAATCCTAAACCAATCTGAAGGATTCTGAAGATATCAATAAAATAATATGTTCATCATTTAAGTCCTGTAAAAAAAGCTTTCTTTGCTCCTTTCTCTTTTAGAAAAAAATCTGATCTGTGAAATTAATTTCTATTGTAAACTTATGTACATCCAGTGTATATAATTTTTGTAATAACAGAGATTTCTGCGCTGTAGCACAACTCTGCCTGAAAGGTTTTAACCTTTCCGAGCTATATACAGGCCATAGTAAGGCCCTGGTTTTTTTATGTCACTGGATAATAATTTCAACTTGTAAATAGTGTTACTTTCATTGTGGAGCTTATAAGAAGTATTCAGAAAATGAATCTTTTTACTTTTGGGTTTTTACACCCATTTAGCTAGAAAATCGCCAAGTCCCTATTCCAGGAGAAGGTAAATTATTCACAGAATTGGGGGACGAAAAGCTTGTAACTGAAAAAAGTTATTCAAACCTACCACCCCAAATGAAATTATTATAATGTCCCAGTCCTTGAAGCTGGTAGTCATGTGCTTAATGACAGATCTGCGTTAGTTTGCTGGTCTGAATTTGACCCACAGAGTAATTCGATAGTCCTCCACTTTTTTTTACAGAAAATTTAGGAGTGTAGGATGAAGGGGTATTAGATATGGGCATTTATTCCTCTGGTGGTTTGGGATCCATTTTAAAAGACCCTGAATACTGACATTATTCGTGAATTGATTGCTTCTATGGAGTCTCTTCATAGACAATTATGTAGGATTGCCTCTCAGAAATCTGTAATGAAAGTAGTGCTGAAACCCTAGCACGGCAAAAAGCATTTTATTGTTTTTGCCCCAAATGATAGAGAATTTTATACATGAAGGAGGAGCTTTTTCAGGCTTACTTTTAAATTTAGAAAATTTTATATTGCATCTATAAAGAAATCTGTTGGACTTAAACAACCAAGCAATTCAAAACTCAGCTTATTTATTTCAGGTGTTGTGTACACACATGGATATATATTTTACAGATTTTATGAGATACTATCTATATTTATGAATATTCTGTACATTTAGTGGAAGTAATACAATATTTTTTCTACAGTTACAAAAAAATATGAATAATTCTGAATTGGACCATCTTTTAATTACTAATCAAAACTCATAGAGATTATTTCTAGGAGGAGGATACTTACACTGAACATAGCCCAACAATATCTACTCTTCTTAATGTGGCAGTTCACTTCATTAATGTGCCAAAACTAGATGAATCATAGGTCTATAATTATGCTATTAAAGACAGCTAGAAGTGGATAGATCATATATGCCTCAAAGACTCTATCTTTTAAAACAAGGAGGGGGAAAAAAGAATACAGTAAGATCGGAGTATGTTAGGTACAGAATAATCTAATTGTGCAAATACCCACAGCTGAAGGAAATTGAACAAGGACAAGTATTCACAATTATTCCATCATGGACCCTGGAGCCTTCATAATCCTAGATACAGTGCTAATAAAATAATACAAAATATTTTTTAGATATGTCCAAGATTTTTTTTCCTTTAACTTAGAGAAGGGAGTATAAAGAAGCACAAAGGAAAGAAAAGACAACAAAATTTGATATCCACAGTAGTAGCTGGATAGAAGATTGTGAAAAATAAAATTACCAAACGCAGCTTCTAAATGAGAAATTATAAAACTGTAGACTTGATTCATAAATATCTAGCTTGTGAAATCAAATGTTTTAGCAGTATAGTTTAGTTTAAGTTTGACATTCATTTATGAAAACTCCTGAATCAGGCTCTCACTAAGGATAATAAATAGGAATAGAAAGAAACCATGATTAGCCAAATAAGTATTCGTGAAAGGAAGCAAAAGGTGTACTGAAATAACACAGTAAGAGGATTGTGGAAGAAATAAAGGAGAATTAAAAAAATATTATATGTACAAGTTCAGTAAAAGGGCCTTACTCTATGCTTGGAATTACCCACCAGCAAAATGTTTGGCTAAACTGCTCCCCGATGCTGAAAAATTACTTTGCATGGAAGAAAAAAAAAATTAAAATAAGAGAAAAATCAATACCAGATAGTAGAGGAACAATAATAAATTGAAAATAGTACTGTCTCTTATGTTAAGAAACCTCTGTAGAGCTGTGAAGGAATAAAGAAGCTTTAGTTCTAATAAGGATAAAACTTTTAAGAAAAGGCTGATGACTGAGAAAATGCAGTGAAGATGCTTCCCTCCCCCACTTCTCTGAAAACCCAATCAAACAAAATAAAACCTGATAAAGTGTAATATTTCGCAAGGGATGTTTGCACACCAGGAAAGGGGGCATAGCTTATATCTCACATATGACAGATCCTTCAGCTCACACATGTGCATTTCCTGTTTATCTCCTAAATGCGGCAGCTTGGATGGAAATAATAGCATCCGGAAACTTTGCTGGCTCTGGCAAAACTTGGCCTAAATATGAACGGCTTCAAAGGTTGCAGATGACAAAGAAATTCCTCAGGCAAGCGAACAATAGGTACCAGGATTATCCAGTTAAAGTTTTGGGGCATCTCTATGGTTGTCATGGTCTGACCCCAGCTGGCAGCTCAGCCCCACCCAGCCACTCTGTCACTCTCCCCGGGTGGGATGCGGGAGAGAATCAGGAGGGTGGGAGTGAGAAGTCTTGTGGGTGGATTTTAATAGTAAAGCAAAAGTTGGGCATGCAAGCAAAGCAAAACAGGGAATTCATTTGCCACTTCCCATGGACAGGCAGGTGTTCAGCCATCCCCAGCAGGGCTCTAACACACATCACAGTGAATTAGGAAAACCAATACCATCACTCCAAACCTCCTGCCCTTCCCCCTTCTTCCCACGGCTTTATGTGCTAAGCGTGATGACATATGGTCTGGGATATGGCATAGATGGGGTCAGCTGTCCTGGCTGAGCCCCTTCCCAATTTCTTGGGGACCCCCAGTGCCTTCACTGTTAGTGTGGTGTGAGAAGCAGAAAAGGCCTGGGCTCTGTGTAAGCCCTGCTCAGCAGTAAGGAAAGCATCTCTATTATCAATACAAATCTAAATCACGGCCCTGTACTGGCTACTTTGAAGAAAATTTACTCAATCCCAGACCTAAACCAATACAATTGTACATTGCAAATTGAAATATTGCTTCCAATTAATTTCTTTAGACTCTCTGTTGACATCTTGACAAAAAAAAAAAGATTCTGAACCATTTGATAAACAGCAGTGTAGAGATGACACAGATCAGTCAGGAGAATCTAAGTGGTATTTTCAGACTCATAGAAATTTGTTGTTTAAAATAAGTTATTTGGGCCACTCCTGTTAAAAACACTCATGGCTAAGAAACAGAGCAGGATATACCTGAGTACTTAATTTGGTTATTCTGGTAGAGAAGTGACCATCTGAAAGTTTACTAACAGGAGTAGCAAATACATGTCAACTACTCAAAGAGCCACATGTATGGATAATGATTAAAAATCATATAATATAAAACAGAGAAATACATAACAGAACTAGATGACTAGTCAGTTTTTCCATCGCATCAATAAAACTGGTTCATAATTTGCAGGGTATTCTTAGGTGAATTTTGGGTGTGAGGTTAAAAGAAATCAACAAATATTAGATGAGATAATGCAAACGGCTAGACCAGAATAATTTAATAATATGTCTTTGCCAAATAGCTCAAATTATCTCATTCCCTTTCTCAGAAAGGCTCCTTCTCGTAAAGAGTCTGGAGACTTTTAAAAGGAACAAAATAGGAACACTGAAAACCTATACAATTTCAAAGTGATAGAGAGCCTTTCTGAAGTTTTCCTTTTTAATCATCCTGTTATATGTTACAGAGGACACATTTTTCCCATGTTAAACTTTGTGGGATACAGATTAAAAGTTTGCAGGAGAGAGCTTTGTGCAAAGAGCCCTGCTCTTCCTTCCATGCACCTTGCCTTTAAGGTTGCCCTTTTTCTTGGCTGAAGAACTTCTCCTGATCATCTCAACACCAGCACCAGTTTTCTGCATAAGCCAGGTGGGCAGCTGCAGAGATCCCTCCTAGTCTGGGAGGGGTGGCAAAAATCACAATTTTATTAATTAATAAATATTAATGTATGACCTGATTATATGTGTTAAGAAATAAATGTACAGCCAGCTATCAAACAATCAGATGATTAAATACATTTATAAATGTGAAGCTTAAAAGGAACATGATTTTGAAAAGGACAGTAGGAAACAAAAGTAGTGACCATGTTACACTGCCAGCAGTCTCAAGCCTGTGTGATTAGAAGGTCAATATGTCTGTAGCAGCAAAAAAGTATATATTGTGAGAAATTATAGAAGGTATGTTGTCATGTCAGCCCCCTTCATGCAGTGAAAGGTCAGTGATCCACTGTGGAAGAAAGATGACAATTTCTGTGTGAGACTGACTGACAGCACAGATGCTGTTGGACATCAAGTCAGGTGTCAAAAGACCAGTGGAAAATAAGGCAGTTTCAGAAAGTCCAACTTTCATGAAAAACGGCACCTGAAACATTTCATTACATATTTATAACCCCTAATAACACTTGTAATTAACTGTGTCAAAAACCCGTGCAGAGAAAATGGACAGGGCTGGTGTCTGTACACAGTTTAGTCCTGCAGCTTTCAGTGAAGCTATTGACAGGCAAGAAGAAAATCTGTGGCTGTCACAGCAGTTTACATTGGACAACTGGAAGGGAAAAGAACAAATGTGAGCAACATGTAGTATCACAGTGAACCATACCGTGTCCTGCTTCCCCTCACCTTTCTGTGGGTTTGGGCTGGAGGGGTTTGATTTCACCAGTAAATTTCTGAAGAGTTTGTTCTCCCAAACACAACGGTCCTGATTCTCCTTAGAACTATAAGTTACATGACAAGTAACTGCACTGATGCAAAAGAGGTTTAAGGAGAATCAAATCCTTACTTTTCAGCTGTCCCCAGGACTTGGATAAAATGTGGTTCATAATTCTCTTTTTACCTGTGAGTCAGTCTCACAAACACAGTGCCTCGTTACTGTCCTTGAGAAATGTTTTAGAGCTCCATCAGGCTTATTCAAACAATGAATGAGAGTCCTTAAGCAGAACTCAATTACTGTTCAAGTGGAAGAATAGGTAATTGGACAACACTCATCAGTTGTGCAATAAATGATATTAGGTGCCAGATCTGAAAAGCTAACCTTTGGATTATAAAAGAGAAGGGAGATTAATTTAATGAAAGACAAAAAATTTCCAGTTCTCCTAGGTTAGAAATAATGAAACAAAAACTTTTCACTGTATTTCAGATAGAAGTAAAAGAGGAGGTGCATGTACACTTGGCATTTTAAATCATCTAAGCTACTTTCAAATGAGAAAAGGAAACATGGTTAGAAGTTCCTCAAATTATTCTTGTATCAAAAAGGTTTCATTGCTGTGTAACCTTTATCGAGCTGTGACTCAGAAGAAGTATTAGTATGAAGTTTTATCAGTGCAGATGGGAAACTGAAATATATTCTCTAATTTTATTCTACTTTAAATTAATTTCTAAATAGAAGCATTGACACAAACATACATGACTGGAGCCATGTGAGTATATCTTCTTAAATGTACTTTTGATGGCAACTTTTTCATGGGAATCATTAGAATGCTTAAAAGTCATGTGGACAATTGATTTTGGAAAGAAGGGATTACTAAACAAAGAGGGATTACTAAACTGTTTGTAAAAGGAAGAGACAAAGTTATAAGATAAATTTTGTCTATATTTCCACTATTTCATCCACGGTTAACACATGGTTACTAAAGTAGAAGGGATATATTTTATGATTATTTCTTCTTTTAAATATACTGAAGCTGAAATGTTAATCAAATCCCCCAAAATCTGGAATATAGTACCTGAAGTAACCTGAAGCTTACATCTTGAAATATAGAAATAAAATATTGCAAAGGAAGCCAAGGTTAATAAAAAGTAGTGGTGATATGCAGAAGGTCACAGCTAATTTTTGTGAAAATAACATTCTGAAGATAGGCAAGAAGAATATGGATTCAAACAGTGTGCAACTGCAATGGCCCCATAACCAAGTATTTTTGGCCCTACATTTTTTAATCAGAAAGAATGAAGCTTCTGAGGCAACTAATTTACTTTTTTATGAATTTGCAGTCCTAATGGAGTCATGTTGCCAAGACAATATACTGTGCATCTATATATATTTTATATAATCAAACTTTATATATAAATGTTTGATGTAGATGGGTGATACATTTTCAGATTTGAATAACGACACTGATAATTAAAGAAAATATAAAAGTTACAGGTGATTGAAACACATCCATTTTACAATAATCAGTATAGCAGCATAAAATAGATATGGTGAAATGTTCTTGAAAAAAAAAAAAACAAAAAACCAAAAAAAACCAAAAAACCCTGAAAAAAACCCAAAAGATACATTAATTTAAAGGATTTTAGATTCAAAGTACTGAAGGCTCCTTTTTGCTGTTGCAGATGTTGTTATAATTTGGATGGTATAGTGAAATATTCATTGCCTATACTGAGGATTGGATGTGACCTTGGAGTCCAATGACTTGTGCAGTTACCCAGGGTGAGGAAAAGTGGGGGGTCAGTTCCTGCACTAATGAATGCTCGTGTTCTATATTCAACAATAATTGTACAAAATGCATAAATATTCATAGGTGCTGAGATTCTCTCCCCTTGCAGGTGAGTGTTCTCATGCTCAGGTGAAAGCCATGCTCGATTTTCTTGTCAGTTTGTGATTTGACCTCATGGTTTCTCTGGTGACGAGGTTGGAGAGGTCACTGCTGTGGCCAGTCTTCAGTTCACTGCTCATTTAAATTGGGCTTTGTCCAAAGAGAAAATGCACACGGATTTACATGTATCCTCTTCCCTAATATGTCTTTAGCTATTCCATCCTAGAAGGATATTGTATTTCCAATACCTTATTGATCCTACAGTACTTTGGGCATTTAAAGGTATGGATCAAATTGTAAGAGAGATCTAAACAAAGAAAAAGAAGGCACATCAGGGAAAATGTATTCCTGGGAGATGAAGACCAAATCAAAGTGTTCACAATCACTAAGTATATCTTGCATTTAATCTATTTTCTACAGTATGCAGTTCATTTTGCAAATTACAAGAAAGTTGACCTGGTTTTACTGGAAGCAAAACTGAAGTAAAAATTCCTAGCTTTTTGTTAAGTTTGTAAACAATTTTTCCCTACACATGTACAGAGAAAGCAAGTTACAACTCTGCTTTTACCCTCTTCAGAATAGAGGTTTCTGAATAGCAAGTTAACTGTAACAGCAGGGCCAGTAACATTGCCATGTTGATCAATAATGGTGTCTCACTTCTTTTTATTCTTTTTTTTAATTATTATTATTCAGCAGCATCACTCCCCATCCATTACATTTTTCACAAAAATTCTTTGCTGACTTTAGCAAGGAACACATTTTTGCACAATTCATCAGTATAGTTCCTAGGAGATGTTGCAAAGGCTGTGAGAAAGAGGATACAGCCCCTTCTTGTTCACTTCATTTTAGCCTATTTTCTAACCTCCCTTCCTGAGGATCCTCTGCTAGAGTTGCTCTCTTGACTGATATCAACTACGTCTGCTTCTTTTATTTTTTTTAATCTGTCCCCAATCTCTGCTGCCAGCTGTAGTGTTCCACTGTTATTTGAGAGTAGCAAGTTTAAAAGAGGGATGGAGAAGGTTAATTACAACAGCATAATTAATATAGTTCCCATTGAAGTAAATGGCAGTTTTGTCATTTTATGTAACAGAAGCAGGATTACAGTAATTATAATTTTATAATCTCCCCATTAAAGAAGCACAACAGCAACTCCATTAAGACATATTGCTTAACATTACATTCCCTGCTGACAGGATCCATAAAATAGAACTTTAGATGTTCAGAACATGAGATATGTAACATGATGTTATGTCAGGAAATAGCCATGCTCTTTTGGAACTATTCTAATCTTTCACATTATGTAAAATTCACAATTTTTCCTATTTTAATCTCAAAAAGATCACACTGTATCTCAACTCTCTTTGAAAATATACTGAGTGGAATGCTCGGCTTGATTTTTTTCCCTCTGTAATGCAGGAATTTCAGCTTAATAAGGGAAGAAAGAGCTCAGCATTAATTTGGCACATGAAAATTGCAGCTGTGGGGATAAACAGATTACTGGGAAGTGCAGTCTTCTAACCCATTACCAATTTTTCTAATTTTTTTTTTTAACCCCTATTTTACCCCCCTGTTTTACATTGCAAAAAAGAAAGAAGTTCATGTATTACCATGGCATTTGAAAAACAATCCTACTTCCAGGGCTAGACTTTGTATTCCTCATCCACAAGGAGGCCTGTGATGCCCTTCCAAAGCACGGCAGAGCTGTGATTTCTGGATCTTTTAGGAGTTACATTTTCACTGAAGTTCACAACACTAACTCAGCACAAAACTTGATGACAGATTCCAAACACCTGTGGGAAGTAGGTCAGAATTAGAACTTACATGAAAAAAACCCAACCACCCAGCAAGCAACCCCCCCTCTCTGCAAACCTAATTTAATTATGTCAGCTACCAAAGTGATACCATATGAAGAACAGCCCTTGTAATTGTTTTTTAAATCAAAAAGATATCATGGAGAGATTCTTAGGAGATGGATCAGCCTATCATGGAAGTAGTTTCACTTCCATGAAAATTTGCCAAGATCTGTAAATTTGGAAGGAATCACACCTTTTGTGGTGCACAACCATATAAAGATTTCTCCTATTCTCCTAATCCTTCACATTAATTCATTAATATGGATATTTTTACACAGATTTTGTTTCCTTTTATACATCTTTTATATTTTCCCTCCTAACTTGGATTTAGCACTTTTCTTTTCAGAATCACAAGGTTTTTCAAACAAGACAGGAAATTTAAAAATAAAAATTGTCAGGGGTTTTGTAGGTAGCCACTGTTTAAGTATTTCTTCTTTCTTCCATTCAAGCCACTAGGCTTCAGTGCCTGATTTTTAAACCCAGTTTTCTGTGAAGTTGATGGGAAGTAGATATCCACAGAACAAAAATACCCATATAAAATGAACGGGTATTCACTATATGCTCATAATTACACTTTGGCTCACGAACCCAGAAGTTTCTATGACTTAAAGGTCCAAAGCCTAAGTGCATCTTAAAGTAAATGTTGGTGCATCAAAGTTAAGAGTAATTTTGGGGAACTTTATTTCAATGATGTTTCTCACAAAGTAAAATGCTAAACAGAATTGAGTTTATAAAATAATTAAATTAAAATGTTAACCTCATCTCAACATTCACATTATTCCATCACCTTGAAAAATCCCTAAAGTGTAAAAAATATGGAAGTTTCTTCAAATATTTTTAATTTCTACACCACAGTTTTCTTTAGCATTGTCACAACCTGCTGAATAGATACACAGGTAGCTCAAAATTGGTGACTGAAGACTAAATTCTGAATATTGAAGTGATTCTTCTGTATTTGCCCACGTACACATGTATTACATACATAAAATCATACAGCAGGGCCCTCTGAAGCTGTATTTATTAATAATATAGTAGTCTAACTACTAGTACACATTTGTAAGAATATCAATAGGTATTCAGCCTGAAAATACTTGAACTAAATTTCCAGAGAGATCAGCCTCTTTCAGTACTTGCTTCAAACAGGATAACTCATGTCTGGCTGAGCACATTCCTGGTCACAGTGGACAAGAGCTGGGTTTCTGTACAGCTTCTCCTTAGCTGTGGACACCTTACACAGCCAGGAGCAGAAACAGGAGACCATCAGAGAAGCTTTTAAAATCTTACTACTGTAAAATACATTTTTTTTTCCTTGATCAAGAAGCAATTTCAACTCTGAGTATGCAATTTCTAGGGGGTTTTTATTTTATTTTAATTTAGTGAAAAAGACTGAAAACTACTAACAGTGTTCATAATGGAGCCATATGTTAAACTAAAAAAGAAATAAAATGTATAATTGCATCACTATGTCTGAGATTCACCAAATGTTTCAAATTCACTTTTTAATGTGCAGGATGTTAAACTCGTACCCTGTACATCAGTACTGAAATGTCTAAATCCATTATTTTCATATTTATATCTTAGCACAAAGCAATAGGATAAATTTTGCAATGCATTACCCACATAAGCAAGCAAACCACTGTGTTGAATCAAAGGTGAGGGGTTTTTCTGTGTGTTTACTTTGCAAAATGAGTTCAGTTGGAGAATACAGGGCTGTGATGAAACTTTAATGATGAAAGGGCACTTGGAATTTGAAGATATGTAATTTCTCCCTGTATATGTATGAAGCCTACTATAAGTGCTCCTGGAAAGCTGCAGCTCTTTAAGAACCCTATAACACTCCAGGAACATAAAACCAAGGGACCTCTTCCTCTGCACTGCCAAAATATGCAATTCTCGGTAATTAAAAACCAGCAAATCTCTTTATTGTTAACGGCACAAAAGGAACTAAAAAGCCTGCAAGAGCATGGGCATGAACTAAAAAGCCTGCAAGAGCTTTCATGCTGGTGCCTGGAAGAAGGAGATTGCCAATGGTAGAGGTTACCTGTCTTTCAGAGTCACAGAGTGAGATAGGTTTTAGTGAAAGCTGAACATTTAGATAACGGGGGAAGGTTGGCAAGGCAGCCCTGGGGGGATTGCTGTTACTAGAACCTATCCATCCATCCATCCACCCATCCATCCATCCTTTAAATCCCCTCCCTAAGCAAGTTACTTAGCAATAATCTCATAAATTCTGCCAGACTACAGTAAAAATAAATTGATGTCTTACTACAGCTCCCCAACAAGCAAAGTAAATACTTCTCTGAGACTGTACCTGATAAAAAAGCTCCATGTTTAGAGTTTGGCATATGCAGAAAACTTATTAATGAAGATGCCTTTAATTAAATGTTCTCAGAGTTCCGTGGGGGAGTATGAGAAAGAGTTTGAAAAGCAAATAACATCATAGCTTGGTCACATATTTGAGACCGGAAGACCAGGTTTCATTTCTTGTGCTGAGTCATGGAAAAAAGGCCTTGGACTTGGGACCTTGACATCTCAGGTAATATTTATATCATGATGACTTTAGTCTCTCTCTTTTGCTGACTTACCACAATTAGCTTCAAAAAGTGATGTCCCAATTACTGGTTTGTTTCTGGTTTTTTTTAAGACACAAATATATGTCACCCAACCTCATTAGTTAGTTTAATGCAATTTCAAGGGGGCTAAACTTAAACTGACAAATAGAGCTGTGGAAAACAGTCATAATAATCTATTCTGAAAATGTTATCCATTGCAGCTCTCACCATGACAGTCCTCTGAGTATTGCTTTCAGGATGTTTTCTGCCTGACCAGATATAATTCATTTGTGTGTTGTTATTGAAAACACATTATGAGAATCTGGTGGTATTTATATGTCTAATTTTTCTAACATATTAATTGCATATAAAAATGAAAAGACTACCATAACTAGAAAAGTTCCTTTTAAATACTTCCTGTTATCCATCATCTTTCCCCATGACTCTCAGCGTGCTTTTGTAGTGGTCTTTAGATCTAAAACGTGTAAGCCTGGCAAAGCCAAATTTATGTGCATTCATAATACTAAGCAGTGCATAATTAGATTTAAAGAATGCAACTGATAAAACACATCTACTTTCTGTGTTGTTGCTGATATTTATAGCTGGCACGTGGAATTTAATATGGATCATTACTTTCTCAAGATTTTACACATTAGCTAGGCATTACCCCCATATTTCTTGATGTAAAATATTTTTGAGTTGTACCTATTAGAAAAATTATTTTCATCACATTTGTCTTACCTTAATAGAAGAAGAAAGAGTCTTACATCACCACAGTGATGCGTTAATTTCTGTGCTGTACTGATCTGTCTTTTGATATGATTCTAATATCAGCCACATCATTTTTATTGAGCCAACCATCTCCAGCACGGAAACATTTGCTAACCATTCATGGATTTTAAACAGCAGCCCATTTGTGCGTATTGCTTCATAACATTTCATGCCACCATTTATTTAAGAGCAAGCCCTCAAGGTGAATTAAAATATTATTTCATTTTAAAAAATAATTTAAACTCAAAAACCCCCACATTGATGCTAAGTTTGCATTATTTGTAAGCACTTGAATTTAAAATAATATTGAATCTATCCAAGCTAAACCAATGTTATATTTTTTAGATCTCATCTTTGATAAATAATATAATTTTTACTGTAATCCTTCAGAGATTTGTACCCATCTCTTAAAATTTTAAATGTAAAATAAATTACCAAAGTCACTGGAAACAGTAACATTGATTAATAAAAGATAGCAAATATGCTTTTAAGACAGAAGTATTCAGGAACATAACAGGATTCCTATACTCATAAAAATATAACATCTCTGAAAATACTTATAACCTCTTAGAATGAAATATGTCATTCAAAATGTTTCTTTAGTCCAAGGCCACCTTCTCTAACCCATTGTTGGAGATGTAAATAAATGTGTTTTGTAACTTCTCTGAGTAACCAAGGATTCTTCTTTCTCTAAGACTAACTCGAAAGGGAAACTCCATCTTTTCCAGAACAACACAAAATTTTATATGAATTATTCAATGAGGTGAAAAATTTTATTTTTTTTTAGTTATAACAACAAGATATTTTTTACAGTATGAAAAGTTCTGGGAGAACAGGGTGCAGAAATCTTCCTACCTGATATAGTCCTCGAAACTGCATATAAAATAAGGAAAAAAAAATTAAAAAGAGAGAGAGAGAGAATAAAAGCCCTGAACTCCTTCAGGCTTAATGATATATGTGCTACACTAAGGGCTTTTCTTTAACATGTTTTCTTTTCAGTATGCAGCACTGAATAATACTTTCCACTTTTTAAAAGCCTAAACAGTGTGAAAACTGTTGAAAGAAGAAAATATACAAAGCTAACTAAGCTGATAAGGCTGTGATGACTGAAAGTATCAATAGAGAGGAAAAATTCCCATCTTAGTAGCATGCTTTATAAACACCATGCATTTTTTTCCAGATGGGTTCATTCCTTTTAACTACAGAATGGTACAGAAATTGCACCCATCTCTCCTAGTCAGACCTGTCCACGACAGAAATATTTAACTTGCACTACGTGCACTAGTCCTGAAACTGATATGAACATCAAAATTTATTTTGGTATTATAGGCTCAACAGGACTTGGTCTGGGCAGTACCTCTTGGGAGCTCTGTCCATCCTCCTGAGCCAATAAGGGTCCCAGACCAGCTGGAGTCTCTCCAGCAATCCCATGTTGCACAGGAGCAGGGCTCTTCTATAACCCCATCTTCCTCTGTCTGTTTGAATTTTATTTAATTTCTTTCAATGATTTTACAAAGAAAAAAAAGTTTAAAAAATTGATTTGAAATCTGCAATAAAATCTATATAAACATCAGTGATGAGTCAAATAAATTGATGTGAATAGTATTCCCTAAACACAAACAAAGAAGTTTGATGGCTGTTAATATTAGATGCTAACAACTCTTCCAAGCTGTGAACATATAGTAGTGACAGAAATTAAAAAGCAGATGTCCTCCCACGTTGAAATTCCCCCCAACTTACTTCAAGATTACATGGTTGATGAAAGTACAGCAAGTTCTAATTTCTAGGGGGAATAATGACTTGTAGTTGCAATAATTTAAGGAATAATGTACCCCAACTGTACTTAATAAGGCTATAATTCCATCAAAGCCTTCCAGGGACGTCATAAACCATGAGGGTGAAACTCAAGTGGTTTCCTCATGTCACCAGAAGGTTGAGATGGAATTACAGTTTTAATTTATATTCATTTTGAAGGAGACGTATTTAATATTGCACATTGATCATGATTAATGCCTTTGGAACTGCCAAAACTATTAGGGGTGTTCACGGTCTTTTGAAGCCACCAAAAGTCAATTATGCCACTGACTAGTGATTCTCAGCAATTCCTTTCTTTTAAAGCTGTGGTTTGGCCAGCACAAATTGTATAACCATGCTAAAGTTAACATCAATTTAGTCATATATTTTTAATACTTTTCTTCTTCAGATTGAATGAAAGTGGGAAATATTTCTTCTATGTGCATAGTTCTTTATTTATAGAATTACATTGCAAATTAAGGGGCAAATTAATTGGAATCATTTGGCTAACTTAGCCACTGAGCATCACTGAATGGATATGCTTTAATTAAACATATTTTTCACTTAAATGCCAATAATTTGTCCACATCCTATATGAGCTAAATGAACAGGGAGGAGCTTTTGTAACAGGAGCAAATTCTTTTTTGCTGTAAGACTGCAGGTAATCTGTTTTAAAATGAAGGATTATATGGAATAGCCCAGAGAGCCCACAGATGACAAGTTGTGGCATGGAAAAAAAACAGAAGGGGAAATCTGGCTCTTAAATAATTTGTGAATCAAGGTTTCTGGAGCTAAAATAATAGTCAAATAATATTCTGGTTACTGGAGGAGTTCTCTCTTCCTCTCCTACACAACTATCAGTTATGGGTATAGCAACATAGGAAATTCCTTACTTTGTCTGACCAGCAGTCCACCTAGCCCCAAACACACTCCCTAACAAAGAAGAAGGCAAGTGAGTGTCAGGGAGTGCTGGGAGCCTGACCAATTTGTGTGGAAGTTGGAAGGTCCATTCATTTATGTTTCCTATTGCATCCATTTTGGGCATATAATCCTTCAGTTTTCTATTCATTTTTGGACTTGATGACACTGTCTGCCTCCACAGTCTCCTAGGACAGGAAGTCCCAAAGTCATTGCTTAAAGGACAGCTGCTCAAAAATGTGGTTTATTGTGATCTCCTACTGAATATCTTACTTGCCTAAGCATAAGGACTTAGCACCTTTGGGATGCTCTTTGGTGTGCTCTCTGGACTCAAGATCCCTCTCCTGAAGGGCCACCACAGTTCCAGTGTGGATATTTGCCAGCCGCTTGTGGATTTCTTAGATATCACAGGGGATCTAATACAGCAGAAGATGTCTTTATTTAGATAATGGCATTAAGCCAAAACGTTTACATGTGTCAGAAAACCTGCCATAAAATGTATTTCCCCGGAGATGACAGTGTGTCAATTCCTGAAATTCCTAGTGCTGAGTAGCTGATTTGATTTACACTTCTGAACAGAAAACACGTCAGGGTAATCTCAGCTCCTCTTTACAACAGTATTTTCCAAGTAGAGGATTTATTTGTAATTTGTTAAGATCAGACACAGATAGAAATAAATCACATACAAATCCTATTGAAAGTCTTTTGGCCAATTTCTAAGATGATGGTAGAGCAAATTGATCTTTAAAGCCAAAAACATGACAGCATAGTAATCAGTTACATGGCACTTTTGAGCAAGATAAATATACATTCTACACCCCAAACGAAAAAAGCATCATTAAAATGTAGCAAAAAAATGCAATGTTGTCTGCTTCAAGCATAGAAATCCCATTTGGCTTTTGGAAGGAGATTTTCTCAAACCCAGGGCCCAACTCTAAATGTTGCCTTTGGAGAAGTACAGTATGAAAACCATCTGATCCTTGCATGGACCAGTGAAAGTCAAAGCAGATGTCAGGTTTTCACATGATATGTGAAGAAAAGTCCCTTGGCATGTGATGTTTTGAATTCTGAGGACTTAACAAGCCTTCAAAGGGTGTTAGAACAAATGAAAAGAAGAAAAATCCAATCAGGATGCTGGCTGAGAAAGTCCCAGAATCAAAAATTTTTGTAGGCTGAGAAAAAGTTCTTAGGTTTAATACTATAGGCGTGTCTTGTTCTTACAATCTTCCCCTAGCATTTAATCTTCAACAGTCGTATGAACTCTGTCTGGAATAACCAGAGGTCCTGCTAGCCTCCCCTTCCCCACACAAAAAAGGTTAGATCCTGGCTTTCTTTCCTGAGATGGATTGAAAGTTTTTCAATTTCCACATGTAACATTTGCAATTAATGCCAAATTGCTCGTATGTTTCATCCTTATGTAGAATCTAGCACAACTCAGCATTCCCAGTGCTCCTTTACTACTATTTCATCAGATATCCTCTCTGTCTGGCTTCCCTGAAAAATTTTTCAAATTCATGAAAAATTCAAATTCTTCAGAAACAGACTGTCAAAAGTAACAGCACTCTGAATGTTTTCCTTCCTATTAACAGCAAATTCTTTGAGAGAAAAACTGCTTGAATTTGCCCAGGTTGCCTTCCTTAATTAGGAGTTCCAACACTGGAGGAGCTTTTAATTGCTCCAATCCATTTCTCAGGATACATAAAAAAATAATAATGTCTTTGTACTCCTGATACTGGATGGTCTTAAGCTGTACTCCAAGAAAAAGTGTCCTCAGGAGTTATTTAATTCCTTCTGTACTTCAGTTTCTATTGATGTGGAGTAACAAAAATATATTTTTATAACCATTTCTAGATATGCTTTCTCAAAAATTAAGACACAAAGCATGGAATTCTGGATATGCAGGTACAATCACAAACAACCAATTAAAAATTTATCTAGCCAGAAGAAGTGTTCTGGTACAGAATCAGCTTGCATGTTCATTGCTTTTGTGATCAGTCAGTGAAAAATAGCAGTCAGTTCTGAAACAAAAGTGCATAAAAATTTAAAGTATTTATATCCAACCAGATATAAGGAGAAATTTTTTCTTCCTCCCACTAAGGACAATAAAGCATTGGAGCACACTGCTCTGAGATGCTGCAGGCAGCTCCTCTGGGGCTTTTCAAGGTCTGTCTGGGCCAAACCCTGAGCAACATAAACTGACCACGAAGCTGCTCTGGCACGAGCACAAGGCTGGACAAGAGACTTCCTGAGGTCCCTTCATCCTATGAAGCACGTGTGTAGGTCTTAGGTTGCTGCAAATTAACATGTAAAGAAATAAATAAAAGAAGCAAAAGCCATTTCAAAAGTTTTTGAAATTCTTCCCCAGCTGTCTTCAGATACAATTTTTTTTTCTGTGTAGAGAGTAGAACAGGGACTGGATTTGGCAAATTACTGCAGCTCTGAACTCTGTTTACCTAGAGATTGTCAGCAATTGTCTTCTATTAGCTTCTCTGCTGTACATCAAAATTTGAAATTAAGAAGCTGGCTAGGAGGAAATTGCTATTTTTTTTCTGAAACAATTTTCAAAATGTTTTCCATTTTTTTAAACTTTATTCCTAAAAAAAATGCAATAAAAGAGAAAGAAATATAGCAATTGATGAATTGGAACAGTATATTATTAATATTATCTTAGTCAGCTGTTAACTATGAATGTTTATTACGTGCAACTAAAAAGGTGTTAGCTTAAAAGAAACATAAAAATAATTTGATCTTTTTATAAATGTTCACTGATGAATCTCCTAACTTATTTTCTAATTTTGGGTGTTGAATTATTTGTCTGCAGAGCTTGATATATTTTGAATAATTATTTTCAAAATGGAAGCAACCAAATATATAAAGAGTTTTGTAAGATTTTAACCTTAATATCTCTCAAATATTTTCATGCATTCCATAAGAACATTGGCAAGGTTAAACACATGATAAGCAGAATATTTTCAGGTAAATAGGAGTCTTTTCTCTGTCTAGATATAGCTGAGACCTATAGGCCAAAATCAAGGTACTTTAAATCAGTGGTGATTCTTTTTCCCTCCAGAGAAATCCAGCTATAAAAAATGCACTATGGGAGGTATTCTGAGGAAAGAGGTCATCTGTGTGTATGTGTAAATATATAAATATATAAAAGTGAATACAAATGCATATATGTGTATAGTTGTATAAATATAGCTGCACACAGTGGGCCAATAACAACAAAGTATGGTGCAGTGACATTTTGTGTGATGAAAAAGATCATTAAATTCATGAAGGAATTATAGAGACGTTAAATCTTTGGTACAGAGGATTCACAAGAAAAGAAAAGGCTGGTGTGAGAGGATATCTTTGTTATACCTCTTTTTAATAAAAGTTTTCAAGATTTCTAGTTAATTGATCTCTGGAGAATACAGAGTAAATTGTTTTATACTTTCCATATATTTCAAATTATTCTAATTGAGCATAAATTGAGAGAAAACACTTTTCCTCTCTCACACTCTGCTATTCCTCTCGAGGGCCACCACCACAGATAAAGGACCTTTGAATCTCTCCAACAGTTCACTCTTCTCAGGGCACCATCAGAACCTGTTTGTACAGACGCAGACATGTCTCAATTAATTAATGAACTCAGTCTGCAACAGATAGTGCTGGCATCTCCTGTGCTCTGTGTAGCTCACTGATTCAACAGTACTCCATAGAATTCCTTTTAAAGGACACATGTTTGGAGTTCAGACTGGAGTTCCAGCCTGCCCAGTACAGCAGCACTGCCATTGCTGTCACCAAAACGTTCCCAGCAGAGTGGGGTGATCAGCAGCTCAGCACTGCAGCAAGCAGTAAAAGCAAAAATCAGCCCCTAACGAGCACCAGACCCTCACAGTCAGGGAAAGGATCCCCAGAGCAAGCACAGGAGCTGTCCACTGGGAGCTGGAGAGCAGTAACAGCTATGGATTCTATCCAGTACCTTCCAGTCAGATCTCTCACTGCCTTGACCCCTTTGTCCCTCACTGGGTGCCCAAAAAGGCTCCCGTGGTTTAACCCCAGTCCGCAGCTCAGCCTCATCCAGCCTCTCGCTCACTCCCCCACAAGCAGGGTGGGGGAGAGAATCAGAAGGGTAAAAGCTGGAAAACCCTTGGTTTGGGATAAAGACAGCTGAATAGGGAAAGCAAAAGTTGTGCACCAAATCAAAGTAAAGCAAGGAATTCACTCCCCACTTCCCCTGGGCAGGCAGGTGTTCAGCCATCCCAAGGAGAACAGAGTTCCTTCATGTCTAGTGGTGACAGACAAATCACTCTGAAAGTCACCCTGATGGTCTTCTTCTTCCCCCAGCTTTATCTGCTGAGCATGGTGCCACAAGGTCTGGGATATCCCTTGAGGTCATCTGTCCTGGCTGTGTTCTCTCCCAACTCCTTGTGTCCTCCCTGAGCCCACTTGCTGATGAGGTGAGAAGAAGAAAAGGCCTCGGCAATGTACAATCACTGCTCAGCAGTAACGAAAACATCCCTGAATTACCAACATTGTTTCCAGCACAAATCCAAAATACAGCCACTTATAAGCTACTGTGAAGACAATTAACTCTACCCCACCCAAAACCAGCACAATATCCCATGCAAGGGTTTAATCTAACTCTAAAAATATTAATAGAAGAACTCTAATCCCAACTGAGTGAACAAAACTCTCATTAACATGCACAAGGATGGAGTTGCCTGAAAGGCTTAAGGAGGTCTACTGTTCTACTTAGGAATACATGAAACTGCAGTTCAATTAACCACTCCTACATATTAGTAACTTCCTTTTTTGGGAGGGTTAGGTATTTGAGATGACAGTGATTCAAAAGGAGCCAGAAGACAGCACCTCTATCTTTCATTAAGTGCTTTCCAGAATACCCAGGAACTTCTTTTCCCCGGAGTCTGAGTGTAATGAAGCCTGAGGTGTCCAAGGAAGTGTTGGTACAAAATACATAAACTACAATTAATTTTTCAGGTGTAGCTCTCTCAACTGTCATGTTCTGTTTTCTTTATTTGTGAATCAGTTATATTTTCCATTCATTTTTTTTTAAATATGAGACTGTTATCTAACAAAAAAAAAGTTTTTTACCGAAATTAATTTCCTGAGATTTTGTATGGGGTTTCAAATAGTGCAGGTATCACAGATTCAGGGAAAACATATTTGCATCCTCTAAAACTGATTAGCAGTGCCTTATGACACAATAGGTATATACTTTAACTCTTGCAATTACCTCTTTTTGTTTTCTTTTTTTTTCCCTTGCCTTAGCTTTTCCCTCTCATTCCTCCATAGCACTTTCAACTCAGAGTATAACCCTCATATAATTTCCCTCTAGATTTGAATCCAATGGCTGGACAGATCTATTAGTACAGAAAGCAATTTTGCACACCTTTCAGATTAAGCTTTGTAAAGGTTTCTTATTGACAGCATCATTAGGCATTAGGACACAAACTTTACGTAAGGTTTTCTTCAGTGAGACTCCTTGAACAACATCTTACTAATAGTCTATTACTTTACTTGCTCCATGTAATCAACATTTCTGATAATCGGAGTCTGATTCAGGACATTGACCCAATTCCTTTTTTGCCCTGCACAGCCTCAGCTTTTAGGATACTAAAAAAGCTGATATGTCTGTGACACATAAAAAGGTGAAAGAACAGGATATGTCTTTTCCTCCACTCCATCCAGCCTCCCATTAATTATATATCACTCCAGTTATTTGGGTTGTTGTGACTTTCCCCTGCTTTGTGTGGGGAACGCAGTACTTACAAATATGGGCCCATGCTAGTCAGGAAAGGCAGGTGATAGATGATCCCTCTGCCAGTGTCCAGACTGAGAAAATGCAGCATTTCCTACTCACAGAAAAATAAAAATACAAAATAAATAAAATAAAAAAGTTGATAATTTTTCACAGACCTTCCCAAGCCTTACAGTTTTCAGTAAAACTGATGTCCTTGTCAGATTCATTGTTAAGAGCACTGGGTATTTGCTCAGCTGTAGAAATCTGGAGCAAAAGATTGTAGGTTCAATGAAATGGCATTTTCCAATTAAACTGTGTTTTGCTGGAAGTTCCCCAAGCTCTACCAAACACCATGGTTATACATCCTATGTAAACTACAGATTTGCATCATTTTTGCATGACAGATTTTTGAATACATAAGTCTTGGGGGAACAAAGCTTTGCAAGGTGAACATTACAAAATGCCCAGTGATTTTTTCTTTCTCCCACAGGCTTTCCTGCAGGCATGGATAATAGGGACATTAGTTATTAAATTGGCACTGGGTCTTTCTCTATTTCTCTATCATTTTCAAACAGGTTAATTGAAGCTCATTTATATGCCAGTTAAATAGAAGGTAACTTGAGTCAGAGGAAACATCAGCACCCACTTTATAATAAATCCTCCTGAACTTATAAATGACCTTCAACCACTTTCATTAACTGCCTCTTGATAGGTACAAATGCCTGCATCTTCATTTTTTTTTCAAAAACAAAGCAAAAAAAAAAAAAAATTATTTTATTTTAGCTGGGACTTCCTTTTCCAAAATCCTGTGTTATGATTGTCAATAAGCTCAAAAGAAAAAATTGTTTTGCACAGTTACCATTCATAAAGAATGAGAAGGAAAAAGCAAATATTCTCCTGAGATTAAAATCAAAATAACTGCTTACCATGTAGTTCACTGGCTGACACATGCAAAGGCACCAGCATTGGATACTTCGATGTACTTTTAGCCTAAGTGAGATGCAGGTAAACAAAGCAAGCATTTCATCCTCAGCCTCTCAGTTCCTTTTGAGACAGATGTTGACACAATTGCAAGTGCAATTCCTAGGTACAGATCTATCAGTGACAGAAAGCCCCAGGTACTGCTGGCATGCAAAAAAAGTAATTAGCCACAAGTACACAAAACTTGGCTGTATCTGTTTGTGATGCTCAAGGCTCAAAACCAGAATGTTAGGGCTCACTTATATCAAGGTACCTTTCTGTCTCCTTTGTGTGTGCTCTTTACCAACAGCAAAACAGGAAAAACAGCATGGTTCAATCCTCCCTCACAGTTTCCAGCTTGTATATAATGTTTTAATGTGAATATGCACACAACTAATGTGTAGCATCAGGAGTATGGGGTATTAACATTCCAGTTAGGGTGCTTGTGAACACTCTTACAGTCATAAGACTTTTTAATTCTACAGATCTGCTTTTATATATTTTCTTAGATTTTTCTTTTCCCTTTAATCTGGCAAGCTCCATGAAACTCTGTCACTGATAAATCATAAAAATGGTGTTTCTGTGAAGCTAATTCCCAGAATTGTTTTTCGCTATTGTATCCCCAAAGACTGTCATAGAATATTCTAGAATAAAACAGCTTGGATCATATGTAACCATTGATTTTTAGTCATAGTTCTTCATTGATTTCAGTGGGGAGTTCTTATTAGGCATCCCTGGCATGAAATGGCCACTTGTATCAGATTTTTTAGGAAAAAAATACACAGTTGACAAAAATAATCAAAACAGGCATCAAGAAATTTGCCCCACATTGTGAGCAATCGCAATAACAAAGTTATCTATCCTGCACCACAGAATAATTGCAGCATAAAAGAAAACAAAACTTTTCATTTTTTTAATAAACATCAATCCTCAGGAGCTAAAAGTAGACAGATTAAATCGTATGATTTGGGATTATTTTCTGAAGAATTAAAAAAAAGAAATCTTCAGAGCCTGGAGTTTCTCACTGTGGGAGCCATCTTGTGGAGGGAAATTATTTTCCCTGTGATAGCTTAAAAAGCAGATTTACTTTCCTTTAATTGGAAAAATATAGATGGGATGTAAAAGGCACACAGTCCTAAGTATATCTCCCTTTCACAGTTTTAAGAGAAGAAAAAAATAGACAGATAGCTCAGGATAATGTTTTGGGGTTTTTTATACCCATTATCAGATGTTCATTCCCTAAAGGTTTCTGAGCATGATCCCAGATATACTACAAGGAAAAGTTTAAATTCCAAGGTCAAGAAAAACTCCTTTTTTTTTCAGAAAAATACATGATGCTCACTCTTTAGAATTTGGACACGAATGTTTCTTATGCCATATTACAAAAAATCTCATGAGATGTAGTTCATGACTGTTATCACTGTCCTATTTTCTGAAGAGTTTACAATACCTAAAGGACATATTTACTCACATGTGGGAAGTTATTACCTGTCCCCATTTCCTAGATAGCAAGGAGGATTAAAGTAAGGCATACAAGAAATTTGTGAAAGAGGCTGGAGTCAGCCTGGAGAAGTTTTCCCACTTCTCATGCCATGAGATGAAACACTGAGCTGCTCTGTTTTCTCATTAGCAATTACAATGTTTGTACAATCCCTCAATCTGTTATTCCCTACTCTAACTCAACAATTTGTGAGCAACACACCTGATCTGGCTGGCAGTTCTGGCTGCAGGACTTTACAAGCTCCTTTTCTCTCATAGCAGGGCTTGGAGGTGCTTTTTTTCCCAGCCAGTCAAGCATCTGATAGGGAAATCACATCAGTCCTGGTTGCCTTTGCTCCAGAAAAAGCGTGCATTTGATCTGAACATCTTTTCTCTTGTTCCTTCCTGTTGCTGTCCTATAGCATAGCAACATACCCCTTGCATGTCAATCACAGAAGTTTCAAGTCCTCTAACAGGTCAGCGTGATTTGAAATACCCTCTAGCTGTCTTGTTACTTGTTGGTTTGTTATTGTTCCTCCCCTGAGGGGTCTTATTGGTTTACTATCATGTACCTTCTTTCATGATTGGTTCATTCTGTTATCTCTACCTGATGATGTAACACTTTAAAACTCTCTGCGAGAGAACAACCGGGGTCTCTCTGCTTTAGCTCCCCTTCAAGCTAACTGGCCCCTGCCCTCTCGGGGGCAGGAGAAAATAAACTTGGAATGCAGCTGACAGAGTTTCCACTCTTTTCTCCGTACCTTCCGCTGCTGGCTACAGCATGCCTACATGCTGTGAGGAGGCGTTGGGCTGCACTGGTAAACTGAGGCACGCAAACCTCAGTTACCATCTTCCAATCGCTAGCTCACAAGGGCATCGGACCCCGTTAACCTGCAGGCCGGGCTGGGAGCAGCCTGGCCGGCAGAGATATTAACACCTTCCCTTTTGCTGGTAAGTGCTTTGCTTTTGCAGCAAGCTCGTTCTAGCTGCGGTTTTCACAGGTCGTGTTGAGATCTGAGGTTGTTATTCGGTCTTGGTGCGCTGGAATCCACTCCTGCAGAAAAGACAGCCCCATTGTCTCACTTCTGTGCTGCCAAGTTCATTTCTTTAATGATCTGACCATTGTTCACCTTCATTTCTGCCTCTGCAAGCTGAACTGGAGCCTCACTGCTGCTGGCTCAGGAGAGAGAGATGGCCCTGCTGCTTCTGAAAGGAACTGGGTGAGGACGGCCACTCTGTTAGGAAAACACATTTCTCTTCCTGACAGATTATTCTTTAGTTCTCCCTTTTATCCTGAGTGCATTTATCCCATCTTTCTCATCTTGCACAGATGGGCTTTTCATGGGAATTTTTGCAAAAGAATCATAAGGTATTGCTCCTCGAGCTACTCAGCTGTCTCTGATGTCGTCTTTCTAGAGCACTCAAAAGCTTGATTGTAGAGTCCCTTTATCCCCAGATTTTGATCAATATTGTCCACAGACTTAAAAATTTTAAACATAAAAAATAACACCAGTGGTCATAAAATTCAACTGATTTCCCATGGGACAGTGTTAGGTAGCACTATAAGGGAATATTCCAGACCACCTCATTCTTAAAAATTAGCAGCAAAAACAGAATCATTGGAAAGTTTTACAAAACCATAAAGTAATATGAAACATGACTTCAGTACTGTTCCAGAGAATTGAGTTTTGGATTTTTCTAAGTTTTTGGCAAGTGTTTTGTGCTTGGTTCAACTTCTATTTTCTTTTTTATATTATACCATCAAAGCAAGTCAATTTCACAATATCTTCTTTACTCCTTTGGTCTGTCACTGACTTTGATATTCTCATTGTAGGGTCAGCTCTAAAAGCTGAGAGCTTTCCCCAAAGACAAAGTTTTATCATTTCTTCTAGGTTTGCTGACCCAGAAAAATTCTGAAACAGCAAGTAATATGAACAAAGAAGACATTTAGTCCACAGAAAATAAAAAAGTACAGATCCCAAGACAGAAATGCAGTCAAGGACAGAGGCATTGCTAAGGAACAAGGAGAAAGGAATTGCTGGGAAAAAATCATGTCCAAAACATTCAAGGCCTGCAGATAAAGCAGGGAGTGAAGTTAAAGAAGGGATATTTTTGGAAAGATTTCATCCCTGCACCTCCCACCCACGCTTTTCTTTAATGCTGCAAAATAGAATGTACTAACAAAATACACATGAATCTTTCATAAAAAATATTTGTGACCAAGCAGAAAAGTCTTTCAATAAGGTACATGTTCTTGGGGTATAGATAAAATGTTAAAAATCTCTTCCCAAACCCTATAATTTCTGCTTCAGTGATAAAAGTGACACTGATGTTTTCAGTTTTCCTGTTAACATACTCCGTTTCAGACAGCTTTCTCTCCATTTGAGTTCTTTCAAGGTACCTTTGATTTTGTTTAAACAGGCAACAGAACCCAGGCATTTCTTACAGATTTAGTTACATAATATATAATACTTCATCATCTTAAGCAGGCTACTCACTCCAGTTAAAGAATGTTGTTGATTTTTCAGTGTTTGTGCAGCCATAGTAGATCTGACCTAAAACTCATTTAAATGAAAGACATCTATTGAATCTGTGGGCTTCGGGGCATAAACCAGTCAGCCTTTCACTGACTCACTGAAATGCTGTAGTCAGATATATGATTCATGTTTCTTTCCAGTGCCTTGGACTTGAATGTGGTTATTCAAGGAGTTAGTAATCACAAGGCCAGCATTTTATAAGCTATGAATGTTATAATAATGCAGATATATCAACTCAGTACTGTTCTTTCTGAGCAAAATTATTTTTTCAACAGTGCAATACAGATTCAAAAAGAAATGAAAGGAAAAATTTCAGAAGGACAGATAAAAGCTGTGTTAAAATTGCTGTTCAAAAGTGGAATTTGCACGTGTTCACTTTCACAATAATTGATGTTAGGAAAACAAGAAAGGTAGATAAGTCATTCGCTTTCAAAAACAGATAACCAAGAAAGTGTCAAAGGGATTTAAATAGAGAAGAAATCTATGGACCACATTTTTTATTACATTGGTATTTATTGACATTACCACTAGGGTTTTCTAGCTAGAATGTATAAATGACAGCAGATTTGGTAAATGTGGGTGTAGATTATTTTGAAAAAGGTACACAAAGAAGGATATGTAGGGAAAAAACCCACAAACCACCAACATGAAAATCCCAATTGTATAAAATCTGTCATTAATTTCAAGAAATAACTGGATAGTTTGTTTAGTTATGGCTATATGAGGACAAATATCAATGAAGGAACAGACATCTGCTTGCCTTTTACTGATTTGTCACACTCTCCCTCCAGTTTATTAGAAAAATACATTAATATTTTTTTCCTAGTTATTTTTCATTAATATTCCTTTATGTATTCATTAATTAAATTACTAAATTTAGCAAGTAATGCAATCTCTAATAAAAAAATAAATATTTCCTGGTTTTAAATAAGGGCAATCTATTTCAGAAAATGGTTACATTTTTTCAGCCTGAGTCTGTGTTTGTCAGTAGTTACTCAAACAGCATCATTCAAGAGTTTTACGTTGTTAAGCTAAATCCTAGTGCTGAAAACATTAGTGGAGTTGCATAATATGTGTGATAAGTATTTCCCTGAGAATTATTACAGAACACAAGGAGGTCCTTCCTCTTTTACTTGGCTTTCAGGAATTTCAGTAGGGTCCCCTTAACTTTGTAGAGAGAGAAGAAAGTTGAGTTACAGCAACAGATAAGGAGGCCTTCAAGTTTATAGAGCAGATTCCATTCCTTCCTTGCTAGACAGCTAATGTGAGGAATGATTGCCATCTATAAAACCTCTAATCTGCCCCACAAAGATAAATAAAATGGGGAGCAATCAAAATTTTCAGGATACCCTTCACACTGTGTCACCCATGGCCAAATTACCTGTTTTCACGAGATTAAACCACACTTTAGTATATTTCTGAAAGGATGTGAGAGAAACACACTGTACAACCAGGGTATGAGGCACTGGTATTTTAGACTTATATAGAGTAAATCTTTAAACTGACACTTTTTCCCTGTCAGAGGAAGGAAATGATGAACCAAGAAATCTGTCTCTGCAATGTGTCAGAGGATGATCTCAAGGGAGAGAAGTATTAGTAGAAAAAGGAGCTTTCCTTTAGTTTCTTAGATACATACAAGTAGCATTGCTGGAGGACAATTTCATGGTCCTGTGAAGAAACCTGAGTGGAAAACTCATGTCACAATTAGCAGCAGATGTTCTGTGAATTGCTCAAGTTACGAGTTGCCAGAGTATACATATAAAAATCACAATATTAGCCTTCTCAGTTCCAAGAGTCCAGTGTCACCCTGTTGAATCTCCCTAAAATATGCAAGAGCCCATAACTGTCCCTTGTGAATTGCTACTTGTTCCCCAGGGGAGCTCTCTGCCACATGCTGTGTCCCTTCCCCACCAGTCAGCGTGCAGGAATTGCAGCCCTTGGAGAGGCCAGCTGTGATTTTCAGTAGTTCTCTGATGAGGTCTCTATTCCTGCCTGAAACTCGGGTCAACACAGAGCCCTTTCACTAACAGACCCCAGCTGCACATGTAGGAGAAATCCAAGTGGAGAACATCCTCCGTGGCAGCTCCCAACCCTTGAACTTGCTCCAGCGGCCACCTCCCATTGCCCTAAAGGCCTGCAGAATGTGTCACTGACGTGCTCCAACAGCAAGAGTCTGAAGGTGCTGATCATCACCCGGAGCCACATGCTGGAGGAAAGGGATTGGAGGAGCTTTGTTCCAAGGAGAGAAAGTGAGGACTTTTATAACAGACTTTCAGCACCTTTCTTGCATCATTCTGTGCTGGTTTTTTTTCCTGGTGGTTTTTTTGTTTGGTTTTTTTGTTTGGTTTTTTTTTTTTTAATTTGAAGTAAGATGGAGAGTTTCTACTCAGTAAAAGTAACATACTAAAATGGCTGAAATGGTTTTATGAGTAGTTACCTGGCAGTTTTTCTTTTAGCGGGCTAGGCAAAGAGTCTGAAGGTTAGAGAAGAGGACAGAAAGACTACTGACAGGAAAACTAATAATTTTATGAGTTTTACAGGACTTGGGCTGTAGTGACAGTGTGCACTGAGATATGCAGTACCTACCAAAAGTCATAGTCAATGGTTAGGAGTAGATAATATTTAACATTTATATAGTGTTACACAGCTTCGAAGAACTATGCAAACATAAATTAATTAATCCTCAGGATTTTAAGATCTCTATTTAGATAGGTAGATTCCTCTCTGAAAGTTCTGTGTAACACAGATGATTACATCTACTTACAAAATAGGACAAACAACAGCAATAATATCACTGGCTTTGTGATTTAGTTAAGCACTGTTATCCCTCTTTTGCTGATGGAAAAGCTGAGGTTTAGCTATCAGGAAATTTCTGTGAGGCATGTCAATGAGAGAGCTGAAATTAAATTTTTGGAATGGCCTATCTTTTGACTCTTATTTTCTGCCTGCTCAGTAAATCCAAGGAACAATATAATTTAGTGATGTGAGACAGATAAATAAATGTAAATTAAAAAGTTCACAGTTAGGGTATTTATTTTCTCATAACATTTCCATCCCAATAGTGTAGTTTCATGATATTTTTTTGAAACTTGAATTATTACAGAACACAACATCAAAAGTAATGTTGGGGTATGGGAAAAGATATGGGAAAAGTGCTCATCATGATATGGTCAGATTCTGACCACTGTCAAAGAACAGACCAGTTTTAAAGGGCCCTATTAATTTATCTGTTTGGTGATTTTGAAATTTCTTTTGTTATTTTCCATTGTTTCAGATTTTCAAACACAGCTAACACATACATGTTCAATAAAGTCTGATGTGATGCAGAAATGTCCAGCAGAGTCTGCAGAGATCCTGTAATAACACTGATCCCACTTAGGAGTTAACTCAGAGGCCTGATGATAATTAAAAATGTCAACATCATTAAATATTTCATTTCTCAAATATGAACGAAGAGGTTGAGTCTCATATTTGCATAATTTACATAACAGCCGTCTAATTTTGGTGATTGAATTGATGACACCTGGGATGTCTAAGCTTTCGGTTCTTTCTCTCTAGTCTGCAAAGTGTCATTCCCAGAGAACTTCTCAAATCCTATCAGTGTATTGAAGTTCCACTATGGGTATTGAAATCCAAAAAATCTGAGAGAACACAATCTTATTGGGGTTGTTCACATCATTTGTTTTAAGTATGATGGCAGCTGATACGGATGGAGTACAGAGAGATGTTCTCACTTTATTGTTCTCACTTGACTCCTGCCAGGAAGATAAATGGCAATGTTGTCAGTCAAAAATATTTTAATATTAAGTTTTGTCTCTCAAGTGGGACCAAATGGTATTACAGCTTTTCATCAATTACCTTATTACTACCTAGCTTTTAAGAACTGTAAATTGTGGTTTCCAAAATGAACTCAGTTCCACAGAACCAACCATTAATATTGCAGCCTGGTAACTTCCTGTCTTACTTTAATTAATCTTTAATTTAAAGAAAATATCCCATTGGTAAACCAGAAACAGCCAAGGAGTACATCCAAGCAGACTCTTCATGGTACAGGAAACTAACTTAAATTGAGCCTTTACCACATAATCTAAAATGCTAAATCTTTCAAGGTTCACATTATAAATGTGTTTCTGGTGTTATCAGCTGGAGTTTTGGGGAGGGAGGTAGCTGAATTTTATTTTACATTAATATTGTAATATATAGACTGAGAATTTTGATATTAAGTACTAAATTCTTTTGTTAGAGTTGCTGTGAAGAATTTAAAAACACTAGGGCCTAGGATAACAGCTCAGCTCATTGGAAATTCAGCTGTCATGGGACGAGAGGGGAGGTCTCCTCATGAATTAATAAATAGCTTAAATACTAGGATTAAGTGATCAGCTTCAACAAAAGTAGAGGTTTAACAGCAGAGTCCCTCGGGGAGCTCTGCTGGGATATCTACTGCTCAACATAAATGATCTAGAAAAAGAAGGGAATAACGAGGTGACTAAGTGTCCTGAAGGTATAAAATTCCTTAAAATAATAGTGATGAAAACTGACTGCCAAGAGTTGCAGTGGATTTCAAGGTATCAGACAGCTACGGGACAAGGAGAAAATGAACATCAGTGTTGATAGGAGTAAGATAATGTACATGAAAGGGGGGGAATCTCTTCATTATAAATACAGAGTGATGGTCACTAACCAAGCTGTTATCATTCAGAAGAGATATTTAATCATCACTGCCCATAATCCTAGGAAAGCATTACTAGCCCAACCCTCAGCGACAGGCAAAGGCTAAGTAGAATAAGAAAAAGCAGTTAAGGGAAAGAACAGAGAGTAAAAGAGAACATCATTATGGCATCACCTACAGTCATGGCACAGTCATATCCTGAATTAGAGATTCATTTCAGTCTCCTCAGCTAAAAAACACGACTGTCAAAAAAGACAGGGGCTAAAAAAAACCCACAAGTATGGCTTGCTCTCAGTACTAAACAAACCCTGACATATTGGCTTGGCAAAGTGAACTCTTAGATATTTAGAATCATGAATGGAGAACAAAGAAAGATTATTTATATTTTTCACGTCAAAATTAAGAAACCCAGAGTTAGTAGACAGAAGCAATACCAAAATACATACTTTTTCAGTATAATTGTGGAGTTTGTTGCCACTTGTTGCAATGCTTTGGATCCGCAATGGGCTTGAAATCAGACTAGCCTGCATCATGGAAAAGGGTCCCTGACAGGCTACTCTTACAATGCTAAATTACAGCCTCCAGCTCAAATGCAGAAGAAAGTCAGAAGAAATAACTGGAGAGCTGCCACTCTGTTCTTTCTCGTGCATCAGAAGCAAAAAGGATGGCTAGATGGAAGTTTCAGTCAAAGTGGTTTTATTATCTTGCGTGGTTTCTTTCTAGTTACAGCACTTCTGCTTCTCATCTGTGAAATGGGGCTAAAAATACATACTACTCTTTCTTTAGCATGTTAAGATTTGAGATTTCCTGTAATGTCCTTAAAGGTGCGTAAGGTGCAGAAGTGGCAGGTTTTGTTTGATTGCAAAAATACCCTGACATTTGCTTATGATTAAATGATTTTAAACATCTTCTAAATAGCTGGGAGACAGCTTCATATAGTTATAGTGGCTCCTAAGGAGAAATGACTTTGAGTAGAAATTGTATTGGCATGCTCATTCTGCACTCCATCATTTGTGCTTATTGAGGTGAGGGCTGTTAATGTTCTCTTTGGGCCAGCCTCTGCCTACATATGCAAAAATCTATAAAATCACAATTAAACTGCATTTTAGTATAAATAAACGGCAAGCATTCTGCTATTCCCAGGACACTTTAACTCAAGCGTTTTTCAGACTCCAGTTTCCCCTGTCCTTAGCAGAAAGGTAATGGATGCTGATGACACACTCTCTGCTGCTGGACCAACTGCAGCATTTTCCACCACCTCTTTTTGCAGCAATTGCTCAAATATCTGCCTGGTGAGTTCTTTTCTAACTTGCCTGCTAATGAAGGAGGTGGAGAAAGAAGCCATCATGTCTATTACTCGGCATGCAAGCACCACTTTCAAGGGAGTGGTGCCTTGACCTGTGAAAGTAAGATGTCCATATTCCCTCTAAAAGGTGATTGCTGCAGTCTTTTTCAGAGGTATTCATCTCTGATAAACACTCTGCTAGTTCTGGGATTTACTCTCTAGGCAGCTTGAAGGCTATTGAACAAAGAGGTTTTCTAATACATCATAATTACACAAACACCTGTGCTGAGCAACCTTGCACTGAGCTACCCACATTTTTTTCAGCTGTTCACCAATGCTCAACACTCCTCATCTGCAGTTTGGTGGTCTAATGGTTGAGCATAGGGTGCAATGAAGTACAGATGGGAATTCCAGATCTGAGACATTTAAAGAGAAGTGCCCAGGTATATCTGTTCACATTACTGATTTTGATACAGTTTTACAACACACTTTGCAACATAAAGCTGCTTATTTTCAATGTAAGGGAAAAACTAGAACTAGACATATTGTCATTTACAGGTGTTCTCTTCAGATTATGTAAAAGATTTAACAGATTATTTGTTTGACTCAATATACGAATGCCACCCTGCACAGTTGCAAAGTGTCTTTTCAAAGACTTTGTTTACTTTTCCAGATTGTTCAGGTGGCTTTTAGAGTCACACAAATTTTCGAACCTCCAGATCTCAAAGCTATTCTTTACCTCACATTATTCTGTGAAGTCACCTTTAAAAATATAAATACTCAACACTGGATTTGAAAGCTCATCATAGTGATTTTTCAGAATGTGTTGAATGATCCACTCTGTCTTTATATATAGTTCCTTTTTAGATGGGCAATAACTCTTTCCCTATGCCTGAACTTCTTTCTAAAACTTGCTAAGAACAGCAACACCTTAACAAATTAGTATATTCTCAGTTTTTCTCATATTATCTGGTATCATCAACACAGACTAATCAAACACTTTTAATGATATTAACGCAGGAAATGTTTTTCTCTTCACACCAATCTTTTTTTTTTTTACTGTGGTTCAAAGTGTTTGAAAATCTAAGCCTACTAATGAGTTTAAACATTGGGATTATTTAAAGAACTGGATCTTTCAATTCAGCATCACTGTCATTTTCTTTTAAGAACAGCATTAGTACTGGAAGTCAGAATGTTCAAAATTCTCACAACATTAAAGCAACTAAAAATCTATGTATTGACATAAAGTTTCTGACCTAAAGCTGGTGTAGAATTGGAGAGATTACTCTGAATCCTGTTAGAAGTTGTGTGGGAATACATATAAGAGAAATTCTAGGAATAAAAGGAAACAGACCATCCTGCCCAGATTTCTCCCTACAGCAGTGGATTCCTCCAGAATAAAAGGCCAAAAACAGAGTGATCTTTTTCCAGGATACTCTTACAACCTCTCACACCACAAAAGATTTCCAATGCTAAGATGGTCCCTTTGTACTTAGCATGCCTCATTTGTTTTTTTTTCACCCAGATTTGTCCAGGTTCTTTTGGAATCCATGAAAACATTTAGCATTACTTTTTAGAAAATTATGTGTAATCACAAAGACTAGAGGTTTGGCTCAATTTTCTCTGTCTTGGTTTCTAATCTGTTTAGTAAACAATATGCCTACTACAAATCATGGGGATAGAGAATATCATTACAAAAATCCAAGCTGTTAAACCATGAGGCTGACGACGGATTAATTCCTTAAAAATTGCTTAAGGCTTGTACAGGATTTTAACAGTTTGGAATTAAAGACTGATGGAGTGGTTGCAGCTCAACCACAATGTTCTTTGTCCCGGAATGCGACTTGTGCCAAACAAGCAGCAGTCAGGGAAGAGTGACACTAAGCTAAAGCAGAAGAGGTTACCTTCTTTAAGGTTTTCTTCTAGAGCTTCAGATCTCACAGAAAGACAACCTTCCCAATGAAGTCAAAAAAAAAGCAAAATATTTTTATCGTGTACTCACTGTACTTAATAAAGACAGGCTTTTTTCATACATTTTTTCATACAGAAAACACTCTTTGTCCTACTTGTTCTTACAATTCCTTTTAGTTTTAGGATCCTGCATTCACTTTGACTGTCCTTTGCATCCTTTACTTTTCAATGAAGTATTCAGTGACTGTTTTAGATGACTATATAGACACAAATCCTTTAGAATATCTTTCATAATTCTCAAAAGCATGTTCTGAAAACACACACCCATTAAGACATAAAGTCACGAATAAATAAATCAGTCACAGCACTATCCAACAATAAGACAAATCTATACTCAATATTGGATTGTGGGGGTTTGTTTTGTGGGGTTTCTTTAAAATACAAGCCTGCAACCAGAAGCATTATGATTTCAAATGCATATTTTCAAAGCACAAAATTACTATGCACTGGAAATTTTATGGCATTGAACTAAGAGTTATGTTATTTAAATTAAAATAGCAGTCACCTTTTTTTTTTTTTTTAATGTGTTTTGTTTACTTATTTTAATCTCATGTTAGCTGCTTAGCATCACATGGAAAACACATTTTTCTTGTGGTAGAATTCTAGTCCAGATACTTAATTTCCAGTTCCACATTACTCTGTAGTAAGATAGCTACACCTGTGAACTTCCACTTGAGTAAGTATATATGTTTTCCTTTAAATGCTAAACCTCTTTGAGCACAGTTCTCCTTGCAGATTTGCTCTTCCTCTCAGCTTGCTACTATTTGACTTTCAAATCGAGTAAGTTTGAAGAATCAGTGTATGCTGTAAAAAATTTCATGATTAAGATTTAATCCAGAATCATTTATAGCATTCAGAAACAGAAATATTCTTCAATTTTATAACTCTCAAAGTAAGATATTTTCAATACCATTAAGTCATTTTCTTACTTTATTTAACCTACACTGTAAATTATTGTATGTCAGTACCAGCATTATATGTACACATAATACACTAAATAAATGATATTTCCTTATGACAGTAAAACTTTTGGGTTTTGGGGGTTGGAATGGCATTGTTTATTTGTTTGTTTTTTAAACAATAGCATAACTAATAAACCGAAAAAGATCTGTTAAACTTTGACACTTCAGTTCATCAGCTTGGGTTTGACTGGAAGGCAGTTACTGAAATAGACATCTCCTCTCATTAAGAGAGTGTCCAAAAGCTAATCCATGTGTAACCTGTAATTAGGCTATAAAAGATTCTTGTGCTCACATCACAGTAAGATTTTCTGAGTAAAAACCCTTCATTTTGTCTCTGATAGCTGTCTAGGTTTTAGGGACAGGCCCTTTGTGTTGTTTACCTGTGGGAAAAAAATAAAATTACTTGTTCGGGAGAACACCAGAATTAACTCATGTATGTGACATTCTGAAATTTTCAAATGGAAGAAGCTATAAAAAAATGAAGATGTTATAGATATAAGAACACTTGTGGTTATTGTTTCTTCTTTGATTTTAAATAGTCTTTCTAATCTGACTGAAGGGAAGTGATGATGCTTTTAGCAGCAGATGGGAAAAGACAGACAATAGTATTTCTGAGCAGTACAGCTTGTGCTGCATTCTTGCAGCACAGCTTGTTCCACAACACTAGGGGCAAATAGTTCTACATCTAGAGCTCTTCAGCCCTTTTGGGGCAATGTGCCAGATCTCCAGGAAAGAGAGATTGCCTAGGAAGAAATATACTGGGGTGCGGGGGCAGCAGATAGAGGTCAAATAGTCAAAGATGAGGAGGAAATCTGGATGACTTAACTCTTCTGTAGTGAGAATATCCCAAAGACACCAGCTAACTACTCTGTGGTAATTTGTATTTATAAATTGTGTCAAAACAAAACATTTCTAACCCCCTTGAAAACAGCACAAATGTTAAAAATTATACAAATGTAACTACAGGGCTACAAAATTGAAGAAGTCAGTGAAAAAATTATGCTGCAAGTTTTCTGCCCATAAAAATATCCTTTGATCTAATTAGCTTCTGAATCACCAACACGGGCTTATATTTAGCAACAATTTTAAAAAATATAATCATGCTTTAAAATCTGAAATTTCATACCAACAGACCTTGACTAGCAAAAATTAAAGTACCAGAGGGAACAAACAGTATGTACTTGGAGTCTATCATAACTCGACAGACATTTCTGTAAGACAGATATATTAAACACAAACTTAGATTCATTTCTCATGAGGACATAGACACAAAAGTAAATAATCTGATCTCATTAAAAGCACTATGCCACAATAAAAATATGTAGCCACATCATATTTCAAAAGGTAACAAAATCCTCCTTGCAGAGTCTGCTCTGAAACTACAAGAAATTTAGTAACTTACATTTTTTTATTACTATCCTTGCTGAATCATTGTTAAACCATGGCTTACTCTTATTAAAGGCTTCAAAGATATTCTGACTTCAACACACTTTCTCCATGTCATTCGAGGTAATAGCACAATCATTTATGCCGTCTCTCTAAGCAATGCTTCGGCAAGGAGAATTACAGCTAAGAGAAGTCACCCTCTCATAAGATGCTTCTGAGGAGACTGAAGAACTGGAAGAGATCACATGCAGGGCTGTCTAGGAAAGACAGGGAAGTTGTTTCTTTTAAGTAAAATTTAGCCAACAAGCTAAGTTTAACAATTTTGCACAAGTCAAATTTTCTATAGAGAGTCCTTGTATTTAAACCAGTAGAATCCAGTATTAAACCTTGTATTTAAACCAGTAATTAACAACCTGTTAAATACAGGCTGCCTTTTCAGTGGCCTTTGATTGATCAACACATTTGACATATAGATTACCCTGAGTTGGAAGGAACCCATGAGGACCATTGATTCCAGCTCCTGGCCCTGTGCAGGACACCCTGACAGTCACACCCTGTGCCTGAGAGCGCTGTCCAAACACTCCTTGAGCTCTGTGGGTCTTGGTGCTGTGATCACTGCCCTGGGGAGCCTGTTCAGTGCCCAGCCACCCTCTGGGTGAAGAGCCCTTTCCTGATATCCAACCTAAACCCACCGTGACACAGCCTCATGCCATTGCTTATGTAACCAGGATGCAGAGCTATTAATTTTAGATGGGGTGTGTAATTATGAAACAGTTACACCCTTTTTTTTTTTTAACTGTTGTACAAATGTATACAGTATCTCAGAAAAAAATTGGGAAAAATTCAATCTATACCACAATGACATTAAGAGCTCCTGTATTTCTAAAGCGTAGGTTATAAATATTAGAGTTATAATTCATTTATTAGTCATTAATTGCTGTTAAATTAGTATCCAATTAATAAACAGCTATCTTTAATAATTATCAATTGTAACTTAACAATTAAATATTGATAAAATTCTGGTTTGCTTCTTTTCCACACCTTTACAAGACTATCTAGCAGAATAATTGCTTGCAAAGGACCCAATTACAAGTTCTAAATCAGATGCAATAATTGTGAGGGAACATCAAATAGCATATGTTTGCATTTCTTACATTCAAATGTGAAAAAAAAAAAAAACCATTTGGATTTTAAAAAAAATTATTCTGAAATACCTAATTAATATGCACTGGGTTTCACTCATGGAGTTCGAAACACTGAGGAAGATATAACTGCCTTTTTAGAAGTGAGAAAAGTGTGGGATAGCATAGGAAGGATATAGGGAACACCACCCATAGCTTGGGAGGAGAAACAACCAAATAGAACCATGAGCACTAGTTCAGAATTTTGTACTTCAGAGCGTATCGCCTCTTCCGGTGAAGTACTATTTCCTTTTCAATGGGAGATTTGTAGTATGGGATCTGCATCATGTCTTTCTGAACTGTGACTCTGGTTCAAATCAAGTATTAGTTAAAACAGATCATGTTGTACTAAAAGGAGCTAAAAATGCAATTTTCAGTGTTGAGGGGTTTTTTTTGTGGTTGCTGTTTGGGTGTTTAAAGGTCTAAAAATTCACTAGAAACAAATATGTGCTTTAGTGACTAACAGAGTTCTGCCTTCAGTTATGGCACAGGAAAAGCTCTGCAAACTGCAAGTTATGATGAATAAGTTTGTAACCAATGGCATTTAAATCTCTCGTGAGTTAATGGTATCTCTAGCAGTTAATAAGGGGTAGATCTTGGAGAAGGCCTGTTAGTAGTAAGTAAAATTTAATGACAAAAGGTCATTAAATAGGATGTGGTTCCTGTGCCTGTATTTTGGTATCACAGTCACAATAAATTTAGTTTAAAATTCTCTACTAAATGACCTGCAAAGCACAGTTTGGTGTATTCTGCTTCTATGAACAAAAAGGTGAAAAATAGTTGCAAAATTAATTGTTTGAAGCAACTAGACTTGTCTTTCCTATAACTGTAAGCACAATAAACAGTCATTATAGCCCTTCATTAACACATTAATATTATTTATTAGTTTTATGTATCACTACACAAAAATATTGCTTGTTTTATATTGTTTTGTTAGTGCAATGTTTATTCCTTATATCTTGAGTTACAAAATATAAATGTATTTTACCAGTACATTGTATTTTATCTATGCAGTAGAGGCATTTTATTGAAAGCATATATAAACTTTATTTCTTTTGTGGGTTATGGCTTTAGAAATAGTTGATATAAAACTTGGAATCTGCATTTTAGGTGCAGAAGCAAAGTCCTTCCATTACTTTCCTTTCTAGTTCAACATTTTCACTTGTTCAAAGTACTACAGGAGACAGATGAAGTGACACCACACAAAGGTAAAAAGAAAGGAAGAAAATTAAAATTAATTAAGCAACATTTCATTGTCTGTTAAGGTAGCCACAAATGGGAATATTTTATTTCAAAGCAAAGTTTAAATGTATTTGCAAAGAGTTTCAGTCATTCAGTAGCGGGAAATTAACACAGAGGGAACCTGGATGCACCTCTGAAGACTTAAACTGTTCTTTCTGCCAAACAATTCTGTGTTCATAGTCACACTTGAAAATTGCCTTGCTGAAAGTCATAAGGAATCACGGGATGAAAATGTAAACCCTCAAGTGTGTCCGACACACTAAGTAATTCTGTAATGACAGATTTTATCTTCAAACTAAGCTTGTTTCTTTAGCCCTTACAATTTAAACTTACTAGAGGTATGTAATTTCATAGAAGTACAAAAAAAAAAATTCAGTTGGGCAATTAGATTCATACACAACAGTATTTACTTCTATTGAAATATTGATCCTCTGCAGTTTAGCTTCTCATATACTTTGGCTGATTCAGGAATTAGCTATTGCACAATATATCAGTTATGATTAAGATTTTCAGAGCTGATGAGGAGATTTAGTTACATTTACTTCCCTTGAATTGAGATGTATGTCTGAAGTCCCTTAAATAGCATTAAAACCAATTTTTTTAAAAAAAATCTATCAATACTTAATTTATACATATGCAATAGTACAAACAAGAAAATGCAAATAGATGAAAATATCACACTAATTTGCACTTTCTTTTGTACACACACATTCTTCTTCTGTACAATTGTATTTATTTTATGGTATAAAGGTTAGGTACTATCTACTATAATATAATTAGATTCCTGAATAGCTGAGTTATTTTTCAATTAAATCTCTTAATGATATGCACAAAGCAAGCACAAAGGCTTATCATGTTATTGAAGGGAGGTTCAGGGAGCTGATTCTCCCTCTCCACTCAGCCCTGGTGGGGCCACACCTAAAGTATTGTGTTCAGTTTTGGTCTCCACAGTTTAAGAAAGACAAGGACCTACTGGAGCAGATCCAGAGGAGGCCACAAAAATTATTAAAGGACTGGAGTATCACCCTCATGAGGAGAGACCATGGGAGCTGGGCCTGTTCAGTCTGGAGAAGAGAAGCCTGAGATGGTGTGAAAAATGGAGCAACTCTCAATGTTTGGTTAAAAGAAAACTCAGGTTTATTAATAAAAAAAGGAGTAATAAAATAAATTTTAAAAAATCCAGATCCACAGCGATTAGAGACTCTTATAACTAGAACAGCGAATAACCCAACACAAAAAACCCACAGTGCTGAGTCTTGCTTGGTCTAGGCTCAAGCAAAGGTAGGTTGGCAAGTCGGCCTAATGCCCCCAGCACCGGGCTACGCCTGGGCTAATCCCGAGCAGAGGGTCACACACGCAACTAGACAAACACCTGCAGGCAAAAGCAAGCTCCTGAGCCTGTGTTCCTCATTTTATACCCCTCTTGGCTCCTCCCATCACCGCCCGCTGTCCCGCCTCTGATGTAAAAGCTGATTGGTAGAGTCTTCATAGCGTTCAGGTCATTGGTTTGAGTCCTGCAGGTGATGCAAGGTCTTCCGACCCACGGCTTGCTGTCTCTAGGGTGGAGACTGTGGGTGATGTAATCCGGATTTTCAGGTGGGAAACCTTCTCCATTAGAATTCAAGTTTCCATGGAGCTTGGTGACAGGCCAACAGTCGAGTTTCCAAATATAGCCCCTTAGCTATGGGTGAGGGGTTTTTCTCCTCTGGAACACAGCTGTATCTGGAAAAGAGCTCAAAGGTTTCCACAAAAATCCCTTGCTCCATACCTTCAGATTTGGTTCTAAACATACAGATTCTCTTAGTTTCAATTTATTTAACTTATAACAACATTTAACTTATTTAACTTGTGACAACTTTTAATTATTAATCAATTCTAAAATACAAACTCTTTTAATTTCAACTTACTTGACTTTAATCAACATTTAATTATCTATTATTTCTATAGCTGTGCAAGCCAAACCCCTTTCTCCATTTATGACAGAGGGGATCGCATCAATGCCCATAAATATCTCAAAGGCAGGTGCCAAGAGGATGGTGCCTGAATTTTCGGTGGTGCCCGACTTTTTGGTGGTGTCCAGCGACACGACAGGGAGTAACAGCCATAAAATAAAACACAAGATGTTTCACCTCAACACAAGGAAGAACTTCTTTACATTGAGAGTGGGAGAGCACTGGAATGGGCTACCCAGGGAAGTCACGGGGTCTCGCACTCTGGAGACGTTCAAACCCACCGGGACGCATTCCTGTGTCACCCGCTCGAGGTGATCCTGCCTTGGCAGAGGGGTTGGACTGGATGATCTCCAGAGGTCCCTTCCAACCCCAACTATTCTGGGACTCAGCTTCTGAGTGTTGAAGTGAAACAAAGATGGACTCTATTGGGAAGGCACGAACCAGAGTTCGTAAAATCAGCAGAGTTTAACTACCTGATGTGTAGCTCTGAGGCCTCAGGTACCACTATATTACAATTGCACATTTGGAGTACTGACACATGAATTACTCTGCATGGACCATCATCATAACAAAGTAGAGTTTGACTATCTTGTGGATAAGTGGTATCTGTAATAAAATCAACAGTGAGTTTCATTTTACATGAGGTATTTTTGCAGTGCTATCAGCAATTGTTCAAGCACTATGGTTTCCAGAAGGGCCACTTACAGGAAGGACAACAAGCTACGCTGCCATGAACAAAGAGAGAGTGCATTTGACTTTCCAACTCAAAAGCAATTTGTCTAATGAATTATTCCAAATGGGAAACAATGAAATTACACTAAATGAAGAGAATAAACAGAAAATTAAGGTGACTTACAATCTGCTGTTGCAAAACAAAAAATATGACTGATAAAATAGATATAATTTTACACCTAAGTGATGTGTACTCTAGCTATATACATAAAATGCATGTAAAATTATGTTTAAATTTATTATAAATTGATCTAATAATGTTTTACTTGTTCTTCATATATTTTCACAGTTTAAAAAAATAACCTTATCCCTCACCAGGATAAAGTCAAGACATTTTCGCAAAGAAAATTTGCAGAGAATCCCATTCTAAATTAACTTCAAATTTAGCATATCACCAAAAATATATGTACCAAAACAGTGATGTTCATTTTTCTTAACTTTAACAATCAATATAAAAAGTACGGTTTAAGCTACTTGGCCAGAATTCAGGTTTTCAGCAGAAAAACTGTGTTTGCACAATTCTCCCTCCCCTTCAGAACAGAAGAAATACCTCTCTCCTCTGATTAAAAAAGAAACTCAAATTAAGCCATTTTAGTTCATATATAAGTTTTACTTAAGATTCCTTATTTACATTTTTCCTCATCATGAATTTCAGGGACATCCCTCAAATTTTAATTACTATAAACCTGGCTTTATAGGTCATTAAAAGTAATATCTCTGAAAAAATTGTTTCTGGACCTCTCAGATAAGCCAGAGGAATCAATGATTCTCCCTGTAAGTATGGACTGTGCTACTGGATCCTCATTTTTATACATATCTTCAATTCTCACTTTCTATGTTCCCATTAATGAGCCAAGAGTCATCATATTAGCCAGAAAATTGAGTTACTTTTCATGCATTGCTTTGAAATCTCTGAAAGTACAATCACAGACTGATATTATATAAAAGTTTGGAGAATTAAATCTGCCCAATTCTTGAGACCATCCCTGCATTCCAGTTTAGTTTTTGTTTCCAGGTATTACTGCTTATCTAATATTTATAACATTTTCTGGATGCCTGAATGACTATAGAAATTCTTTTCTTTAGCATTGTTTCAAACATTTTTCTTTTTCCTAAATTAATTGACGATGAAATGACCATGGGTGTACAAAGCCATGTTTCAAGAAAACAATAAAATGAAGCTAAAATAGTAGTCCTATAGCAAATTTCCAATCAATAAACCACTTTTCTTCCAAATAAGCATTAGCACTAAACTGGCACAGCCTTTATAGTTTTTTATTATAGCTATAACCCTTTTAACTTAGGCTTATTATTTGTTCTTAGTTGACCATTGCTTCCTCCATGTCAGCAGAGACAACTTTTTATTGTGACCAGAAAATATCCCATATACAGGAAATACTGAATAGGAGAAGCTTTAGACACGGTTTTGTTTCATTTAAAAATATTCAGTTTTTCAGTTTTTTAACAGATTCACTGGTATAATTGTCATAACAGGAAAATATAACCTCAAAAATTGACAGGCTTCGGGCATCGGCCACCTCTCTCTCCTGGAAGCCTGTTCCAGCATTTGACTATTTTCTCTCTAAAGAAATGTTTCCTCTTGTCCTGTCTGAGCCTCCCCTGAAGCAACTTTGAACTATTCCCACCTAAGGCTTCTAATACAGAACGTATCAGGAGACACTGAAATTGGAATTTTTCTCTGCATGGTTGATTGACTATCAACAGGGTTTAGGAAGGGGAGGGAGTGGTGGTGACTTTTTTTGTAGAGGTTATTATTTGTTTTTAAAAAGGTGGCCATTAACAAAATTGTAGGGCAGATTTACTTGGCCTGGAATAAATGTGAAGAGATAGCATTTCTGTGAACAAGACTTTTAGCTAACAGATACTATTTGTCTTTGAACATGTGTTCAGTTAAATAAAAAGTAGAAGGTGGATGATAATGTGTCCTTGGTGTTACTCAATAACATTATTACTGGCCTGTAGTACATTAAAATAAAAAAGGCAAACAAAAACAAGGAACATGTCAGCCCTTTTCATAACAGTGATCTTTTTTCCTCTGTGGGCCAATTGCCCTATCTTCCCCTCTCTGTCCTTCCCCAAAAGGGATACTATGAAAGAAATCATGATACTATAATTTTATTCCAAGTATGCTTTTTTTTTTAGTACTTCTATGTGATTAGCCTAAGGGGTGTTTTCACACATGCCATGAAAGGCAAATCCTACAAGGACAATAACAAAAATACTACTAATTTTGAGGATTTCATTTCCTTCATCTTAAAAGACAAATCTCCTACTGAAATAGCAGTCACATATCCATACACCATTCTGCAAAGCCCCAAAAAAGTAATTTGAAAAATCCACTAAAAATGTTGTGCTAAAAGGGTGCAGTTCTATGCCATATCATTTACATCCCCCAGTCAATTATAAGTAATAGTAAAGAACTAAAAGGGCAACAAAAATCTTAAATGAAATCTAAATGTTAAACCTGCATATTTTTTCATTAAAAATACAAATGGACGTGTATTTTACTATACCATGCTAGGGCAGATGTGATTTCTCATAAGTAACACTGCTTGTCAGTTTTTCTTACTTAAAAATTAAAAAGATAAATACATATTTCCTCTACTGAGTTACTATTAAAAAAAAACAAACCACCCAACAAACAGCTATTCATGTTAATCTGAGTCTTTGTTCTTATCATTTATTTATGAAAGAATTCATAATCCTGTCATTCTCTAGCTGGATTTTATAATTTTTTTCCAAGTTTTTATTTTGAGATAAAAAGAAGGAAATAGTTATGAGAAAACTAAACAGCAACTGCAATGTCTTCCACAACTACCAATTTGCCAAAATAACTATGCAAATCTCAAAAGGTGTCCACATTTTACTGTCAAAATCATCAAAATGCATTCTGATTTCAAGCAAATTTTGGTTTGGTTTTTAATTTTAAGCAGAACATTTTTCTTTGTTTGAAGATTTGAGCTTGTTTTCGAAGAAGACACGGCTGATTTAGACAACAGGCTCTAACTCTCTGAATTCAGGATGCCTTGAAAGCAAGGGTACTAAATATAGAAATACCATGGTTTTGCTGTACTTCAGCCCAAAAATTCTGTAACAGCATGACCACATCTGTTTTTCATGACTGAACCTGTTTTCAATGAGGTCCATACTTAAATACTCTCACACTACTCCATGGAAAAGAGAACTGGAACTTAAAGATGTGCCTGGAATTCAGGATGCTCACCTTCTTGGAAATAAGGAATTTATTATTTATTATCATTATTTATTTAATATTCCATTAAATAAGGGGAAGAAAGCCTGATAGCGTAACTAATCACATATTATGCAGCATAGAAAAATATGATATCAAGATATACACCTTGCTAAGGCCACTTTCCCAGTCATTATCCAATCCATTATGGCTTTACAGCTTCATCATGAGGAAGGGAGTCACTTATTGGCTTTACATTTACAGGGCTTCATGAGGATAGGAGTCACTCTTGCTGTCTCTGGGGGAGCACTCTGAGTCATATTCCCTGGCTAAAGCAGGGAGTAAATGCCAAGATATTTCAAGTGTATTAAGCAACAAGAACTTTCCAGGAGTAAACCGTGGTTCAAATGATCTATGTCTCATTTTAGTTTTTGTATTAAGGTTAGAGGAGGGGTGTTCAATTACTAGAATTTTAAGAAACAGAAACCTGGAGTGCATCAGTCAGCTACTAAAAATAACATGGGTAAAAGTCCGTGTATATTCTGAATTCTCCATAGCTGAAAGTATAATTTTCATTATACAATTAAAAAGAATGATAATAGTGAGGCTCAAAAGACACAGCCTTTCTCTGCAAAACTGTCACAAAATTTTCACCAAAATAAGACAACCTTCATGATATTTAAAGATTATTAAAATAATTTTTCTCTTAATATTAAACATTGGAAAACTTCGAAATATTTTTTTTTTGAATGCTGGACATGGAGAAGAAAGTGGAACAAATATTTTAGAAGCAACAAGCCTGTAGGAAGTCGCATGAGCTCCTGGACTGTATAATCATATATATATATATATATATATATATATATGTATAAGTTATAACAAGTTCTATCAAAGTGAAACCTGAGGGAATCTCCTCAGAGGAAAAAAAAATCCCAGAGACAGAATTAATTTAACACACAGTGAAAAAAACACTTCCTATAAATAAGAGGTGTGGGTTTTTTAGTTACTATGAATGCAGAAGTCTGGGGTTCAGATGCCCTACTCTTAACACATACTTGTAAGAACTTTCAGGCTCAACAAGGACCATGATCCATTCACAGTAACTGCTACCCCTGTTATGTATTCACTTTAGCTGCTGTAGAGAACTCAGTACACAGGAACACACTAGGCATAAACTCTCCATTAATTCCACACCTCAAAGCTAGAAACAGTTTCATGCCTTTCTTCTCCCTCTTCTTTCCACTGAGTGGAAAGGCAAACTACAGTAACTGCAATGATAAATTATTTTTTGTTGTGCTCTGTGCACTAAATCTTTTAAAATGCTAGAGTTCTGAGGCCCTTTGCTGTCTCTTGCTGTGCACACCAAATTAGCAAATTTCCTCTCTTAAAATCTGCTATCATAACCATAGTCTGACCTTGGAATTAAATGAATAAAATACTCATTAGAAAATGAGACTCCTACATGGGTCATTCATTTTTACTGTAATCTTGCTATAATATTGGAGCTGACAAAGTTGCCTGACTAGTTTGCCAGTCCTGTTAATGCTCAACATCTTGTAAACAATTATAACAGTTAATATTATTAATGAAATTATATACTTAATGTAGGTTTGATATGGTCATTGCAGTTCCATTGGAAGTCTTCAAAAAATACCCTTTTCTAGAAAAACCGGCATAAAAAAGCCTAAAACATGAAGACCTCTTTTTTAAGTCAAACTGCTATCAAACTGCTGTAGGATAACTCCTATAATAAATTCTCATCCAAATCCATGCTGACATTTTTAAAATTGAATGCCACAAATTCACCTAAAAAAATTAATGTGTTATTCATTAACCTTGCTATCAACAAGCAATAATTTTAGAAAAAAAATTAGGAGCTTCTGTAGAACTACTTTCAGTATCTGAGCTCTCTGCAATCCTAGTGATAGAGGGGAAAAAAATTGAAAGACATTCTGTCTAACCATGAAGCAATTTGATCTAATATAGAAGTGCTTGGGTACAACTGAAGAACAATTCCATTCATCCTGCTAATAGAAACAGACTAGATTTTCATCCATATCTGTGGTAAGGACATGAAATAGATGAAAAAATCTTAGAGAAGGTCATAGTCATGAACAGAGAATAAAGCAAAACCTCTGTCTTCTAAGGGCTGAGGCTTTCAGTAATAATGAAAAACTGGCAGCTGGACCAGTGCTATAAGAGCCAAAAGGTTTTGTGGGGATAGCAAACAAAAGTGGGAGATAAAGGTATGAAAGCAAAAGTTTGCTGAATACTGATTTAAAAGAAACTGATCACTTTCATTGTTGCCTCAAGACTCCCTACCTGCAACACATTTACTGAAGCAAGAATGTTTACCACAGGAGCCATTAATTCACAAACTCTCTTAAAAAAAACAAGGATCCAATGTTTGTTCAGGTGTGCTGGAAAGTATTTATCCCTTTCTCATATGAAATAAGAGGAGTGTCTAGAGCTGTCTAGATAATTTCTCTCGCTGCTTTCAGAAAACACCAACTGTAATTTTGTGGTGGCTGAGTCCTGTTGGAAAAACGTGCAGTATCCCACTGGTCAATAAGAAAAATCGGTTACAGAACAGAATCTAAACACTGGAAAGATACAGAGTGAGCTTTGAATTTAATATATCAACAGATGCTACACTGAGAGGAGAAAAAAATAAAGGAAGTGGGCAAGGACAAAATGAAATAATAGAGTTGTGTTATAGAAAAGACAGAAGTGAAGAGAACTTTGTTGAAAGAAAGCTGAAGAGGTTTTATTCACAATAAGTAAGCAACATGCACGAAGAGGTGGTAAAGAGGATATGGAAGTCCTTGATGAGAAAGAAAAAAAGAAGTTGTGAAAAGAAAGAAACAGCATGGTCTTTTCTCCTCTCGTTTCTTGAGAGGATTGATTTTATACTATCAGTTTACATCTTCCATTGTGTTTGAAGGAAAAATATGCAAAGCCATGAATTAAAGAAGGATGATATTTCAACACTTAAATTATTCATAATCAAGGTGAAGAGAGGATAAGTACAATAGGCGTGGGTGATATTTTGGTTGAGAGATGATAAAAAGAACTTAGAGCAAACAGCCCTAATTCGGCGAATCTGGTAGGCACATATTTATTAAATTCTTTCACAATCCAAGAAAACTCTTCCATATTTATTTATAATTGCTGCATAATTTGTGTATGCCTGTACATACTTCAGGAAGTTCAGAATGAAGTTTGAATTCTTAAGTTATGTAGACACTTAAAAACCCCTCTGATGGGTTTGACACTTCTAGATTTACAAGGATGTCTATAAAAATTACAGAAATGAGAGAAATCTTAAAAGCACAGATATGAGGAAATGAAAGGAGCTACATTTAGCCTGTGCCACATATACAGAAGTGTCAACTTTGTTTCTTTTTATAATGTATAACTAACCAATATTTAAATAATGATATCATAATGCCATCTCAAATCCACAACTTTACTTGAGTCTTTAGAATCTTCAACATCTGCTAGAGCAGTGTTACACAATTTGAACATTATCTGATAGTTGAAAAAAATATATATTTGCAGGATCACAAAGTAAGGGAAGGAAAAATAAAAGTACAATAAGGAAACTGTAAGCTAAGTCATTTGACAAAAATGGCCAAATTAAGTATTTGGAATATATTATTTTAGGAGAAAATCCACACCCACACACTGGATTTTAAAAAATCTGTATTTGCAGCCAGGCCTAGAATATTATATAACAAATGCTTTTAAAAATGACAACAGCACCCAACAAATGACACAGAAGACTGACGGCATTCCTAAATTGCCAATAAATTCCCTATTCTAAATAATGTATAGGATATGCTGCCTTGCACAAGCTGTCTGATAACTTCTAGGGAATGACAACTTGATTACTTTTTAATAATATTGATTCTTACTATTTTGCTTCACTTTGAAGGAATCTGATCTGCAATAGTAAAATATATTTCTCATAGAGGTTGAGCTGGTGACAATGAACTTTTCAATAGCCAGGTAGAACAGGGACAGCCTATAAACTGACACAGCCCATCTGTGAGGGGGGCTGGCTACTCAAACACATGTCAAAAAGGAGCAATCAGGAGAACAAGAATCAGCTGCTGTCAGGAAATCACCAATCCTCAGCCACTCTTTATTAAACATGCCAGGTCAAAGTTTAAACTTACTAAAAGAGTAGTGATCAGAAAAAAGGGCATTCACTATTAGCTTAGTTTTCAATAAGTAAAGGACTTGAAAAGCTCAGTAACACAAGGAGGTTAATGAAAATTAGGACTGGGACATGGCAGACAGATATATTTTCATGTGCAGAACATATGTCATATTCTTACCATTGCATATCATCTCCAAAACTGGACACTGGGGCATGAGTATCATGCATAAATAATGGTGATTTTTACCCCCTTCCATTTATAAATATGCAAATACTTCTGCCTCAAAGGAAATTGAATAGGAAGTTTTAAGTAGACAAACAGAAACAAAAATTATTAAGGAGACATCTATAGTACATACCATACCTAAAACACACAACTAAATCATGAACGCAGAAACAAACCCAAAATTAATATTATCTGACAAGTTATCAGCCCAAGACAAACTTGAGTGTGTTTGGCACAGACTTGTACAAATCTCTCCTAACTACTTTAGGACAGTATTTACTTATAGGAGTACCTTGTGCAGAGTTGATTCAAACAAATCTCTAGGACATTTTAATGACTGCTAATCAGCTATTATGGGGCATTTGTAGTCAGGGGATTTTTCTGTATTCAAAAAAGTTGGGATAAATCCATCATGTGCTAAGATAAAATGCATAACTTTGGTGTGTTAAATCCCTGTTTGGAAGTACTAACAAGAAAATAATTCAGTCCATGATGCATGCATTTGTTCATTTGTCTCAACTTTCCCACATTTCAGATTCTACTGCTTACTGAAGAGGTAAAAGAGAAGTAATCTCTATTACCATAAACAGATTTTTTTAAGGCAAAGCAGTCTAAACCTTTTCCTTAATGAAGAAAAAAAATAATGTTTGCAACTTATCATGTATGTGTGATATGTGTTCTGGGACTTCGATACAGGAACTGTGAAACAGAAATCCCCACATTTATAAATTTGTTTGATATTACTACCAGAATAAGTTTCAAAACTGTTATCTTAACCTTTTTTAAAAAAAAAATCTGCCTTCTGAACATTTTGTCCCTGTAAGCCAACAAAACGTGTTTTGGGGAGGAATAACAAAAAACCACCCAAATGGGTGGGGGCAAGGGGGACACGTTGTTTAAGGAAAAATATTCGAAATTTAAGCCTTCACGCTGTTTCAGTCTCTGGAAACCAGTTTTTTCAGGCTGAATCTGCAGATGTATTTAAAAATTAACCATCACAGATAAGGTTAAATGGCACTAGGCAGTTTTTGCCCATATAGCCTCTTCTAAACTGAATGTACGTTAAAACCTAAAATGGAATTCCTCCAGATCTTTACAGAAGTTCAGCCATTTCCAAACACTTTGGTAGATAAACTTAGAAGAAAAAATAGAAAATCAAAAGCCTTTCACAAAAAGAAAAATATTCAGGGAGGTGGGGAGAGAATTCACCTTCATTCTTCACACTGTATTTATGAATTATACTGATACATTATATACTTGACAAGATAAAAAGAAAGGAGTAGAAAGGAGAGAGAAAAGAAAGAAGGGGAGTAAATTCTAAGGAAGCTCTAATGTTTAAAAGCCATAAATCAGTTAGAGATCCATTGGTTCTGTGCAGAACCCATCACGTGCCCCTCCACATTCTCTGGACTGATTTAAGAGTTCGATAACAGCTCTATATTTCACCCCACCAGTGCAGAGTCTTAAGTTGTGAAAATTCTTCATTTCCTTGAAGTCATTAGATTTGTCATGTTTAAACCCCACTGCAAACCCATCTACTGCTCTTCCATGTAACAGTTGTAAGAGAAAACAGAGAAGGCACGTAACTCCAGTTGCAAGGGGAAATGGGCTTTAGGTCACTAACTCCTTTGAGTTTGTCCACAGTATTAATACGTTGAACAAACTTGTACTAACTAATCAAAAAAAATTCTTAAACTGCATAAGCAGAGGCCACGTCTTCTATTTTAAGTACTGGCACTTCAACAGTTTGTCTTAAGCCAAAGCCATGAAGATAAGAGCAAATAAGCAAAGTCTGATGAGTTGCAGGTCTTGTAATACGTGGGGTTTTGTTATTTTTAAAGCATTTTTTCAAAGATCTATTTCCAGAAATTGCTCTTTATTCAAAATGTCTCACCTTTTCCATGGCACTGGTTTACTGTGGGCCCCAGGCACATGTGGGTGATTAGAGACCAACACTGCTGGACTTCAGGTGAGACATCCACCCTCTCAGATGGAGTTTCCTTAAAAGTCAGTAGGAAGTAATGAGGAATCTGCACCAAGCCCTACCATTTCAAAACTGACATTTTTTTTCAAGTTCTTTATGGAGTCATGAATGAAAAATAAAGACTGAAAATTAGAAATCAAAATTTTTGCTGAAATATGTTAAGCAGGAAGTCAGACTTCCAAGAAAGGCCTACAGCTACATGTAGCTGTATTGAGGCTCTGATTTGATCACATTTTACATGACTAACATATACCACTGTGAGAAATTGCGAAGTGTTTATTTGTAGTCAAAGGTCCTCACTTCTCTGTTGTGGACATATGCAGGATGTGCAGAAACATTAACACAGAAGGATTTTTTTCTCCTTGCAAAAGGGAGTAACTGCAATAGATTTTCAAAACTCAAACTGTAGACAAGTATATTCTATAATAAATAATCATATATTGTCTGAGAACTGCAGTTAACTAGATTTACAACACTTGGTAAAAAATGTGAATTTTTACTAGCAAAAATATTTTGATAAATGGAGTATTTAAATGTAAATTAATTTTGTTCACAACACCCAGTCTGTTCCTTTGTTTAATTTCAGAGTTGCACTAAAGAAACAATAACCTTGAACACAAAACTTGAGCATCAGAGATAGCCTTCATGTGTCTGTTATCCTTTCCTGACATTACAAATAAAAACATAACACATTTGCATTTCTTTGTCGTGCCATGCTTCTGAAGAGTAACGTGCACCCAGGCAAAAATTAAATGCAGAAAAAATCCATTGGAAACACTTCTGAAAGAAGGCAAGCTGAAGAGATTACGACACTTTGCTTAGGGAGGGTTCTGCCTTTGCATTTTTAAACTGGCCTAACTTTAGACTTCCTAGAGTGCTATCGACAGGGCTACCTGAAAATGATACACCTTGAAGAAAAAATGGTGCCATAATATCCATGATGAGTAAGATTTCCTTTTTGAATAATAATAAATACCATAGATATGAGAAATTTGTGGTTCCGTTTCCATACTTCAAGATCCATTTTATTTATTGGAATAAATGGTTTGTGAACTTTTGAGTTTTAGAAGAGGAAAGTAAAGAAAACATTCTTTTTCTGAAACAAGAGTTCTCCTGCTTTCTCCCCAAAAGTTTTTTTTGTGAAACACCTCAAATGCTGTTACAGAGGTGCTAAGTTTGATTGAGGATTTGACATAACTTAAGCAAATGACGTTATGGATGACAGAGAGCTGAACTGGTTTGCCTCCTTTGAAGGAACAAGGGTGTGTCTTGATTGATATCTCTAGACATTGTTAAAATAGACAGATAAATAAAATGCTGGTACTCACACGAGTGTTATTTATTGTTAAACTATAGTGAAGAACTGAAATCACATAGAAGGTGCTCCAAAAATGCAAATGAGTAAGTGTACCTGCATTTATATATTTATATAAATAATGAATAGGTGTGTATATTTCAAAGACAATACATTTCACTGTTAATCAAAGCATTTTCACTTCCCATAAATATGTGTTCTACGCTTTTGGTGCTTTTTGTTGTTGTTAGTCCTTTGGCCATCAAAACAACAATTCCCCATAGCCTCCAAACACAAAGATTAATTGTACTAACCAGTGTTACAAAATGGGCATAGGCTAAACTAGCAAACACCTTTATTTTTAAGTTCTTGTTCCCAAACAGATACAACCTCTGGGTATTCCAGTGGAAGTGCTAAACACTTCATATGCTTGATAGCCAGCCAGTCCCTTTTCTATTGTACTGAAGTATAAAGAAATTCACACTGCTGGGAAGCACATCGCTGTAGTCACTACATTTTTTCCTTTTCAGAACCTTTTTTCCTAAATGTTTAATGCATGTAGTATTTGTGAATGATGTTGGTCTGCTGGACAAGGTCCATTTTATTTATGGAACCATAAAATTTCAATCATGACAGTACTGTCTCCCCTAACCTGTTATTGCAAGTCAGTCCAGGTGGCCTGAGGACTTAGTTTTATCTCCAAAATCTGTTCAGTTGTTTTGCCATCTCTGATGATGTTGCCATCTCTGGTCCTGTACAGTCCCCTCTGTGCTGTTGAAAGATTTGTACACTGGCATTTCCTAGAACTAAGCCTACTTTATTTTCAAGAATGAACAATAAATGTTCAAAAGACATCTGAACGTGGCACTTGGGTGCATGGTTTGGACTTGAAGATCTTAGAGGTCTTTTCCAACTTTTATGATTGTGTGATTCTAATAAAGTTTTGATTTCTGATAGGTCTTGTTACTTACTATTTTGTGGTCAATCATACCTGAAGCAACTGCAGTACTGACCACATTACCTGGACTCTACATATACTCACCAGTCAAAGACCACCCAGCTCCAAAAAACAACCTTTTCTTGGAATTTTAGCCAACAGATAAACAGAAAAGTGTCTGTAAGACAGCTCGGCATTCCAGTATTTCACCAGTTCATCTGTCATTAATTTCACCAAACTCAACCATATAGACAAACTGATTATGCCAGTGTCAGATTCAGACTGTGGATTTTTAGACAATATAATTCAAACCAGTTTGGCAGTTTCTCAAAAGAAGAAACCAAGTACTTCTGCAGGTGTTAAATAATTCACTGTCTGTTCATTTTCCCCATAAATTCGGTGGGAAGTGTTTCCATACTGGAGAAATAGACACTACAGTTTAAAGCAATAGAACGGAAGAGTGTGGTTTGCACTGCATCCATCCACTTAAATATTTTACCAGAACAAGAGAGCATTTCTGAAGCATCTCTCCCAGTCACCCACGTACTGTGCCTCGTGTCACTCTGTGGAGAGGCCTAGGAGTAAACAAACTGGATTCCTTCCAGGCAAAAATAAAGTTTTGTTCCAGGAATACATCAGATGTGCTCCAAATGCAAATAGTCCCTCAGTCAACAATCCTGACTGCAGCTGGTTTGAAGTAAGACTCCTGAAATGTATATGGAACTGTCATTAAGTGCAGCTCCCCAGCAAATCTGCCATCCTGCTCTGTGCTACTTGGAACCAAATATTTGTTTTTAGCAATCACAGACTTTTTCCTAAGTTATCAGCATGAGCTGGCTAAGAACACAATCTGAAGGTAAATTGAGCTAGTAGAGAAAAAAATGGTCATAAAAACAAATATCATAATGGGTCTTTTTCCCCTTAAGTCTCCAGCAAGCCAAAATACATAATGTCACAATTAAAGGAGGGAGGTACCCTTATCCTGTTCCCTATGATGTGACAATGATGCTCAGAAGGAGAGAAAGAAACATTCTAACTTTAGTCAGGCCCACCACAGCAAAAAAAAGGAGAAACCATTCTTTGCATCCTGCAGGAATTTTGCTGTCTCTGCAAGAAGCTACTCATTTCTGAAAATAGCAGAATGCCACCAGACATGCAGCAAGGAAAAGGTACTATTACCCAAACCATAAAGCTTTGTTTGCTTCACTTTGTTTTTATTTAGACAGACTGTTTTAACCGAAATCCCATATTCATAATGACTGCTGCATAGGCACCATGGGCAAAAACAGAATAAACAAAAAATAAAATTAGGCCAAGATTGTTCAGCCAGCTCATTAAGTGAACTGAGGATTTTGCAGAGGGAAGGGGATCCTGAAAGAAGGAGATTACCACTAGAAAACGGTATCCAAGGTTCACATGAACCAGAAAAGCAAATTTTAATTATATGGGCAATCTCCATTTTGGCTTGCAATATTTCATAAGAATTTCAAATAGACACTTCTTTTAATAGATCTCTCCTGTCCATGGAAAACCCCTTGATCACTTCTCAAGAGAGTCTCTGCATTATTTCTTTCCCTTTATTTGATGGACTGATAAAGAATCTCTTTCTTAGATAGAGATTTTGTTACACCTCTCTTACACCTTCTTTTAAAGCGTGTTTAAAATACTGCCAGATATTTCATAACAATGTTTTTTAACTTGCACTGGTAAATATCTTTAAAATAGCTAACATTTCTCAGTACAGAGTCTCTATGGAGACCACCTGAACCTGTTATCCCCCACCTAACTTTACTCAAGTCTTTTTCTCTACTTTCGCACCATACCAAAAATCAATGATTTTTATAAATGTTCAGCTTAGGTTCCCAATGTCAGCAAGTAGTCTGTTTTCTTCTTCATTTTTTTCCTTTAGCACTTGAGTGAAGGATATACGTGTATATTTACACGTTTCTAAATTCAAGGTAGGTTTTCTACTCCTCCTGCCTCTCATATCATCTTGGTCCCTGAGGAAGGGAAAATAAATTAGTAAATTAAAACCCTTCAGTAGGGAAAAATACATCCATGCCAGGAATCATTCAGATTTTCACATCTGTCAGAAAATTTGACAGGACTTTTAACACATTTGTTAATTATGAATAGAAAAAAAACAGCTTTACCACCTAAAACTAAGAAAAGAAGGGGGGGAAAACCCCATATAAGCTGTTTTCTGACAGGCTTTGACAACTATGAAGAGGTAAAAACTTTAAGAAGTGAGGAGAGTATTTAACAACAAAAATAAACATACCAGTTTGAGAAAACTTCATATAAAATTGAAATTTATAACAAAGTGGAAAGGTAAATTATTACTTAAAGTGGAAAACAAAAGGTAAAAACAAAAACAAGAATGTAATTTGTGGCTCTTTCCACAAACAATTACAGAAATCATCATCAAAACAAACCTATTTAAGTGCTATGCATAAAACAGATCTACCTCTGATTAGAAGGAAAATATCATCTTCTATTTGATCATATTCAGGTTCTAAAGCATTATCATCCAAATTAATTATAACAGTTCTGAACACCTACTGGTTTAAAATCAAGAAGTATTCAAGTTCTTTATGTTTCCAAGACCTCTACTTTTTATGTCACTGCCTATCCAAAAGAACAGCTGCAACTTGTCATCTCTGAGTTTCTTCCAAATTGCAGCATCTCATGTGCTGAATCAATGACACACAGGTGTGAAAAATTAACCTCAGGACAAAGGGAGCCTCACACTCCAAAGATAAAGAATGCCATGTGTCAGCTTCCTTCCTATCCCACTGCTTTTTTATTCCTCTTCTTACTTTTACCAAAGACTGTCATGGACTTTTTTTTAATTTATTTTTTTTAATATATGTGAGACTAAAGTTTTTTATATGAAGTTAAAGCACACATTTATATGCATTTTTATGTTTTATATGCATTATATATGATATATAAACACAAAAATATGTATATTGTGCATAAATACATCCAGTATATAATAAATAAAGACTGTTGGTTTGTGAAAAAAACCAGGCACATAGGCCTTTGCAGCATCTTAAGACATTCAAGAGGTTTCCTTACAAGAGAGCTGTGGTAGCTCTTTTGGTCTAGTATTATCCATGAGGGAAGGTTTAGACAGTCACATGACGTTTCTTAAAAGATCAATTAATATATTTGCTAAAAAACACCCCAAACCAACCTTGTAGTTGCAATATTTTACTCTTTTCCCAGATTAACATATAAAGTAGAAACTTCAAAATATGAACTCATTTCAAGCAATTATTCTAAATTTACCTTTTTTATGTTACGCAAACAAGATTTTTATCACATTGGGAAAACAGACAGAAGATTGTCATCTTTAGGATCCCTAAACATTTATTCAGACCTGGGACTGTTAAACATATCATTGGTTTGGTTGGGTTTTTTGGTGGTTTGTTGTTTTTTCAAGGCTGAAATAGGTCCTTAGTTATGCACACTGCAAGAAAATTGAAAAAATAAAGTTCATGTAAAAATTTCTTCCTTTCTTCTACCTCTATTTTTCCCTTTTAAGAATGCTCCTAATATGCCTGTTGATTTTCTTTTTACCTTTGATTTCTTGAGCTGCTTGTAGTGTAGAATAAGTGCTAGAACCTCAACTCATCTTATGATTGAAATACTTCCACAATAACTTAAATGCCTATTATAAGCCACCTCTGAAGAAAATATCAGTATTATTCATTCTTTGAGATGATCAATGATACCAATTAAATCCCAAACAAAAAAGACATAAGTGAAATAATCTCTTCACTGGAAGATGTTAAGTTCCTGAAGGTGCTACTCCGGCTGCTGACCCCATTGGGGTGCAGAGGAAAGGAAATGAGAAATAGCTGCTGCTGCTGTAGGCATTACAGCACAACTAATTGCTCCTCAACACTTCATTTGTAGCTTATATCCCAACACATCATTCTCAGAACAGCTGTTTTCACCCTGGGTTTTGATCTATTTAACCAGAATATATTGTCTAAGATATTAGACATTGTCAGTTTTACTATGTTCCTGTCGCACCTCGTTCCTGTTGGCCTAATTCTATTTCCATTTAGTAGTCAGGCAGGCTTATTCTCCCCTCTGTAATCTTTTCTTTGAGAAACTTAATGAATTGCAGCTCTTTCAAACCTTTTCAAAAGACTTTGACATTTCTTTTGCAACATTTGACCCTGAAGTAGTGAATACTTTTCATCTCTTCTGACAAAAACAGACTTTTGCATGTTGCAAAGATGGGTATAACAAACTGATGTTTGGTTGTTTGATTTAATCCTGCTTTTCTAATAAGCAACAAAAAGGGGAAGACAGTCTTTTCACTCAGCCTAAAGAGTCAAAAAGCAGCAATATGTCAAAGCAACAGTGAAAAGGACTTGAGAAGGCAGGTGACATCTAATGAAAGCCAAATCCAACCACAACACAGGTCTCTAACAAACCCTTTCATCAGTAAAAGGAAGCTGGGTGAAGCACACATTTAAATGGCTGTTCACAGTGGTTGTAGCAAACATATAGAGAGCTTTTCATAGCTAGCAAGGCAAAGGAGACTTCGGAGGAGTTTATAAGATAGTCTGCCACAGTTGTGGGCCACATGAGAAGTGCTAGGAAAGTGTCCAGAGGCTTAGCAGGCAAGCAATGGCAAATATTTACCAGCTGGGGGCCAAAAGGGGTTTCTCAGAACTGTAAAACAAGTTTATAGGCAGAGAAGAAAGTGTCTTAAGGAGCCTCGAAAGTAGAATCAAGACAGTATCTGACATGGTAAAAAGGGAGACGTAGTGGAAGAGATGTAAAAGTTCTCACAACTAATCCCATCAAAATGACAAAGTGGGAAAGAGATCCTTGCTGTGGAAGTCAGGATGAATGTGAGCGAGGCAAAAGCGCCCTTTACAAGGTCAAAAAAAATACAATTACTAAGGTCATTTACATTGCTCTAGTGGATGCTTCTCTTACAGTGTAAGCAGTTGCTGTTAGAAAACTCACTTTTATGAGTGTAAGTAAACTGAGGGTTTGAAGTCAATGGCGGAAAAAAAATAATCCCAATCTTCTGTGTTTGGCTTCGCTCCTCTTGCAGAGCAGACGCAGCTCCCTGCCTGTCACTGCACACGCCTCCACGCGCTCGTGCTTTAATACCAGCGCATTCAACCCTCAGAGCAGAAGCACTGCAAAGTTCTCTTTTGTTGCTCAGACATCTTCCCACTCCTCAGCTTTCTGCCTCCTTGGGTGGCACGGACAAACGCATCGCTCTCTCGGCAATTAAGATCGTGCAGTCTTGGGTTTTCATTGGCTGCTATTTTTCACTTCTGCTCTAAAAAAGGTATTAGCCTTTTTTTCCACTGGGTAGTTTGGTTGATGTTTGTGCATGAGTTTGTACATAGCCACGTATGCTGAGCTAAAAAAGTTAACTGGATGGTTGTCACTCCCTAATTGAAGCGCAGCAAGCATCGCTAGAATTGGAATATCTGAAAACAGAATACATCTGAAATAAATATGCATATATAAAGAAGGACAATAAATGGATGCAGGAGGGCAATAGCTCTGCTGTTACATCAACTTACTCAAAATTTCAAATTTTTTTTCTGTGACACAAATGTTGAAAATTTTAACACTTTTTCTTAAATCTCGAGAGGACAGAGAGGTGTATTTCCCACTCTGCAATAACCATGAACTATAAAATATTTATTGGCAAGGTAGGAAATCTTTCTTCAGTCCGTTTCCTGACTTACTGGGAGCAAAATCAATTCTTAACCATCATAAAAATGCTAGTACTAAATTTACCAAAAAAA